>SMDT01002458.1:0-439246 GCA_005392925.1 Aquilaria sinensis
GTTGATGGTTCCCAAGATGAGTTGTTATGATTTGAATCCTTTGAAACTAAACTCATGCCTAATTGTTGCGCACAAAAGGTAACTTACATCACTACTAAATTTTCATGCTTTTCCAACGGTTTTTTTAATTACCAACGCGTAGGACCATTGGTGTCAATTTCCAACGTGCACGCATTGGTAGCACAGTCATTGCTAATTTTTTTTTACCAACGGCTAATTAGCAACGGTGAGGACCGTTGGTAAGTTTCCAACTTTGACATGTTGGTAAAAGGTCATGTGCAATTGGGCCTCTTATTGTTAGCCATTGGTAATAGGTTTTTTAAATTTCTCTCATTTCTCCTTCAGATTTAGTTGCGCATTTCGGGCGGGAGAGGATTTTCAGCTTGCTGCCGCCGCACCGCTCATATTGTCGCCGATGGAGCTCATTGGGCGGCCGTTTTGTGTCGTTTTTCCTTCCATTTCGTAGATCTGCTGCTAATATTTCAGGTAGGGGTGTATTGTATAGTTATTTTTTGATTTTAAGTATGTAATAGAAATTTTCGTTAGTTTGAGTTTTTGAGCTTCATTTTTTTAGTTTGAACTCTTCTCTGAGGTTTCAAAGTTGGCCATTGTTATTCCTTAGGTTCTGAAGTTGTTAGAGGTAAGTTCTTTTTTTTTTTTACTATATCTGAAAATTTTAGTTATTTTGAGGGAAAAAATTGTATTTTATTATTTATGTTGTGATTAAAATTTATGTATTGTGTTTGTGGTTCCTACATTGCTCTAGCTATTTGAGTTGAGTATTTGCCATTTAATTTGTGTTAATTATTTTTAATTTATGGGTAATTTTAGTGATGGAAAAGGTGAAGATGAAATTTATTTATGGTATTTAATTATGCTCAAGATAGGTATTTTCATTTTTTCATGTAGATTGTTGTATGAATTTATTTTTTCTATATTTTTGAGATCGTAATTGGTTGACTTAAGATTTAGTTTGAGTGATTTAGTCTTGGGTAATAATAACAATAAAATAATAATAATAATAATAATAATAATAATAATAATAATAATAATAATAATAATAATAATAATAAAACCATGTTGCAATAATATAACAATAATAATGCAGTTAAAAAATTAATTTGGAGACCAATAGAGAAAATGTAAAAACCTTTAGGTATTAAGAGTTTAACAATTGACTTTGGAAAAGTTAAGGAAAAAAAGTCTTATTTCACTGAAAAAATAATTAAATGATGGTGACCAATTTGGAAAATAAGACATTAAAAGAAAATAACCAAGGAATTAAACAAAAACATATAATTTATTAAACTTAGGGTCTAATATCAGAAACGAAATAATATAGGGACTCGAATAAAATATTCACAATAAAAGAAAAGTTAAAGTAAGATATTTGCGAAATAACGATACAATCGAAATGATATTTTCAATTCGAATGTCACCAACCTTCCATAAAAAGCAACCAAACTATAAATAATTAATAATAAGAACATAAAGGAAAGGACATGCAACAGAGCGGGTCACAATAAGCCCAACACCGAAGTACAAAATCATATATAATATAATTGGTAAATAATAATACTGAAATAATAAAAATAATAAATGACATAGTATGTTCAAAATTGGAATCACCGTCCTTCGACAAAATCCAGCTACCCTAATAATAATACCAAACATAACTTGAATGCATAATAATCCTAACCCTAACCTATTCCCTTAAACCATAAATCTAAACTTAAACCCAAGACCCTTGTCATAATCCTAAAATTAATTTACCCTAAAGACAATAATAACCTAAACTATAAGTTATAATATTAACAGTATAAACCCTATACCACCTAATAATTAAACTTAATACTAAATTTACTGACCATATAAATCTGAACCCTAATCCCCAAAAACCAAGACTAACCTAATTTTAATTATATATCATAAACCCATAATAATAATATTGTAATCAAGTTTAAACATAAACAATGAAAGTAATTATAATATTATTTAGAAAATTACCCATACTAATAATATTGTTGGAATAATAATATCCATAATTAATACTGATAATAATACATGGACGTAATAGTATTAGTTATTATATCAGTATACTTGATACTAATATGCACGACATAATCATAATAATAATTAATAATTAATAATAATAATACTAATCATGTGTGATGATATTTTAATAATACTAATAAATAATAATAAACACTAATACTAATACTAATACTCATACAATTATATTAATAATGTGAAAAGATGTGTTTTCGTTTTCTATACATATATATTGTCCTTGTGATACATGGCAATGCTGTGAGGAAGGGGAAGGTTTACAAATCATAAAAGTCGTGTTATATTAAGTATAGAGGTTTTAGGATCTGTTTTGTTGTGTAAGATGATTATATTGTCAAAATATCAGTTTTGTGATTGCCAACTTTTGATGGCTATGTATGATATACGATTACTAAACAAATTTAGTTTTTAATTGGAGTCGGCCTGTAGTTGGATGTACAGTATACCGTTAATGGCCAGGCCCGAACGGGGTAGAGGGGTCACACACATGAGTGGGGAGTCCCGGGGGGTAATGAATTTATATTCATTCGCTATTCGCTCATCCTGAAAACATATGTGCGGGTTAGGAATTCGCTTGTGTTCATTATTAGAAGTGTAAGAATTTGCGATTTAAAGACTGTGTGACGATGTTAAAGTTCATCTGTACAAAATGGGGTTTCAAGCCTTTTTACTTGAACTGGGCGGCTCATGGAGAGCCATTTAATGAAACATCAGATACAGAAAGATATGTGGGTTTGGCTTTTGATCAAAACTTGAGCAAGGGGGTTCTCGACGGAACCATACGGAAATGATGGTATTAGATGCCATTGGCCCTAATTACTCACAATTTTCTAAAGACAATGATGTGCAGCCGAATGCAAGTGCACAACAATTTTTTAATCTTTTGAATTCCGCATCAACTCCTCTATGGGATGAGTGCCAAAATTAGGATGAGTTATCTGCTGTTGTTCTTCTTCAAACCTTAGGACTCACACACGGGCATGCAATGGATGCACAACTGGTGAAGGATGATCAAAATTGCCATCAAATTGGTTTGAAACAAAGAAATTAGTTTCGCAGTTGGGCCTGTCTTACCAGAAGATTGACGTCTGTGTTAATGATTGCATGTTGTTATGGAAAGATGAAAGCAATCTTCGTATTTGTAAGTACTGTGGAACTATGAGATATAAGCCCAAAAAGGGTTGTAAGGGTAAAGATCGATTGAGGAAAACTCATGCATTACTTACCACTAAGCCCTCGTCTGTAATGCTTATTTGTGTCAATGTCAATAGCAGAGCAGATGAGGTGGCATCAGGAGCAAAAACAAATCCCAGGTGTTATAAAACATCCATTAGATGGTGAAGCTTGGAAACATTTTAATTGGACCTACCCATGGTTTGCTTCAGAACCACGAAATGTCCGATTGGGGTTGTGTGCCGATGGATTTACCCTTTTTGGACCATCTGGAAAACAGTACTCTTGTTGGCCTATTATCATTACTCCGTATAATTTGCCCCCTTGGATGTGCATGAAAAAAACCCTATATGTTCTTTTCATTGTTGATTCCAGGTCCACATAGCCCGAATCATAAGATTGATGTTTATCTACAACCTTTAATAGAAGAGCTACAACATTTGTGGTATGATGGTGTTGAAACATGGGATGTGTCATTGAAAGAAAATTTTGTTCTTCGAGCAGCATTAATGTGGACCATAAATGACTTTCCGGCTTATGACATGCTTTCAGGATGGATGACATATGTTCGATTGTCTTGCCTTATTTGTATGGGCGAAAGTAAGGCATTCCAACTTAAGTATGGCGGAAAATTTTCTTTTTTTGACTGTTACCGGCAATTTTTTGCCTGGAACCACCCATATAGAAGAAATAGTACTTGTTTTAAGAAGGGGAAGTCAGAAAAGTTATCGCCTCCCGAATGTTTATCGGGTGAGGCTATATTTGAAAGAATATCATGGCTTCTATCAATTGCTAATGATGGTCCACAACACCGCCTGTGTGATTATGGGAAATTACATAATTGGACAAAGTGAAGCATTTTTTGGGAGTTACCCTATTGGGGGACGAAGTTAATCCGCTATAATCTTGATGTCATACATATTGAGAAGAACGTGTTTGAGAATATATGAAATACTGTTATGGATGTTAAGAAGAAAACGAAAGACAATGTAAAGGCACGGAAGGACCTTGAAATTTATTGTAATCGACTGGAGTTAAACATGGTTCCTCTTGATGATGGTCGTTCATTCAAACCAAAAGCGAGGTTCACATTCGATGTTAACTAAAGGCAGGATGTGATCACTTGGGTAAAATCTCTACAACTCCCTAATGGGTATGCCTCAAATCTTGGGAGATGTGTTGATAGCTCTGGTTATAATATGCATGGCATGAAGAGTCATGATTGCCATGTTATGATACAAAGGCTTCTTCTCATTGCCCTTGAAGTGTTTCCCGAGAATATATGGAAGCCGTTAACGGAGTTAAGCCTTTTCTTTAGAGACTTGTGCTTTCTAAAGCTTCATGGTAATCACTTGTTGGCGTTGGAGGCAAATATTCCAATTATAATTTGTAAGCTTGAGAAAATTTTTCCTCCGAGATTTTTTGATGTCATAGAGCATCTCCCAATTCACTTGCCATATGAAGCAATAGTTGGATGACCTGTTCAGTACCGATGGATGTATAAATTTGAACGGTGCATGCATAACCTAAAAATGAAGGTTTCTAATACTACTCACGTTGAGGGATCGATATGTGAAACATACTTTATAGAGGAGACTTCCATATTTTGCTCTCATTAGTTTGAATCCCATATTCCCTCTATGATGAACCAAGTTCCGCGAAATGATGATGGTGGTCCTGTCCCCTGCAATGGTGAGTTGTGGTTCATATTCACCTATCCGAGACGTCCATATGGTGCATGTAGATATAGATTCCTCATAAACGATTAACTCAGACTTGCAACCACATACGTTCTTCTAAACAGTGCCGAGATCAGGCCATATCTAAAGTAAGTAATCTTTAATGATTATCCAGTAAATTGATTATTTTAAAGTTTGGTACTAATTATCTAACGAAACTAACCTATTTTCTTGCTCCCCCCATTTGATCACAGTATGTTTGTCGATCAGGTAAGGGACAATGCACCCGATATTACCATGTCTGAGATGGACATACACATTGAAAACAATTTCTCAAGCTGGCTCTGACACTATGTATGCTAAATTCGACTCCCTATGTATTGCAATATGTTATGTTTTAAAGTTCCAGATATATTGTCCTAAAATGAAATTGTTTTACATAGGTTGATGACCCTGGTAACAATATAGTCGATAACATCTTGTGGGATGTTGTATGTGGTCCCTCACATCGGGTTGAGACATGGCCTGTTTATTTCACAAATGGCTACAAGTTTCACATAAGTGAATGGGGCAATGACAAATCAACATTTAATAGTGGAGTATGTATATGAAGCACGGGTTCAAGTGAAGTTGAATGTGATTTTTATGGTATATTAGAAGAAGTCATTCAACTCGAATATCCTGGCTATCCACATAAGAATGTTGTCTTGTTTAGGTGCAACTGGTTTAACCTAATATCTGAACATGAAACTCGAATCCATAAACAGTTTGGTTTAGTTGAGATCCAAGATAGCCGCAGATATCATAAGTTTGATTCTTTCATTTTAGCATCACAGGCTGACCAATTTTACTACACACCATATCTGACAAAGTCAAGTGATAAAAATGGGTGGTTAGCTGTTATAAAGATAAAACCTAGATGGATCATCTAGTATGAAATTTTTTATAAGGAAGATGTTTATCAAGAAAGTTGAGCAGTTATGAGTCAAACAATTAAAGATGACCCAGTTGAGGAGTTAGCTGACCCGGGTGTCAGTGATAATATTGAAGAACATGTTCAAAGAATGGGTGTAATTGGGCTTGAAGAAGATGTTGTTGAGGACAGGGGTTCTAATGACGATACAGATGATGAGGAGTTTCAATCCGATGAAACTAACACTGATGAAAATGATGAGTTTCACGATACTAGAAGCACTGGGTCGGGTGAATGAAGAGGGCAGTGACTTTGTTTAGTCATTGCGAGTCATAAGTTGTATCCAACATATTTGGTATATTTATGTGAATTCAGTACAATTGAATTAATGTCATATCAATGTTTATTTTTTTACTTAAATAATAATAAATGCAGATGCAGCGTAAAGGGGATAACACATATGAGTGCCGACCTGGGAAGGGGCCATTTGGGCAGTTCAAGGAAGTCATGGAGCCAATACTTAATGCTCGACAGAGGATGGGTTCTTCATCCCGGGCACAGGATGATGTAGGTGTTGAGACACAAGACACATCAGTGCTAGAGACTTACATCCAGTCACATCATAATTGATCTAGCGGAAGTGGAGGCACGACATTTGGACATGGCGGACGAGCACGGGATGTTCGTCACCCGATCCTGACTCCTCATCCCTCAGACGAAGACATACATATTGATGACATCCCATCATCGATGTCATAGACACCAACCCGAGCTCAGATGAGGATATCTCCACATGGTAACACGTAAGTGATGAATATCCTACAAACTGTCTGAAAATGATAATATTAGTTACATTACTGTGAACCATCAACATATAACTACTTATAATAAATACTGTGATAAATCATTTGAACTATGCAGATTCATTCCAGCTGCAGCGACACGGTTTGTGACACCATGTTTCACCACACATTTCAAACCATATTCTGATTGGTCATCTGTCTCTCCATCAGACCTTCAACAATGGTGGAGTGTTTTTTATGTATAACACGTAGATTACTATGATATGATGTATTACTGTTAAAACAACTACTTGTTTTTTTTCATGCTTTTAATGTTGAAATATTATCCTTTATAGAGGAGCTGTGAGTGGGATTCGATACACCATAATGAGGTGTATCGGGTATGGAATATCTTAGGAGCACAGCATTACAGGAGCATGATGGCAGAAATCAGACGTGTCAAGGATTCTGTTAAATGTTGAGCAAAGGCAAACTTTATGTCCGATGATGCATATGCAGAAATGGAGGCATATTGGGCCACCCCAGAGTTCATTCAGAAGTCCGCTAGATTTAAGGCAATTCGAGCAACCGTAAGTGACGAGGATTCACAATCTGGCTCTTGCAGCGTGATATATGCAGGGGGATCTATCTCGATGTCTGCACATCGAGATCAAATGGTATATATGCCGTTTATGTTCTTCCATTTTACATTTAAGTAAATAATTAACATAAATTTACATATTAATCTATAACGTATCATTGCCTCTCTCACTACATACTTCCTGCCAAAAGCGTGGCCGGGAAACCTGGCGTCATCCGAAGGAAGCGCTAACACTGACCTCGGAAGAGGCGAAGTCAAACGCCTCGAACTCAGGACTTCGGCTAGAACGTCAGGAATTTCAAAGATGTTGCCGGCTCCCCCGGGGGACCAAACGGATCGTCTTCGGGGATAAAGAACCAGCTATTGCAAGCAGGAGAGACTCTCCCCGAAGGTGGAACCCCCGAACCAGGGAAATCCCCGAACTACAGGCATAATTCCCGAAGAAGGGCATCCGTACCAAAGGACGGCCTCGCCCAGAGGACCTCGGGAGTACGGCATGAGCATTTAAGGAGCCTCTGACATGTCGCCCACAGGCGTTACACGCCGCCTCAAACGGCGGTCTGACGCGCCGACGCCGTTCGAGTCTTGTCACAACCTGTCTCAGTCCAAGACTCAAGGGGCCTATAAACGGCTACTTGTCCCCTACGCCCGAAGGTACAGAAAGCATCCGACCGAACACGTGTCATGATCTGAACGGGCTGGGCACTCCTATAAATACCAGGAAACAGGCCCTGGCAAGGGATCCGACCCTCTCTCCCTGAGAAAACACAAGCAGGCAAGGCCTTCTAACCCCTTAGTGCTCCTCCTCTATCTCCCCTCAGGACACTGACTTGGGCGTCGGAGGCTCCTCCCCGGAAAAATACTCCGGGGACCTCCTAACCCTTTTTTCTGAGCATTTCAGGCACGCTCCTCTGGGAAACCTTTGCTCCAGACGTTCTTCCCTTCAGGAAGTCCCTCCCGAAGTCATAATGTCACCCGACGAAGATGCTGCTGGGCATCATTTGGCGCCGTCTGTGGGAACCCACTCTCAGGTCGCCGTTGTTGAAACTCGGCGTTCAAAGGACAAGGGACTTCCGAAGTCCTCGTCCGCGCCTGAGGCTCAACCGGCTACCGAGCAAACCCTTCCAGGGACTTCCTCGCCTGAGGAAGAGCGTCCTCTAGTCGTAACTATGAGTTTTCTGCGCGACTTTCAGCGCTCTGTTGTGGCTGAAATGACACAGCAAATAGACCGAAGGTGGCCGCAACCAACTCAGGGCCAAAGGCCTCCCTCGCCAGCACGCCCTCGGGAGAAAAGCCCTAAACCAACCTACCGCAGTTCGGGAAGCGGGGATCCGCGCGAGGAGTCTTCGACGGAAAACATGCTCCTCGGGACACGACCTACGGGACAAACGGGGTCCAAGCGACCTAAAGTCCCACGCCAAAGGAGCTCATCACCTGAGGCGAAGTCCCCATCCCCTCGGCGCCGGAGTCACTCCCCGAAGAGACGCCGACAATCTCCCTTCCCAGAAGCCTACAAGCATTAGGAGGAAGAGCCTAGTGCCACGTTCCTTATGGAGAAGATATTAGCGAGGTTGGAAAGAGTGGAAAAACAGGTAGCTCGCAAACCGGTCTGGGCAAGGCTGTCTGAAACTTTCTGTGGGGATGAGTCGCCGTTCACCCGAGCAGTAGTTTCGGCAGCCATGCCAGGTGACTTCCGGGTGCCTCGGCTGGAAACCTATGATGGCCGAACTGATCCACAGGCCCATCTAACAAAATACAAACGCAGCATGATGATGCACGGTGCTGATGACGCTACCTTGTGCAAATGCTTTGAGGTCACCCTCACAGGACCAGCAACAGCATGGTACAATTCGTTGGCTCCAGGAACCATCAGGGAGTTCCAGGAGTTATCTACGGCCTTTACACAGCAATTCATTGGAAGTCGGCCGACGGCGAAGATGCCTGTCCAGATGTTCGACATAGCGCAGAAGAACGGAGAAACCATCCGCGACTATGTCGAAAGGTTTAACAGAGAAGCCTTAAGTGTTCCAGACTTCCGCCCCGAAATACGCATTCTCGCCATGACACGGGGCCTTCGGAGGGACTCACAGCTGTTCTATGAATTTTCCAAGGACCCTCCGGACACGCTTGGCGAATTCTACCGAAGGGCCGAGCAGCACATGACGGCCGAAGAGCTAAGGATGGGTGGACCGAAGTCCGATCACATCCGCGCCGAAGGGTCCAGTCAGCAAATGCGGTATTCAACTGACCAGGCGGGACGACCTCGAAGAATTAGGGGAAGGAAACCCCCAACCTTCACACCCCTGAACACCACGAGGACCAACATCCTCATGACGATGGAAAGACAGGGGACCCAGATTCAGCGGCCAAGGGCCATGACTGCTGATAATAAAAAGAACATGAAGAAGTTCTGCCAGTTTCACCGCGACCACGGCCACGACACCGAAGACTGTTTTCAATTGAAAAAATACATAGAGTCGCTGATAAAACAAGGCCAACTTCGGCGATATCTGCGAATGCCTTCCCCGAAAGGGAGAAAAGAAGAAGAAGAAGGAAAGGCAGATGACGAGGACTACGACTCCGACAGACGGAGGAATAGAAGTCCGAAGAGGCGTCCTCCACCTCCGGCGGGAATAATACAAACAATTACGACAGGACTCCCATCCTCGGAAAGAAAGAGGAAGGCCAGAGAAATATCAGTGATGGAATATCAGAGTCCGACGAAAAAGCTGGCCCGCAAGGATGGTTCCACTGTCATCTTTCCCCATGACGATCCGCTTCTGGTCATGGCGAGGATAGGAAACTGGGACGTCAAGAGAGTGTTGCTTGACGATGGATCAAACGCTGACGTCCTCTTTTCACATCTGCTGCCGAACTTGGGCATATCCAACAGCGATCTCAAGCCCGTCACTTCGCCTACTTTCGGGGTAGGACCATCCGAGCTGCCCGTCCTCGGATGGATCGATCTTCCCCTAATGATGAAAGGAACTTCGGTGGACGGGACAGCTGAATTATTCGCCTCCACAATGACAAGGTTTATTGTCATGGATGTTCCTTCGTCATACAACGCCATCCTTGGGAGGCAAACACAGGGAAATTTGCACATTCGCCCTGATGTAAAATACTTAACTGTCACTTTTGCCACCAAGGATGGAGACGCAGAAATCTTCATTGATCAGGGCGAAGTAAGGAAAGTGTTCGTCAAGGCACGAAAAGCTCCAGCAAACAACTTCGCGCAAACTGTAGAAGCAGAGGCTTTACCAGGTGGAAAACCAAAAAAGGGCGAGGCAGAAGATCCCGCGAAGGTAGAAATGGAAGAAGTAGAACTTGTCCCAGGCCGAAGTACCCGAATAGGGAAAAACTTGGCCGAAGGAGACAAGAAAAAACTTGTATCCTTTCTACTGATGAATAAAGACCTGTTTGCCTACTCGCCGAAAGATATGCCGGGGGTAGACCCTCGCATAATACAGCATAACCTTAAAGTAAGTCTGGAAGCAAAACCTGTCCGGCAAAAGAAACGGGGCATCTCAGTCCATAAAAATAACTTCGTCAAAGCCGAAGTCCAGCACTTACTGGACGCAGATGTAATCAGGGAGGTCAAGTACCCCGCGTGGTTAAGCAATGTGGTTATTGCTACAAAAGAAGAGAGCAGTAAGCTTCGAATGTGCATCGACTTCAGAAACTTGAACGATGCCTGCCCAAAAGATTCATACCCTCTCCCACCAATAGACCAATTGGTAGACTCGACTGCCGAATACGGGCTCCTAAGTTTCCTAGACGCCTTCAGTGGGTATCATCAAATAAAGATGGACCCCGAAGGCGAGGAGAAGACTGCCTTCATCACGGAAGGTGAACGTATTGTTACATCAGGATGCCCTTCGGGCTCAAAAATGCAGGAGCCACCTACCAGAGGTTGATGAGCAAGGTCTTTAGTGACCAAATAGGGAGGAATATGGAAGTCTATGTCAATGACATGATAGTCAAGAGCAAACTGCCTACCGACCACGTCGTAGATCTAAAGGAAACTTTCCACCAGCTCAGAACCTTCGGGATCCGCCTTAACCCCGAAAAGTGCATCTTCGGCGTAACCTCGGGAAAGTTTCTTGGGTACATGGTATCAGAAAGAGGCATTGATGCTAACCCCGAAAAAATTAAGGCTCTGCTCGAATTCCGAACTCCCGTCACAATAAAAGATGTGCAAAGACTCACCGGAAGGATAACCTCTCTTAGTAGGTTTATTTCCAGATATGGAGACCGGTGTCGAGCATTCTTTAAAGTCCTCACTAAGGCAGCAAAAAAGGAGGGCAACCTCGGAAGTGATGATCATCCTTGGAATGAGGACTGCCAAAAGGCTTGGGAAGAACTCAAAATCTACTTAGCCCGTCTGCCCACTCTGCGACAACCTCGCGAGGGAGAGCCCCTCGTGTTATACCTCGCCGTCACAGAAAAAGCAGTAAGCTCGGTCCTTGTGAAAGAGGAAGGGCCGAAGCAATGGCCGGTTTATTATGTAAGCAAGTCCCTGCACGGCGCCGAAGTCAGGTATCCCTTGCTACAAAAAGCTATATATGCCCTGGTACTGGCAGGGAGAAGGCTACGGCCATATTTTCAGGCTCACCCTATCATCGTCCGAAGTAGTCTACCTCTACGGGACGTCATGAGGAAAGTCGATCATTCAGGAAGGCTTTCCAAATGGTGTATAGAGCTTGGCGAACACGACATTACTTATGAACCTCGGAAAGCCATAAAAGCTCAAGCCTTGGCAGACTTTATTGCCGAAGTACCCATCACCGAGGACAGCCATATGGATCCCGGCGGAGGTGAGCCAGAATGGACTTTGTATGTCGACGGAGCCTCGGGCTCCGAACACCAGGGAGCTGGGGTAATTATCAGAGGCCCCGAAGGTCTAGAAGTAATGAAAGCCATCAAGTTCGGCTTTAACGTCACCAACAATATGGCTGAGTACGAAGCTCTCATAGCAGGGTTACGCCTAGCCAGAAAAATTGGTATAAAAAACTTAAAAGCCCACAGCGATTCCCAGCTGGTAGTTCGACAAACAGCAGGGGACTACGGGGCGAAGGACCCGACCTTGGCAAAATACCATGAACTGGTAGCAAAGCTTATCCGAGAGTTTGACACCATACGAATCGAAAATGTGCCTCGTCGAGATAATGCCGAGGCAAATTGCTTGGCAAAGTCGAAAACATGCACCGAGGTGCTAAACCACCCGAGCATTGCAGTGCTGAGCATAGTAACTTCAGGAAAAGGCTGGAAAAATCCTATAAAAAGATATCTCGCAACCAGTGCGCTCCCCGAAGACCCCAACGAAGCGGCGAAGGTACGGAGACATTCTGGTCGTTTCTTCCTAATTGGAGAAGAATTATATCGGCAGGGATATGCAAATCCACTGCAGAGGTGTGTTGGCGAAGAGGATAATGAAATGATCCTCGAAGTTCACGAAGGCGCTTGTGGTTTGCACATTGGAACCGACCTCTAGCAGCAGTAATACTTCGCCAAGGATATTTTTGGCCTACCCTAAGAAATTACCCTAGGCAGTTCGTCCAGAAGTGTGGTAATTGCCAAAGACACGCGAATATCCAAAGGACACCCACAGAATTGGTAACTTCGGCTGACTATCCCTGGCCCTTCGCAGTTTAGGGCATAGACCTCATTGGGCCACTCCCGACAGCGCCTAGAGGCGTGAAGTTCTACGTAGTCGCAGTAGACTATTTCTCTAAATGGGTCGAGGCAGAACCCTTGGTGACTATCTCGGCAAAAGATGTGCAGAAGTTCGTATGGAAGAACATTGTATGCAGATTTGGCATACCGAAGGTACTAGTAGCCGACAATGGGTCCCAGTTTATAGACAAAGGGTTCCAAGAATTTATCAACAACCTCGGAATAAAGATGCACTTCGCCCCAGTAGCTCACCCCCAAAGCAATGGGCAAGTAGAAGTATCTAACAGGACCATAAAAGATGGTCTGAAAAAGAGGCTGGGGGAAGCAAAAGGGAAATGGCCAGGAGAGCTCCCAAGTGTGTTATGGAGCTACCGAACAACACCCCGAAGAGCCACAGGGGAGACACCTTTTTCACTTGTTTTCGGTACGGAGGCTATCATCCCAATCGAGGTAGTGCAACCATTAGTGCGAGTCCAAGTGTTTGATGAAAGGGGAAATGACCTCGGCCTGAGAACCAAGCTTGACCTCGTCGGCGAACACAGAGAAATAGCCGAGCTGAGAAGAAAAGCTTTTCAGCAAAGAGTGGCCGCGGCTATAAACTTGCGAGCCAGGCCAAAGGGAATAAAGGAAGGGGACCTCGTTCTCCGAAAGGCTGAATTTGGACCCCGAAGGCCATCCCACGGGGTACTTCGCGCAAATTGGGAAGGTCCTTATCTAGTACTTGCCGAAGTACGAAAAGGAGTTTACAAGCTCGGTGACGCCGAAGGCATAGAATTAAAAAATACATGGCATTCGGATGCCTTGAAAAAATTCTATGCTTAGGATTTTGGTGGGAAAATTGTATTGTACAAGTTAGAATTTCGCAAGGGTGAGGGTGACGCAAGGGTGATCGCCGTGATAAGCGTAGATATGATTTTCCGAAGTCTCTTGAGCGAACGTGTTCGGGACAATGGGAAATGAAAAATTTCTAAGTACAAAAGACTTAGCCAAAATTCTTGAACGTAAATTGTACAAGTTAGGATTTCGCAAGGGTGATCGCCGTGATAAGCGTAGATATGATTTTCCAAAGTCTCTTGAGCGAACGTGTTCGGGACAATGGGAAATGAAAAATTTCTAAGTACAAAAGACTTAGCCAAAATTTTTCAAAAGAAAGAAAGAATCTTTATTAAGATGGATCTGCTTACAAAGAAGGAAGCTCGCCAAAAAAGTACAAAGAAGGAGAAAAAGAAGGCAAAGGACCCTAAGGCAAGCTAAGGAATCTCGGCATCTCGGGAGCCACCAGCTCCTGCGTCCTTGTCCACCGCCTTCGGCGCCGGAAGAGGGAAGGGCAGTTTAAGGTGCTCAATTTTGGACCAAGACCACCGAGGACCCTCAGGGATGTTTAGGGCCTCCAAAAAGGAGAGGTCCAGATCTGGGAACCTCTGCAGAACTTGATGCCGAGCGAGGCAAAAGCCGTCTTGAAAACCGACCTTTGTCATCTCGTCGGCTTTCTCCTTCTCGACCCCTAAAGCGTCAAGTTCCTTCTCCAGATCTGCGATCTCCTTCTTCAGTGCCTTCGTCTTCTTCTTCTTCGGCTCCTTCTTCAAAGACTCGACCTCGGCCTGGAGCGCGGCCTTTTCAGCAAGCACCTTCGCCAGGAGAGCCTCAGACTCTGACTTCTCCTTTTGATGTGCTTCGTTTGCCGAAGTCAGCTCCGCCACCTTGGAGCCAAGGTCAGAAATCTTTTGGGAGGAGTCCTTCAAAAGCTCCTCTTTTTCCTTCAAAAACTCCTCCCGAACGGCAGCAACCTCCTTCTTCGCAGCTTGAGCCATCTCCCTGTTCTTGGCGACCAAGTCAGAGCACATGGCCTTAGATTTTTCCAGGCAGTCTAAGACCGAGACTCGGAACGCCGCCTGCTTCGCTGCCCGAACTCTGAGGAGGCCAGTGTACCCCAACAGCTGCAAAGAAGTAAGAACAAACTCAGTAAGACAAAAAAAATGAGCCAAGAACTTAGAAGAAATCAAAAGGAAAAAACAAAGGCGTGAAGTATACCTGGGCAGCGTGCTCGGAAACTCTGGCAGCAAGGGACTCATCGTCCGGGCACGCCTCGGAAATGGCCTTGAAGGAGGCCTCGGTGAGGATCCCCTTCGAAATTTGGTTGGCCATTTGCTGGGAGTCGCCGGAGTACAAGTTCATGTCCTCCGTAAACGACCAGAAAGGCTCCCTCGGGATCTTCCCCTTCGGGATATGGGAATCCCGAAGGGCTCGTTTCTGGGCGTGCTCGACCATCCAACCCGAAGACGGTACCTCCTCTGCAGGGCAAAACAAGAAGCTTGTCAAAACAAGTAATTCTCAAAGTACAAAAAATAAAGGCACCCCAGCTCGTCTAAAAAATGAACCTGGTGGCACCTCGGCAACATCATCGTCGGAGTCCTGGACCCCCTCGGCAGAGATCTCCTTGCCTTTGCTCTTGCGGCGCTCCTCGGCAGAAGGGACTTCCACCAAGGCGTCCAGAAGAGCCGCCGAGGAAGTGGGACTCCGAGGAGGGACGTCAGCGGCGACTTCGGTCGGCGGGACAGCAGCTGCGTCAGGCTCTTCGCGCACCTCCTCGGGAATTTCCGGGGGAGGAAGAGGCGCATCTTTCTTCGCCCGCTTTGCCGAGGATGGCCCGGCCCTAGACGATTTCCGCCTTCGAGAGACGGCCTTCTTTGTTTGCTCCCCCTTCTCGGCTTGACCGAGGAAGAGCGCCTTGTAGTAAGCAGCGGACTCGTCGCCCATCTCTGAAAAAGAAGGAAAATATCAGTGTGAGTCTAAGTGGTATCCATAACAAAAAAATTTTGGATAACTTACTCTCACAAAAGGCCTCGTAAGTAACCTCCTTCCGAAGGAGTTTCACCAGCCAGGAGTCTTTCCCGGCGATGGGAGGAGTTGGCATCCCGAGGTCCGTCTTATGCTCCTTCATTACCCCTAGTTCCCGAAGGACCTCTTCGGTCATCAGTTTCCACATGATGGGGAAAGGGTAGAGGGAGCGTGAAGGGACCTCGGAATCCCAGTCGGAGACTGCTCGGATCCGTCTGTCGAAGTCCGCGAATCTGGATGCCAACTCAGGAGTCAGCAGCATCCTCGGGTCTACGACGTCCATCTCCAATTTTCCCCGAGCCCACTTGGTCGGAACGTACGACCAGGCCTCCTCCATCTTCAGAAAGAAAAACTTTTGTTGCCACCCCCGCCAGCTGTCCTTAGTGGCGAAGGTGAACATATACTTTTTGCTCCCTGATCCCCGAGGTAGCATAAAGTAAAAGCCACCCTTCGGGACTGTGTAGAGCTTATAGTACTGCAAAAAAAGAATGAAATGGGGTTCTATTTTGAAAATGCCGCACATACAAAGGAAGGCGTTAAAGTAACAGTACGAGTTCGGGGGAAGTTGATTTACGGCAATGCCATGAAATTGGCAAAAGTCGCAAATCACCCTCGAGGGAGGGTACCGAAGTCCGGCCTTCAGTTGGGCGCGAAAAACGGTAACCTCATTTTGGCGGTTCATAAAACTGACCTCCTGAGGTCCAGGAAGTCTGGTGGTGGCGTAAGAAGGAAGAAAGAACTTTTCGGTCCATCTTTCCAATTTTTCTGAGGTCGTACAGCAAGTATGACCGAGAAGGGGAAGCCAACTTTCCGGGATAGGGGAAACAGTTGGCGAAGACATTTTTGAAGAAAAAATGACTTCGGGGAATGAAAAACCAACTTCGGGAAATCTTTAAAATCAAAAGACTCTGGAAATCAAAACCCACCGAATCTTTTGCCAAAATCTGGGTTTGAAGCCGCCGTCACGAAAAGTGGCCGAAAAAACTTCGTCAACAACACCAAAAAACAGGGGAAAATGCAAGAACGATTAGAAGGCAGGAGGAAAGCAAAAGCAGAAGCAAAAGGAGATTATGACGGAATAGCATATATATAGGCTGAGGGGGGTAGGCGAACCGGCGTCATAAGTACTCCGCGAAGGCGAACAGTCGCCATAGCTGCTCATTGCGCATAAAAAGGCGCGCTTGCTGTATCCGATGCAGTTCCCGCCAATAACAAGCTGCCACGTGTCAGCCATCGCACCAAAAGAGGGACACGCCTTCTGACACCCCTAAACCCTAGGCGCGCCGCTCCAGACTGACACGCCTGGTTACGAGACGCGACGTTGCGCAGACCTACAAAAGGAGAGAAGTAGGCTACCTCGAAGACATCAAAAGACAGGCTATGGGCGAACAGCCTACGTCTTCGGACAAAAGGTCCATCTTCGACACAGGTATTACACCCAAGGCCCCGAAGGGCGCTCTCTGAAAGCTGACAAGCCGAAGTTTCCACTTCGGCTTTCTGAAGGGGGGCCTGTGATAGCCGAAGGGCTATCGCCTCTCTCACTACATACTTCCTGCCAAAAGCGTGGCCGGGAAACCTGGCGTCATCCGAAGGAAGCGCTAACACTGACCTCAGAAGGAGCGAAGTCAAACGCCTCGAACTCAGGACTTCGGCTAGAACGTCAGGAATTTCAAAGATGTTGCCGGCTCCCCCGGGGGACCAAACGGATCGTCTTCGGGGATAAAGAACCAGCTATTGCAAGCAGGAGAGACTCTCCCCGAAGGCGGAACCCCCGAACCAGGGAAATCCCCGAACTACGGGCATAATTCCTGAAGAAGGGCATCCGTACCAAAGGACGGCCTCGCCCAGAGGACCTCGGGAGTACGGCATGAGCATTTAAGGAGCCTCTGACATGTCGCCCACAGGCGTTACACGCCGCCTCAAATGGCGGTCTGACGCACCGACGCCGTTCGAGTCTTGTCACAACCTGTCTCAGTCCAAGACTCAAGGGGCCTATAAACGGCTACTTGTCCCTACGCCCGAAGGTACAGAAAGCATCCGACCGAACACGTGTCATGATCTGAACGGGCTGGGCACTCCTATAAATACCAGGAAACAGGCCCTGGCAAGGGATCCGACCCTCTCTCCCTGAGAAAACACAAGTAGGCAAGGCCTTCTAACCCCTTGGTGCTCCTCCTCTATCTCCCCTCAGGACACTGACTTGGGCGTCGGAGGCTCCTTCCCGGAAAAACACTTTGGGGACCTCCTAACCCTTTTTTCTGAGCATTTCAGGCACGCTCCTCTGGGAAACCTTTGCTCCAGACGTTTTTCCTTTCAGGAAGTCCCTCCCGAAGTCATGATGTCACCCGACGAAGATGCTTCTGGGCATCAATTGTTAAGATACTTACCATGTTTTAGCAATAATGCCTGATTCAAATGTGTTAAGATGTTTCTGTAGACTCGTATCAGTACTGAGATTGAGGAGCAAACACAACAAGACAATGGATTAGAAGCAATTGATGAACTTGCAATCATTAGTACTACATCTGGAGGGAAAAGAAGAGGGTGTATTTTTGGTTTAGGATTTGAGCAGTGTGTCAAATCAAGTCGTCGACTGCCTGGTGGACTCCCACCTATTGACATCACACAGACACCGCAAATCAATGAGCAAGTACAGAAGATGATGGCGGATGAAAATGCACGAAGAGATGCCGAGTACGAGAGGAAGCTAGAGAGACTTAAGAGGAGACAGAAAGTAGAGATTAAGGCAAATAGGGCCGCATTGGAGGTGAACCGGGCTCAGTTGGAGATTACTTGTCGTTCGCTTAACCTTTTGTGCCCTTGTGCCCACCAGCTCAACAAGTTCTACAGTTTCCAAATGACTCGGACTCGGATGATGAGGAAATAGTCGAGTCTCCTTGATTGTCGTCTTCTACAGGTAAACCATTTCATAATTTTCTGTGTTATCAGACTTGGACAAGAATTGTTAGACCTAGGACTCGGATGAAATTCCTGATATATGTCAACCATTGAAGCTTGTATCGTTTGTTGCAGACATATATGTACTTATTTTAATTCTGATGCATTACAGAATGTTTGATGGAAATTACTGAAATGAATGTATTTTTTTCTATGTAATTCTGATTGCTTAGCAAGGGTGTCAGAACTTTAAAATTGGTATCGCCATTTAGAAATTGTTTTAAACAGGGAAAAAAATGAAACAACCCCGCCCGGAACTGAAACTGAAAATTACCAACGCACGTGCATGTTGGTAATTACCAACGGCCGAGTACCAACGCGCACGCATTGGTAATTACCAATGCATTAGGCTGTTAGTAATTACCAATGTGCGCGCACGTTGGTAAGTACCAACTCTCGTACCAACGAATTACCAACGCATGCACGCACGTTGGTAATTAGGCCGTTGGTTACCAACGCGTTAGACCATTGGTAATTACCAACGCGCTAGAATGTTGGTAAGTACCAACTTTCGTACTAATGCACTTTCCAACGCATAAGATTGTTGGTAATTACCAACGGCTACGCATATTGGTAAGTAACAAATCTCGTACCAATGCGCCACACTGTTAGTAATTACCAACACGTACGCATTAATAACTACCAACACGTCGTCGCGTTGGTAACAAAAAAACACGCGTTGGAAACAAAGACCTATACTTGACCATTGGTAATTATTAACGCGCATTTTACCAACATGCATGTGTTGGAATTTACGAACGCATTAATTTTTGTGTGTTGGTAAAAAATTTTCCAACGAATCGATTACCAACGTGCATTTACCAACGGCTTCGCATTGGTAATTTCATCAGTTTACCAACGTGCAGCCATTGGTAAATGCGCGTTGGTAAATACATGAATTTTAGTAGTGCATGACATGATTTTGAATTGGGTTTTTCTCATGTTCTTCTCTAGTTTGGTGGGTATAATAGCCTCAGACCAAGTGGCCAATATGTTCACTACCAAACCAATTATGTCTGGTTTCAAGATCTATGATATCACCATGTTCACTAGTATCATACTTAGCCATGCCTCTTTTGAGTCCCTACATTCTTTTTCAAAGTTGTACAAGATTTCGATGAAGTCTCCACCACAGAACCACAGTAGGGGGTCTGGTTCCTTAGAGCTTTATATTCTATGATACGTGTCTATTCCTTCTATCTGCCTCACTATAAAAACCATTTCATTGTCTTGTTATGAATTTTAACCTCCATATCAATATGTCCTTTCGGGAAGCTAAGTAAAAATGCTTGAACCTCTTTTTCCGCATAAATGCTAACCCGCCAAAACCTCCCGGTATTGTTATTTGTGAACATATGATCGAAGCCACATTTGCCCTTTACACATTTCATTTTTACCAAAGAGAACCAAGTCTTACAAAGAAAGACTATGAACTCCTACTTACTTTAGAGGAGTTTTGTGAAATTACGAACTGATCATGGATCTCCTAAACCACATTAGTTCATAAGGAGGATTGTTGTGGCTCCTAATGGGGCAAGTCCCTACCTTCCATCGATCAAAAATCATGGCCCTGCATCTCTTTCTTTTTCAACGGTGCCTCATCTATCTCCATGTCATCTGCCAATACCAAGTGTTTCAGCGAATCACCTTTCTTTAAGATAAGGCTCTCCTCAGTCTTCTTCTTCTCCCTTGACTCCCTTGCCCTTCGTTTTAACTTGCCAGCCATGGCCCCTTGCACTAGTTGTACTATTGCCAATGACAACTTATTTCTCTATGGTTTGAGCTGGAAGCACCAATTCTCTATTATCCTTATACATTACTAAAAAATGGGCTTTTTCCAACAGCTTCATGTTGGAAAATTGAGTTTTTCCAACATGAAGCCATTAGAAATAGGGCCGTTGGAAAAGCATGCATTGGAAAAAATTTTCCAATGGCTCTTTTTTTTTTGCTGTTGGAAATTGAGCCATTACCAATTTTCAATGGCCGAGCTTATGGTGTGTTAAGAGCTTTTCCAACGGCTTGAGTCGTTGGAAAATATGCCAACAGCTACAGTCATTGGAAACTTTTTAGAAGAAAATAAAAAATATATATAATTTATGAATTGCTAAATTATATTTTATATTTTATGATATGACTAAAAATTTTAAAATAATTATATCTTATACTTACATAACAAAATTCAAAGGCAGGAGGTCGAAAAACCAGAAAATTACAAAAAATATGAAAATTAAAAAATTACAAAAATTACATAAGTTATGAAAAATGATTCTAAAATAGATCTCACAAATATCACATAAAATTAAAAAAAAACAAGCAAACCAAAAAATAGTAATCAGATCCGAACTTGGAGCGGATTTGGAGCGACGAATGGCGAGCGTATCGAAGCCAAGGCAGACCACTGGCGGATTTGGCGTGAAAGGCAAGCCAAGACAGACGATCAGCGAACAGAAAGAGGTACACCAGTCGGCGAGCCAAGGCAAGAGGTCAACGAGCGTACGAAAGCCAACGCGGCGCACAGGCAAATCTGGTGCGAGAAGCAAGCCAAGGCACAAGGCGGACAGTCGGTGAGCAAAGAAAGGTGAAGTAGACAGCAAGCCAAGGCGGTCAGTTAGCGAGCATACCAAAGCCACTGCGGAACATGGGCGAATCTATTGTGTGCGAGAGCGAGCAGGCACAAGTAGAGAGAGCGACAAAGCACAGTGGCGAGGGCAATGGAGCACAGCGACAAGGGGGAGAGAAGCAAGTAGATGGCAAGCAGATAAGTGAAAAGTGAAGAGAGAAGAGGGAAGTGCAGAGAGGGGAGATTGGCAATAGAGTAGAGAGAGTAGTGGGTTAAAAGAGAAAAGGGAAGTGCAGAGAGAAGAGATCGGCAAAAGAGTAGACAAAGTAGTGGGTGAGAGAGGCAAGTGGGAAAAGAAGTATATAGTTAGGGTTATTAGGTCCAGGTTAGTTTTGGGCCTAATAAGCTGGATTAGTTTGACACTTTTATATGGGTTTTATATATGATATATATTGTTATTAGTTGACATATATTAAATATATTAGTATACATTATGATATATGGTATATTTTATATTATTAAATATATTAATGATATCATTATGCACTCACACACAAAAAAAATATGTTTATATATTTGTATATTATAAATATCATATATAACAAACATTACAAAAATATAAATATATATAAATAAATTACTGTTATTAAAATATTACTTTACTTTCTAAAATGGTATTATATATGATGTATATATATGTATTTTTTATGCAGTAACATAAATATGATAAATATTTTATATATGATATACGTACATACATACATGTTACAAAAATGTATATATCATGACATATATATAAATATAAATATTAACACAAATACATATATTTTTATTTATAATATAATACATATATATAAACGGATTACTAGGATTATTTGATATATAAATATATATATATATATATATATATATATATATATATGATACTTATGATACATTATATATTATGGTAAATTATATATTATACTAATATATTATGATAATACATATTATGACATATATATACCTAGTAATATGTTCATTAGTATTTACATTATTATTATTATCTATAAAACTACATGTGACAATTATTATTTAATTATCTATTATATTTATCTAATTAGAAAGTAATTGATAAAAAGGTATGTGTATGTGAAACATACATACATACATACATATACATATATATCAATATATTTAAAATTTTCATTTCTAATGGCCTCGGCCGTTGGAAAAATTCACCCAAATTTTCCAACAACTTAAGCCATTCGAAACAATAAATACTAAAAACTTACAAATTTTCCAACTGCTTTGGCCGTTGGAAAATAACCCTGTTTTCATTTCCAACGGCTTAGGCCATTGGGAAAAGTACTTGGATTTTCCAAAGGCAACGGACTAGGCTGTTGGAAAAATTCACCCGGATTTCCCCAACAACCTAAGCCGTTGGAAACAATAAATAATAAAAACTTATATATTTCCCATTGGTTTTCATGTCCAACGGCCTAGGCCGTTGGAAAAATTCACCTGAATTTTCTAATAGCTTAAACCATTAAAAACAATAAATACTAAAGACTTTCATATTTTCCAATGGCTTTGGCTGTTGAAAAATTACCCATTGGAATTTTTTGCATACTTCTAACGCCTAAGCCGTTGGAGATTTTTTTTACAGCTTAAATTTTTTTTTGTAGTTTCTAATGACCTTGCACGTTGGAAATTTCCAACGGCTTGGCCATTGAAAAATGGGCTATTGGAGAAAACGGTTTTTTAGTTGTGATAAAAGCATTGTGTACCTAGTTGTTCCTACTTTTGTGCCACTGTTTCCTCTCTTTCTACTGCTGCTTTTTGGTCTTCACCCTCATTGACCACTGTCAGCTTCTCGATTTCAGGCCACTATTCAACTTCCTCTTGTATATCCCCAGGTATTGGCTATTCCACTTCAACTCGAACTAGGTAGTGTTTGTACTCCTCGGTAACTTTTAATTGTACCCTTCAATGGGCCAAGGGCAAACCTGTGTCATTATAACATTCACGTGGACTAGACATCAATCCACTATGTTTTCACGAAACCTGCATTTCAGTCCTTCACCCCATAGTTGGCTTTTTCACCCAACATTGCTTAAGCATGACTATTTGTTGGTGATGCCTTTAGAAAGTCTCCATACTGATTCATGTGATTTGGTTCTATCAATGTATCATAGTTGCGATCAAGATGCCCAAGTTTGCTACACTAAAAACAAATTTGTTACAACCATTCATACTTAAACCGCACTAATCCCTGATCATGGCCTTTGGGTTTGAAGAGAACCCCTCACAATAAAGGTTTCTAGATGTCCAACTCTATTGGGACTCGGCCATACTACCCACCGATCAATCCATCCTTATGCCTCCCTACCTAGAGCCCCTTCCCCGCTTGGGCTTCATGCTGTTCCACCACTTTCCGGACAAATGACACTTATCGGCAAATCATATATGTGAATCCAGAACACAATAGTAGTCAATGGAACCCGAGTAGGCTGCTTCATATGCAAGATCTCCTTTAGCAAAAGAAGATGACGATCAAACAGCCATGGAAGGCCTTCTAACACCCTTACTAAGTCTTCACGGGCATAGAATGTAAATAGGAAGTGGTTGTCATCAATGACATCCATATAAAGCCTCTTCACTAGCCTCCATAACAACTTCATCATTGTGAATAAGGCTTGGTTGTTGAACGGCCTATTAGACCAAAGCGCACCCACCAGAAAAATTTCTTGCCGTTGCCCCCTCGTGTACCTTCGACTTCCTCACCAAACACCACCTACCTCTCCTCTGTCAGTGAAAACTACCACCAAGATTTTATTAAATCCTCCATTTTTACCAATTGACCTCCCAGTCAGGAGACAAGACCACATGAACCAATGCACAAAATGCCTTTTATGAGAAGAGACAAAAGCCCTAGTAGAGTGTTAGGACTCCACATCATAGTATATAGAATTAACCATTTTTTAATAATCTTCCACAAAAAATTGCAAAATTTACTAACAATTATTTATAAATGTAGCATTAATATATCTATAAAAAAAACACACTCACCCATCCCAAAATTATTGCAATATTCTATTTTTAGGTAGTCATAAATCTTTGCTACATTAATTTTTACATTTAGTAATTTACTTTACTATGCTACCCTTCAAACTAAGATTTTAATATCCAATCCCTCCAACTTCCTTGATTTACATACAAAACATTAAAGGTAAAATTAGAAACAACACACAAATTTTTAACCTTTTTTTAATCTTCATGTCAAACAAAATTGAGCAGTGTTGGTGGGATAAATAAAACACTATAATTTTCTAAAATTGTAGTTTAAGATTATTTATAGATGATGAAATTCTAAAAAAAAAATGTTTATTATGGAAATTTTCTTTAACTTATGTACTTAATCCAAAAATCAATTATATTCTTTGTTTCGAGGAGAAGAATTAAATAAAGTGAACATCGACATCACTAGAACCCAATCAAAGAAGAAGAGAAATATCCTGAACTTGGAGTGGCAGAACATCAACAAGAAAGCCTCACAATGGCGAAGGTGAAGAGCAAGTTCACACAAACCATCACGCTCTGGCTTGCTAAGCGGGTCTTTAGCGGGAAGGTCTCGCTTGGAATCAGTTAGCCAAGGAGGCCCAAGACAAGGATAAAGCAGAGAGGAAAGTATGGACCATTGAAACCATGAGAATCGCGAACCCCTTTATACACGTACAAGATTGTTTGAATGAAAAAACAGTAAATAGTTAGAAATTATGGGTGTAGAGCCTGCACTAAATGTGAGTTATCATCCAATATTTTCAATAACAGAAAAGTAGAGCATCATAAGCCTCACAAAATCTATTTATTTTTAGTTTTTCGGCTGATCAATCTAATTCAACCAACTGTTAGGGGCACAATGGGTGATAAGTTTTAAGTGCAAGATAATCTCTAAAAATAGCTCTAGAAAATTTAAGTGGTTTACCCTTAATTTAAGGCTACATCCAAAGAGCTAACTCTAAGATTTTCCTCCATTAATAAAATAGCGGGCTTACAAAAGAAAAATTTTCTAGATACAAACTTTAGATGTATGAGATAAACCTAAAATTAATAGTGACACTCAAGTATTCCCCAAATACCCCAAATAGATATCTCACTATTTTGTCACTACCCAAAACAAATCTCTCTCACATACAATATCTTTAAAGCAAGTATATTTTGCTTTGGCTCTTAGTTGGATGAAATGAATTGAAGAATTGACTTTTATTTATAGAAGTTTTACCGGGTTAAACGCAGGTTACTATTCATATAGCGGCTGCTATTATCTGTGATTACTATTCACATGTTGGTGGGACATTTTAAACACCAACATGTACAATTTGCGTGAGTACATTTCAAAAATCATGGATGGAAAGAAGCGAATCAGTTAAATTGAGTGCCCATCTTTAGTTGCCTTATGTCTTCATGAAAATTGTGTTTCTTATCGTTTTGTCATGCAAGTTGTATTTTATAATCTAATAGTTTAGTTTCATACGAAATTTATAAATCCCTCTCAAATTATTCTAATTAATCTGACATACAATAATAAGAAAGAAGCCAATTGTCATTTTCATGAATAAATAAAAAAACTAGCTAGGGAACAAGTTTTCATTTTTATTAGTCCTTCATAGATTTGTTTCATTTTGGATGGAAATCAGTTTGTGTTTCTTCATTTTCATAACCATATTGGTTTCAACATTTAAAAGTATCACTATACCTCGAAATATATTCGACGTTACTGAGTACGGAGCACTTGGCAATGGCAATGTAGATGACTCAAAGGTAAAATAAAAACTTCTACTATATATATATATATATTTGGTTCTTTTCTCAAGGATATAGTTGCAACTGTACTTATTAAATTTTAAATTCTTGTTCTATTTTTCTTTTTCTGTTCAACTAATTAACAATAGTGTGTTTCATTACCATGTAACAAATTTCCGATTCATTTAAAGTGAATTACTTATCTTTAATTGTTAAGCATGTAATGGATATGTTTAATGCTCAAGTATGTTAACTGTCAGGCATTCTTAAAAGCGTGGAATCGAGTATGTAGTGCAGCCAGAGGGTCAAATTCACCAACATTGATGATACCAAAGGGAAAGACATTTTTGGTGCACCCCACAACTTTTCTTGGTCCATGCAAGTCAAATAAAATTAATATTATGGTATGTTGACAATACACGAGTCCGTGTTTATTTTTTTTTAGTAAAAGATTGTGTTTATGTTCCTTAATTTGGGATTTTGAATATATAATGGATTTACAATTTTCAATTTGATTTTTTTTCTATTTTTACCTTCAAAAGTGTGTATAAAAGAGATTTCTTAAAATGGGTTATTAGTGATTATTTTTATATAGAGAGGTTAATATAAAACTTTTTTTTTTAAAAAAAAGTCTCTGTTATTCATATTTATCTTTTTAGGCTAGGCTAGAAAAGAAATTAAAATATTAATTAATTAGTAAAGAAAAATATGATTTAAGTAATAATAGATAAACAAAGTATTGGCTTCCAAATTGTATTGGTTCTAAATATATAAAAAATAAAACTTGTAAATAATGCATTTTTAAAAAATGGGAAAATAATAAGTATATATATATATCAATGCGTACTTTGTTTAAGTTTTGTCAACCTCGTTGCAGATAGAGGGCAATATCTTAGCCCCTACCAGTCAAGTTGTGTGGAAAGATGAACCAGGAAAGTGGTTAAAATTCAAGCAAGTTAATGGTCTTAATATTAGCGGTTCTTCAATGATCGACGGAAAAGGAAAATTTTGGCGGGGAACATCTTGTAAATATCATAAAATAAAGGTAGCACAGTATATTTTGTTATCTATTAATCTCTACTTCTCTTTGATTAATTTCTAATTAAGTAAAGAATCGAAGAATTTACAATGTTAATGCCAGCCTAGTACCATTAAACGGAATTTTTGTTGGCCTTTCTATATAATGTTAACTAGTATCACTTGTTACTGATAATTTCAAAATATCAATATTTTTCATATATTTTCTTTGTCTTAATTTGTAGGGATGCACCAAATTAGCACCTACAGTAAGTATACTATGTGTAATTTGATGTATTGATGTAAAAATATTTTTCCCTTTTAATTAATTATTTGTTTATGTAATAATGGTTTGAAGGGAGCTGACATTAAAAAAAATACAAAACAAAAAAAAAATCAGAGTCTCATTTCAATTGCTATGAAACCTAACAAAGAGACATTTGTATTGCAGGCACTAGCCTTTGAGGGATGTAATAACATTAGAATGAGCAACATCACATTTGTTAACAGTGCCCAAACTCATATTCATGTATCTGGATGCCAAAATGTGGAGTTCAGCTTGTTGACCATAAAATCACCAAAGGATAGCCCTAATACAGATGGAATTCATTTACAATCCTCCACCAATGTTTTAATACATAACTCTAATATTGCTAGTGGTAATTTTTTATATTTAACTTTTTTTTTTTGGTACATGACATGCACTACTAAAACACATTATTTCAAACGCATAAGTTTTTCATTTGCCTAGCAGTTGGTAGTTACTAACCTGCTCAGTCGTTGGTTTGTATTTTTTAAATTACTAACTGCTTAACAGTTGGTATATTTATGAATTGGTCTAGTTGACTACTGTAGATTGCTATTAAAACAGTGCATTTAGACCAAGGTTTTCTAACTATTTGATAGTTGGTACTTAAAAATAAATACCCTCCCTCTAGCTATAGTTGGTCGAGTTGCTTTTACCAATTGTTCAAAGTTGGAAACTTCCAACAGCTTCAGTCTAGACTGTTGGTACCAAAACTTCCAACGCGTGGTTTATCAGCTTCTTTTTATCAACTGTTGTAAGTTGAAGAAGCAACAATTTACAACTTATGGCCGTTGGAGAAGGCAATTGGTAAAATCAATTTTTTTAATAGTGATAGAGGACAAAGGGATGAGGGATTGACTTTGGAACTCCTGATAATAACCACATTTCTCTTAACCACGACACAAAAGCTGTGGTTGTTTACTTTAAAAAAAAAATCCTAAATTGATCAACCAAAGTCTCATATATTTTATATTATTCTCTTTAAAAACTCTATGTGTTTTTCTTTTAATAATTTTGAAGTTCTCATTTCAATTTATGGATTTGCAATAAATAATTTACTGTTGTTTGTAAAAAAAAAAAAAACTCATCCCATATTCGTTAGTTTAAATGAATCTTAATAAAGAAAAGTTCAAATGAATGAAATTTTTTAAAAGTTTAACTTGAAATAGTTTTTTATATGACCTTTAAACTGGATTTCACGTTTTTAGTGATGATTCCAAATATATAGTTGCTTTTTCGAACAAATAATATTTGCTCCACTTGATAAAAATTCTGGTTGCTTTATCTATCGAATTCAAATAAATTATAAAATTTAAAAAATATTTTGGATGGATATTAATATATATTATCAAATTATTAAAGAATGTTTTAATGATATATATAGGTGACGATTGTATATCCATTGGAGATCACACATCAAATATCAATATAACCCAAGTTAATTGTGGTCCTGGTCATGGAATAAGGTAACACTTTTTCCATGAAAAAGCAAAATCTTATACTCCTTAGTAGTTAATATTTATTTGATAACATTTATTTTTGCCGTGGTAGCATTGGGAGCTTAGGAAAAGGCGGAGGTTTGGTTTTAGTAGAGAATATATCAGTGACTTTTGCCAACATCAGTGAAACAACTAATGGTGCTCGAATTAAAACATGGCAGGTATGTAAAATGTTTTTGTTTTATGATACTTAATTTTTCTTAATATAGATATATATTGTATCTCTATTTTTAATTTACCTCAAAATAAATGGACTTAAAATGTATGTCATGATTTTTTTTTTATTTATCATCCTTACTATAATAAAAGGCTAAGGCTAAATGCACAAAAACACTCTGACTATATATAAGCTTTTCAAAGTTAACTGATGAATGAATAAATTTTTTTCTGCAATTAAAAACTCTGACTTTTAAAATTAAATAGATTCAAAACGAAAAGCCTAAAAACCTTACATTATTTAATTTATTTTTATATGAATAATTCCAACTTATGAATTAGAATTGACAAAGGTAGTTTAAATTTGTATATTCACTGCTTATAATCCTAACACTATACTTAGATTGATAAATTGATTATGGAGTTTCAACAAGTTATTTTTTATGGATACATGTATTGCCACTTTTTATTTATCTAATGGTTATACTACATCTAATATTATTGATTTTTTATTGGCTCCGGTGATTATTATTCATACTCATAAAATTATGAATATTTATCTAATTTTAATTGCTATTGAACTTGATTAATGATATAAAATTCTTAAGGATTAACAAATTAAACAAAAGTGGCTTAAAACCTCAAGTGAAGAAAATAATTTTAGTATTTAATTGAGTTTGGGTATAGAATTGAAAACAGAAGTCATTGTCTGGTTTGGTAAAAGACACTGCCGCCCTTTTACAGGGTTCAACGCAGTCCAAGCCCCTAGCTGTTTTTACTTGTAAATCTCTCTGAATACAATAAAAAAAAAAAAAGCAAAGCAAAAGTTATTATAGATTCACCATATTATTGTGGCACACCTTTTATATTCTTTCTGAGATAAACGTAGCCCAGAAAATTAATTCCCATTGATTCATAAATGATTTATCTTGCTATACAGGTTGGTAATGGAAATGTTAGGCATGTTGCTTTCTCAAATATAAACTTCACAAGCGTGGAATATCCCATTATTATCGATCAACACTACTGTGACGTCGCAAATTCATGTCCGCAAACTGTAAGAAAAATTTCATGCTAATTAACGATTAATTTCTTAAACATTCATGGATATATATAACATCTAACAATTGTAATGTATTTGAGCTTTTTATAGGAAACGGGAGTTCAAATTAATGATGTGTTATTTTCAAATTTATCTGGGACCTCCGTAAACCAACAAGCCATTGATCTTAATTGTAGCGAAATTGTTCCATGTAAAGATATCGTGCTAGACACCATAAATTTCAGACCAGCAATGAAAGGGCAACGATTGATGTCCTATTGCAATAATGCCTATGGCTTCACTCGAGGGTCTGTAGAACCTAGGTCATGTTTACTAAAGTGATGGTTCCTAGGGTACTCCTGCTTCATTAATAATTTTTTGGGAAAATAGCACTCATCGTCTTTAAATTAAGGCTTATATTGTGGATTTATCTTATAACTAAAAAATTTTATACCGTTCATCCTCTAACTATGAAAATGGTGCATTATTCATCCTACCATCAAATTTGCTATTAAAATGGATAGGAAAAAACATGAAATACAAGTTTTAACCCTTGAAAAACTTTCTATTTACCTTAAGAATCTTTAAACTTTCATATCTTACAATCAAACTACCTTCTCTACTTTCTTTCAACTATTTAACCCGAACCCATAGTTTTCCTTTAACCATTCTCTTCTTCTTCCCACTAAAAGCCATAGTCCTATCCAAACTGTACTGTTATCTTTTTCTTTGGCACATGATTTGTCAAGTCGCAGGAACGTAAACCAAACTTTAATTTCCTAATAATTCACTCCTTGAATTAAACTGTACCCAGTGTACCGCCATCCTTGAACTAGATTATCCAAGAGAAAGCCCTCCCATTCTTGGTTTCTTTCTTCTCTTCTAGTAGCCTCTAAAATCTACCAGATTGATTTCCATGGCGGCCACTGAAGCTCACTTTTTCTTAGCTCTTCTCCCTCCTTCTCTTGCAGCCAACTTTACACACCATTTGGAGTCTCGCGGCCTACTCGACACTCATGCTTGCCTTCGTGGTCTGTGTTAGTGTTATGCCCAAAAGCCAATCATGAGATGATGATATTTTTGCACATTGAGTCATGATATTTTATTGAGGCATTAATCCAACAATTATATTTGTTATTTTGTTTCTGCGTAACTTAACAAACATAATCGTAACCCTAGAATAATGATATTTTTAAACGTCCCTGGTCTAGTATTATTGTGGAGCGGGTTACAATAATACATAACGACTAGCATATGTGGAGACTAATATGAGATATGTAGTCTACATATGGGTACAAGTTGGAGAACTTGTGTACTGGACCGACCCACCATGAGAACACTACATGGATCGTTATATGAGTGTCATAAGTGATTCTCATAGTGATCATGGTATATGTAGTCCTTCGACCTAAGATCATCAAGGTTCCCTACATGTGAGTCACATACTTTGATACTTTCCTTTGTTGCTCGTAACTGAGTGAACTTGAAGGAGGTCATTGGGTATGTCACATATCATGCGAAGGGATTTGTATGATCAAGATGGGATTTGTCCCTCCTATGTAACGGGAGTGATATCTTCGGGCCCCTTGATAGAGTGAGACTTAGAAAATGCATGGCCATGCTCGGATGAGTTGATATACGATATCAATGTCATCAGTTTAAGTTGGTCTACTCGGTAATCAAGAAACCAAAGATTGGGCTATACGAGAGTGACACATTCCATGTCTCGTGCTTAGTCTTGATATCTTGGACAAAGGGACAATGGCATATATCGGTGATGATCATAAAGGTTTAGTCGAATCACCGACAATCTTGTCACTTGGGTAGCAATGATGTGTTGCTAGACACCGCTCATTGCTTATGATCATAAATGTGATTTATGATCATTGCCAACGTGGTAAGAGCCTATTGGGTCGCACACATAGAGCTATTTGGATCATTAGAGTGCATGGGCTAATTATTTGGGTTATGATTTCACTTTAATTTCGTATTAATAATGGGCCCAAGAGTTAAGTCATTATTAAGCCCGAAATTAAATCCTAATTGGATTAGGGCTTTGAAACCCATTAGGCCTGGAAGTTGAGTCTCACTATAAATACAACTTCTAGTGAGAAATTCGTAAGTCTCCTTGCCCTAAACTCCAAAAAGGACAGCCACACTCTTCTCTTGCAATTTCTTGGAGGACGCAAGCTAGCACTGCGAGTGCAAGAGAAACGCATCTGCCGGGACATGGTGGAAGCGTGGTGATCCCGAAAGGCTCGTGTGGATACCATAGAGAGCCTGAACACGTCAACTGTTCAGGTTTTGTGATTCAACTCTACAGTTGAGTGAGAGATCTCAACCGAAAATTAGGTATGAAAATTTTCGAACATCCGGTTTACCCCGTTTCACTTGGATCCTGGAGGGTTTCGGTTAAATTCCGCTGCACTATTTGGCTCCCGAAACCCATCAGTCTGCTGCTGTGACAGGAAGGCATCTTCGGCTCCTACAGTGACTACGAGTTACATGGAGAACGGAAGCTTCAAGAAAGGGAGGGAAGAAGATCGACAGAGTAGAGTAAGTGAGCCGACGAAGCCCGGGGATTCAATTGAGTGGAGGAAAAGTTTGAGGGATTTCTTTGAAGAGAGCAGGGATTTGTTTAGATTGGAATGTGGCCAACCGCGATGGTTCTTACCTTTGGAGTGCGGGTCCCGATGTCCAAATTCTCCTTTCCTCCTTTTTCTTCCTGGTTCGATTTGCCTTTTGGCTTTTTCAAATGCTATCTAGCTATGTTTAATTTTTTATTTTCAAATATTGGAATCTATGATTGATAAAAGTAGGTTTTGGCATGATTATGTGCCAAAAAATTAGAAAATTTTGATTGTGGAAAGAAATTCAGGTTGAATGGTTGAAATAAAGTGAATAAGGGAATTTGATTGTAAAATGTAAAATTTTTGAGGTTTTTAAGGTAAATGGAAATTTTTTCGAATGTTAAAATTTATTTTTCACTTTTTTCCTGTCCATTTTAACAAAAAATTTGATGGTAGGATGAATAGTGCACCATTTTCATAGTTAGAGGATAAATGGTATAATATTATTTAATTATAGAATGAATTTGCAACATGAGTCATACTTCAAGGACGATAAGTGCTATTTACCCTAATTTTTTATATTAGAGAAAAAATTTTATACATGTTTGTTAATCATTGATCGATACTAGAAAAATAATTGAACTAAGATTTGTAGGATAAAAATTATCTCGATAACTTGTTCATGTTATAGATTTTGCTATTACAATCGGCAAGCATTGGCACATCTACGAATCTGGTCTCAAAAATTGTTTCACTTTCATATTTTTAAGGTGCTTGTTTTAGTGATGATGCCCTGGATTTAGTTAAAATGCTGAGCGCCCCTACATACCACTTTATGTACAGCCGAGCAGATAAATGACTTAATTGACTTTGAGCCGCTTCCTTGTCCAAATCAAAACACTTTTAGCTCACCCCATTTTTCGTCTCCAACACTGTAACTGTACTATTTGCGCTGGAGGGCTTATACTGTACTTGTTGTCCAGTCAACTTTCATCTGCCTAAGATGTTAAATACTGTTATCACTTTATATAATATATTTTAAATTTTTAAAACATATTACATGATATATTACACTACATATCATTACCATTTTCATAAAAAAATAAATATTAGAATATTATTTTAAGATGACATAAATTCCAATAATATTTTTACATATTTTATATGTATTCTAATTTTTCTCATCATAATTTATCAAATATAAATAAAATATATATTATACAAGATATTTTTTTAAAACAAAAAACATAAAAAAATGTTATATATAGAGAAAAATAAATAATACTCAGAAAAAAAACTAATTTATTGATATAAGAGAAAAAAACAATACGTTAATAATAACAGAACATTTTCTAATACCACATTGAGTTCCTACGTAGCTCAAAGTAACTGTTAAATTTTTATATTAACAGATAAAATTAACCAAAAGAATAAAAGTGAATATTTATTTTATGGTATGTGTATTAATTATATTGTAATGTTTTATATAGTTATGACATTTTGATGTAAAATGACAAAAACAAAAGCAATATCTCACACATCTGTAAAAAATAAAATACCCTAGTATGTACCTTGTTGTATTTGCAATATATCGTGGTTTTTGAACAAAATGTACACAAAAAGTTAGCGGTATGTAAAATACCTCGGTATATCACGTGATAAAATGACAAAATGTGAAAATATTTGTACCGCATACCGCTTACCCACGGTAAACAATATACTACAGTATTTAATTCCATGCATCTACCATGTTTGCTGGCTTTGCTAGCTTCTCCAAGTTTTAGATCTTAATCTTGGTTCAATTGGATTTAGGTTCAACACCACTAATCAACTAAGATGAACTATTATTCTATAATGTTGGATTTCTCGGCACACATTCAGGAAACTTAAGGATTTTGATTTTTTTTATGATTTGTTTTTAGTTTTCTTATTTATTTAAGATTAGTTTTCCTTATTTTGATATGGTTTGGGTTTGTATATAATCTATAAAAAGGTATGTTGTGGTTGGGGTTTTGAGTATGAGAGAAAAATAAATGTGTTAAAGAGGTAAGATATTAGGATTTTCAAAATGGAAAGAGGTCAAAAAAAAGAAAGAAGTAGGACATGAAGCATTTTGTAATTCTCATATTTTGTAATTGCGTGAGAGTAAAATTGTGGAGTTATTAATAGTGTGTAGGGGATCCATAGGCCAGCATGAGCACTAATGACATACTTCTATTATAATCTCTATATTTTATTCAAGTAGATTTCTTTCGTCCATAGGTTTATGCTAGTTAAAAGGCGAATCACATTAAATTCGTATATATTTGCTCAATCCTGTTAGTTGTTCCGCTAGCTTAGAACATTTTTTTCCCAACAAGTGGTATCAAAACTATGGTTGAACTAAGAACGATGCTGATGTGCCAAAGTTTGATATTTGTTGGCTATGCTCTTGATGTGTGACGTTGGTGTGTTGAAGTTCAATAATCATTAGGTATGCTCCTGATACATCAAGAGAGACCACCACCTTATACTCATTTTGGACATCTTTCAATCATATAGGATGACTCACTTGCGCACATCATTAACATAGAAAAATCAAGAGATGATATTAGTAGTGTTGATAAACTGGCAAGAAAGCTCACCTTCCAATAGAAAAAATTGATGATTTTGATAGTGGTATCCATGCCTTAAACTAGCAGTGAACGGAGGATGTGGTATCAGTGCCAGTGTTGGTTGGTAGACTTCCCTTACATATTCTATTATATGACCAAGGAAAAAGAGTCCAAAAAAAGTAAATAAGCTTGAATTGGTGTGACCAGTCTCAAAACCCATATGACTAGTTCTACTTGTAATAACCATAAACTTTAGTGCTTAAAGTAGGATTTTTTTCCCTTAACTCATGTGCCTATAGTAGGCTATTCACAAAAAATGTGTTAACACATCCTCATTAATCTAAGTCAACCAACCCCTAAAGCTCCATTTTGAACTTGCAGGTAGTACTCATTCTTGATTAGATCCCTCCCTTTTAGTAAGCTTGGCCACCCCCATGATGTTTTAGAATTTCTTTTTTGAACTAAGACCATCTGTTTTGCAGAAATATTATCCTTTCAAGACTTCAACCTCCAGGCTTTCCGGTTTGTTGATAATTTGCTAGGCTAAATTAGCTAGTAGGGCTAATTTGAAACTCTAGGCCTTTGAAGCCAAGCCTCCCAATAGGTTTAATTGGAGTGTTCTTGTAACAAAGTGTTTTTAAAAGTTGCCACCAATTCATTTACAACTATATCAATTGCAAATTTAGTTGGCTTAGGTTTTAGGTTGAATTTGGGTTTAACTCATTTTTCTACCTAATTTTTGCTCAAAACTTCGAGTTAGGATAGGCCAACCCAAAATAGTGTTTTCTCACCCTCTGATGTGACCTAAACACAATTTTTTGAGTTTAGATCGAAGTCAAAATTTAGGTTTCAATTTTTGCTTACACCCCTATCTAGGACAGAGTCAACAAATTTGTTCTGTTAGGATTGAGACTAATTAAGAAATCGGTTAATTCAAAAATTTTCATGCATCTAGGTCTCAAAGCATGTTGGGATAAGAAAAGTCCCAGTTTTATATATATGAAAAACACTAGTTTCGATGAAGTTCCATTTCACAAAATGCTCGTAGCACTTGATTCTAAGACCAACAATGGAGGTGTTGTTTTTTGCATCATCAATTGGATGCATTATTTTGGTTAGGATGCCCAATACTTGGAAGCTCTAACAATCTTGTGGGGAGTAAAGGAGGCTAGAAGACACGGACTTGAGCGCGTCAAAATTGAGTCCAATTTGCTAACTATGATTCTGAACTTCAGAAAGGTGTATCACCTTCATTGTTTTATTTTGGAGCTATCATAGGTGAGGTTCACACTTTAGGTAGTTTCTTTCCAAATTATTCTTTTATTTTTGTCAATCGGTCTTTGAATGAAGTAGCCTACATCTTAGCTAGAAAGGGTCTTTGTCTTGTTGAAATGGTGGCCTGGGAGGCCACCTTCCCTGATTTGTTATTGTCTTCTTTAGCTTGATTTATGATATAATCTTTTACCGCTAAAAAAAAATGCTCCTTGTTGCACAAAAAAAATTTCCACTATATATTCTATCATAGTTATTGTAGATTTTCCACATACCCATGAGCAGCTATACCCATACCCATGAGTAGCTATACATTGCCATCGGGTTTGGAACAACATTTTATACGAAATGAACAACATTTTATGGAATAATAAATTCTTACAAATGGAACAACATTTTTTGCTAAAATAAACATCATTTGTGAAAGAAACAATATTTCTTACTAATTGAACAACATTTTATGAAATAATAAATTTGCATAAACAAAAGAATATTTTTTATTGAAAGGAAAACTGTTATATGGAACAACAATTGATATATGGAAAAAACACTTATGGTATAAAAGAACAACAATTGATATGTGGGAAACAACAGTGACAGAACCAAGATAATGATGTTGTTTATGTATATATAGAGTAGTATTTTCTAATGTTTACCAAAAATGTATTTCATTTTCATTTAGTCAATCTTGTTGTTTATTTTATTTGGTTATATTGTTCATTTAGTTAATATTATTGTTCCAACTAGAGATTGATGTTCTTTTAGTTGATATTGTTGTTCATTTGGTCAATATTGTTGTTCCGTTGGTTCAAACTGCTACTTATTTAGTTAATTTGTTGTTTCAATGTAGAATATCTTCCTTTTAGTTGATATTGTTGTTTCTTTCACAACTGTTATTCATTTAGTCGATATTATTGTTCATTTAAGTTGAGTTTGATGTTCCATTAACAATTCCTGGTTTTTAGTTGATATCGTTATTCATAGTCAATATTATTGATCCTTTTACTATTGCTGTTTATTTAGACAATATTGTTGCTCCTTTTCTCCTTATTGTTATTCATTAACTTAAGTTTACTGTTCCATTTGCAATTTCTGCATGTGGTTAAAATTGTTGTCCATTTTGCTTTAGAATGCTTCTCACTTAGTTAAGTTTGTTCTATTTTTTGTAGAAATTTCAAACTAGATCTAGGTAATAGATCTAAACATAAAAGTAAACAATGAATCAGATCAAAGCACAAATTCTAAACCAAACCTAAGTGTAAGAAATAAGAATTGGAACAACAAATTAGATCAAATCAAGAACAAAAAAAACAAACTAGATCCAAAAACCAAAAACCACAGCAAAATTAAAGTCCTAAATAATTCTGCACATAGACAAAAACAATGAACTAGACCATAACATGAATCACAAGCCCAAATCTAACAAAAAGAAGCAAGAATCATAAAAAGCATGACTTGTTAAGCCCAATCTATTGAAAAAAGCAAGAATTAAAATAAAGCACGAATTATAAACTCAGATCTAAAACCATGGGAGGTAAGATGAAAGGATTGACCATAGGTTCAACAAGTAGGACTGCTGGCTCTCTGTGAGACCTTAATCGATTGACAGCAAGCTGATGTGGTGATGATGGTCGGTCAAGTGGTGGGAGGAGAAGGAGAAAAAAAGAAAGACATAGTTGAGACAAAGAAAAAAGAAACGGAGCAAAAAAAAAAAGAAAGACACAGTCGCCTTTACAGTTGTGGCTAAACCATAATTAATAGAAAAATGTGAGTACACGGCTTAAACTAAATGTAGCGTACCTTAGCCTATTCTACTATAGTTATTCTTCACTTTCCCCATACCCATGGGTTTTGTTCAACCTTAATATACTTTTATCCTTAAGTTTGTGAACAAATTTAGAGAAGGCTATCATACATTTATAGAAAGATAAAATAGATGATTAAAACAACTTATTAATTGTAAAAAAGTTATTAGTCAATATAAATTTACTAAAAGATAATTACTATATAATTTAAAATTTAAAATTTAAAGCTAATATCATATATTATAACAAAAGTAAAGATAAATTTAGATTTCTAAATATAAAAATGATAAGTTGTAACTCATTTGTTCTGATAGAAGGAAAACAAGAATGTATAATTATCATTAATTCACATGGTGTGTTATTTCATCTCTCTAAATTAATAGGAATAATTGTTTGCATCTTTACCCTCCCTTATCTTTATTAATGGAATCTAAACAAACTGAAGTAGGGAGTCAAGACTTATTAGACAAATGTAGCAAAAATAATCTCAATTTATAAGGTATTTATAAAATAATTATTCTTTAACAACATTTTTTTTCATAATCCACTTAAAATTCACTTAAAAAAATTTGTAAAAAATGTATAAAATTCGATCAAATACTCATCGATGCTACTATGGATATCATGGACGTATGTCTAATTAAACATAGGAATTATTTTATAATTTTACCCCCCAAAATTTCTATTCTCAATCGGTTCATTTTTCTCCCTCTCATTGTTGTCAATCGCAGCCGCTTTTCTCAACCTGTTTCTATTCTCACCGTTGATCACCGTGCTTTTCCTTCCAGATCGAGTTTGCGACTGCTAGAGTGAGGAAGTGCGCTTTCCTTTTTCCACCAGCGAAGCCTTGCATCGTGCCGTCGCGCCACTCATCTTTTTCCTTCTCGGTCGCTACTTCTGGATCTACCTTTGCCACTCATCATCACCAGTTATCTTCCATAGTCTTTTCATCTCACCTCTCTCCTTAGATCTCCGGCATCCTCGACGTAAATCACCGTTGATCTCCAACGATCCACAACTCGAATTGCCTTACATCTCAAATGATCCACACCTTGCACCATTGTCATCATTGTGTTATAGCTACGCCATCACTGTCATTGCATTGCCTTTCATCGCTTTGAGGAAGAAGGAGTTGGCCATCAGGTGATTGGTTTGAGAGCGAGAAACGACAAGAAGACTGGGTCGAGGGAGAAAAGTGATGAAGAGGCTAGTTGGTGAGGGGGTCTACTTATATGACGAGTGGTAGAGATTACCAAAGGAAGTATATCAAGTGTCCAAAAAATTTGTTATACATATTTTTTACCTTCACTTTAGATACTTTAACTTGTTCTTTTAGACACTTTGACTTAATCTTTCAGGCACTTTTAATTTTGAAGGTAATAAATTGTTTATAAATTGTTATATCCATTTTTATATATTTCATCAAACATTTTTACATAGTCATTCAGACATTTTTAATTATTGATTTAAACAATTTCATTTTTTAAGATAATAAATTATTTGTATATTACTAAGACACTTTAACATATTTTTGTAGACGCTTTAACATATTTATTCAGACATTTCAACATGTTTACATATTATTGAAGAGAATAAATAGTTTATATATTATTGAAGAAAACAAATAGTCTGTATATTATTTCAGACACTTATATGTACTTGTTCACACATTTTTGCCAATTTCTTTATACACTTTACATCTTTATCTTTGACATTTATGCAGATGCGAGTAATGATAAAATCTGGTAGTGGTGGTAGCGCTGACGGCAATCTCAACGTCGATGAAATTGATGTAGGATTTCTAAAAGGAGAAAAAGAGTTTTGGTGAGGAATAATTTTGTCAATTTCTTTTAATAGAAGTGGATTATATATAAAGAGTTAAGAGTAAGTTAGTATGTCTAATTAGACATAGGTGCATAGTATAATAATTACACCGATAAACCACACATAAAATTTAAATAAAAAGGTTAATTATAATTTTCCCCTTGAGGTTTAAGTGAAATTACACTTTATCCCTTCTTGTTTAAAAAAGTATATACTTTACCCCTTACATTTTTAATACAGTTCAATAGCAAATTCTGAAATTTTAATTTAGACAATACGGTTGTCATTGTAAAGTAATTTCAATCTGTATAGTATTTTTTTTATAATTAATTGACATTTAAAAGATACTGTTTTAAAAACTAAAAAAAAATACAGAAAAAAAATAAATAATTTAATATATGCATTAACTATAAAAAAATACCATACAGATTGAAATTATTGAAAGATGGCTACCATAATAATTTAAAATAAATTTTTATTATTCCAATAAAAAAACTCGTAATCACTACTTAGAAATCTAAACGATTGTTACAATTCTACAGTTCTTCAGCTTGACCCTGTAAATTTCAAGCACGTTCGGAACTGGGGACACGTGGATTACGAAAACAACCTTATCAAAACAGTATCATTTCAATTTTAAAATGGCCAAAATGCACCATTGATCCCTCAACTTTGCTAACTCAAATGAGTTGGTCCTTAATATTTGACTCAATATGACTTAATCCATCAAGTTTCCAAAATTGTATGAGTTAGTCCCTCAACTACTAGGGAAAATTACAAACCCAGTCTTTAACTTCCCTTGTTTCAACAAAAGCACCTCACTCTCAGTCTCTCACTCATCTTATGCATTAAAAAGTTTAGTAAATTGCTAACCAAGTTTAATTAAATAAATTATTTACATAATTAAAATAAGTTCAAAAAATTATATGATAATTTAAAGGAAGTTTTAAAATATCTAATGATTTATTTTTTATTTTTTTGAGGAAATCTAATTTGATCAATCTATTTGAAAGTGAAAAAATTGATCTTTTACTCGATCAAATATTACGTAGATCATTTATTTTTCTAACAAAATGATTGTTTATTCATTTTGTTTTACCAAAAGACCAACACCCCCTAAACAAACAACTCCTTCTTTAACTTAGAAATAGTTTGATTTAAATTAGAAATAATTTGTTTTTTCTATACTAGCTCTTTGTACATCCAAATAGATTAATTAGTTGATGATTAATTTTCTTTTGGTCAAATTAAATTAAAAATATTCATAAGAAATGCCGTTTCATTTTCTTAATTAATTGTCTTAGATTCATTAGTTATTTTGAATGTGATCATTCAAACTATAGTAGTTTAAAGCTTTTATTACAAAATGAAGGTAGTTTTGATTTTATATATTTTCCACATGACAAATTTTCTTCTAATAAATATTGCATGCATATATATAGGGGATTAGGCTTTTAATTATATAGTGATAAGTTAACAGCATTTTGAAAGAAAAAAAATTATCCTTATAAATAACTCCAGTCTCCAGCTTGATGAGAGGTTATACACATTTAACTGCATATATTAAAAATACCGCATTTTTTAAAATTCCATCAAAATTAAGTATTCTAATGAAAAACTCAACTTTGCCTACTTGAGTTATGGTGAATCAGTGATATGAATATTGATGTCTATTCGCTTATAAGCTTGTAAAGTGTAGTTGCATTTATTTTTTAATTCCTCTTTTCTGGTACTTTGATTTGTTTATTTTATTATCTTATTCTCTATTGATTGATAAAATTTTATCTAAATAATTTGAGCATCAAATTAATTTTATTTAAAAGGAATAATTTTGTTTATAATCAAGTCATATTTTTTACTTTTTACCAAAATTATTTCTTGCACTATTAGGTCTTCAATAAAATAAACTCTTTAGTAAAAAAATGGACGAAGTCTTAAACCTCAAGCACTAGGGGCATAGTTTTTTTTTTGAAAAAAAAATGAGAAAAATATTTATAAAAATAAATAACCTAAGCAAAAGTGGGGTGAATAAAATAGAGATTTTTTTGCTTTATAGATAGATTATATAACAAATAAATAAAATTAAGTTACTTGATATTATAGAACTTTTTTAAAATTATTGTATATAATTTTGTTAAACTATGATTCGAATTATATAATTTAATTATTTAAATTTAGTGAAATTTATTAATTCACAAGTTAGGTGCAAGTGGAAGTTTCTAAATCATGTGGTCCTTTTGCCGAAAGATTGGAAGTTTAGGACTACAATTGAGTTTTCCTTGGTCGGCAGGGGACTAACTTGCATAATTTTGGAAAGTTGAAAGATTAGGTTACACTGAGTCAAATTTAAGGGAGTAACTGGTGCAAGTTATCAAAGTTTAAGGATCAATGGTGCATTTATGCCTTTTCAAATGCAGCTGTCTTCTTACTCGAAACATGGCACTTTCTGGTTGGTCATTCAGATAGCCCGTAAGACCGCCGGTGTGCCTATCCAAGTCTCTATTGGATTTAGCGAGAAAAAGGGATTTAGTAAGGACGAAAGAGAACCTGAGGACCGACTGCTAAAAGAAGAAAACCAACCCAACCAACCACCAAACGAACAACGGAAGACGGAAGAAGAAGCTTCTTCTCCACGAACTCAACTCTCTCGGTTCGTGCTCGCCTCGCTCTTTTCGTTTAACCGAATTCAGCACCATTCCCGCAACTGCAAGTTCTTTTTCCTTTTTCTTTTTTCCTGAATTTTTTGTTTTCTGGATGCAGCTGCAGGTCAAACATGGCGGGTCAGGAGGAGGTTATCTCTATTGAGCTTCCGGCGCCCGCTGCTTGGAAGAAATTGGTACCAACACGTTTCTACTGAGCTATTTCGTTTCGAATTTTCCCTTATGTTTGTTTATGCTTAGGTTTCGGGTGGCTTTTATTTGAATTCTCTGTTAAGGTTGACTGCGGATTTCTTGCTTTTCCATGGAGGGTTTCGTTTTTTGGATTTTTAAACGGTGGAATTTTTCTGTATCTTGATTGACTTGAGCTTGTTCTTGAGGGGAATGTGTGCTGTTGGTTCTAATTTTGGTTTTAGGGTTCTTTTGGGAGCGTTTGTACTGTCGGTGTTCTTGAATCTTGGTTCTCCTTGGTTCTGAGTTGAAGAAAATAACCACCGTTGCCCTAACTGCTGAGCACTTGACAGATTGTAGTTTGTTAATTTGTGTCTCCTTTATGCCTTGAGCTAGATTTCCATAATTGTTTGCTCTGAGGGGCAGAGTAGAAATTTTGACTGGTGGATGGTGAGGGAAGAGTATACGTTATTGAGCTTATTTCCCTTCTTTATTAAGGTTAAAAGATCTTTTTCATTCCTTCTAAATCATGTCCTTGTATTGGCAGTTCTCCAGTCTGAGTGAGGGGCAATTGCCCCCTGTCAAATATGTATGCTCTGCCCTTGCTTGTGCTTTGCTTAGCAGTGCCTTCAAAGAAAGGGGAATTTCTGTAATTTATCTGGAAGGAGTGGATCTCTATACTACTTTACTAAGCTTGCAATAATATGCTGTAAAATTTCTGTCTTCTGCTGGTGCCTGCTGTCAAGTTTTGGACCTTTTGGCCCTTTTAGCATTGCTATGTATGTTATTGCTCCTTCTACTCTTGCCTTCAGTAATAGGTGAACAGAATTAGAGGTTGGGTATGGTGAAGTTGGTTTGGTAAATTGACATGGGTGTTCATGGATAGACTAGTTGAGGGTGTTGAAAGTGCACTTCCCTTTTGGGTTGGGTGCCTCAGGGTAGGATGTGGGAAGTGGAGGAGGAATTTTCTGATCTAAAACCAAGAGGAAGTTAGCAAAGAATATGATAGGGACAAAGGATTGGTCAACTTGCATGTAAAGTCTAGGCCCTAGAGTCAGCAAATTCATCACAGTGATAAAAAGTTTTTATTGTCAGTGAGCCAACTCAATATGCTTCTCTCTCACCATATATCTTTCCTGCATAGGCATGAACAAGTTACCTTCTTTTATCTCCATTGAGTGCTGAGGATTTAAAGTTGTTCGTTTCAGAGTATTAAGTCCGGTGTCCTCGATTTTGATGTTTTCTATTAATTTTCTGAAGTCTTGTTAACCTGAAATGCATTTCTATTTCGACTGAAATTTGAACCAACTAGGCTCTCGTTCATGCCTGGATTACTTGCATTGTACTTTGATACTTTATTTGCTCTATTTGGTAATAAGTTTGGTAGGAAAATATTAGCTGGATAGATTTCTTGTCTAAACTTGATTTCCATTTTTGCTTTGAGCATGAGCAGTTGATTAATTGAAGTAATTTCTGATGGACTCTACCAGACCCTGCTTTTCTTTTTAGTATATTGCATGCAATGTTTCTTTTTTTTTTTTTTTTTTTGTATCGCTGGTTATAGGCTGGTTATAGGCTGAACTCCATATCAGTACGTGAAGGCCGAGAAACCGGAAAAAGGTGAAAAATGACCATATTTATGGAAACCAAAGTCAAGAGAGACCTTGAAGTTGCTCTAATTGAAATAAAGAAGAGGTTAAGCCTACTGTATAAGCAGTCAGCTTATTACCTTTTGGAAAAGGAGCTTCTCTTTGTGCCAAAGTACTTTCTTTTATATGTTGAAGCACAAGTAAATATGCATAAACAGTCATTTCTCTTTATCAATTTTTTTGCTAATTCTTCTAGGATTGGTGAACAATGTCATATGTGACTCAGGACTTAGATAGTCCACCTATATTTGGTTAATATATATGTTTTAGTTTCTGTTATTACGATTGTTATTGCACTTAGTACTTGTATTAAACTAATATTAATTGAGCATGTTTAGTGAAGAAGGGCAGTGATCTTCTTTTTCTTCATCTCTTTGGGGAATAATATGAGCCTTTTCTTCAAATTGCTGCTTTTTTACAAAGTCATGTTCCTAAAGATACCGAGAATATGATAGTCTTTTAATTGTCAGTGATGGTAACTGGGACAAATTATTAGTAATAGACTTGTCTTTAGATCCATTGCTGGTTATATTTTTGTTGCCAGTTTTATTGCTTATCTGCTTGTCCAGCACCTGTGGTTGGTATAAGGTGGTTCCCTTGATTGGACATCACATCACATGTTTAGATGGCTTTCACTGAGTGGATGATCGTGTTTTGATGGACTATCCAGCTCTGAAGATTCTTCTTTGAAGTTGAATCTCTTGTAGATAGCTTTGTGGATCCCTGATAATGCCAACTTCATATACTCCCTCCGTTTCTGTTCACTTGAGCCCTTCTACTTTTCATGCAGTTTTAGAAAGCCTCTCTCTTTTAGTGCTTTTATGGAACAGACAAACAATGAATAGTAGTGTATAGTGGTGTTTTGTTTACTTTTTGTGAAAGAGGGTAAAATATTTTGGAACTTTCCTAAAAGGAATAAAGTCCAAGTAATATAAAACTGAGGGAGTACTCTTTTTTTTTTTTTTTTCCTTTTTTTTTGCAATGGGCTACATATATCAAGTTAAGCACATGCAACCATGTCAAAGTTGTGAGTTCCATTTCATGTGCAGCATCTTGGTCCAGAATACTAGTCTAGCAGTGACCTCCTCAGGCATACGCTGCACGTAAATGTGTTTGTTGGGCCATTGGAATCATCCCTTGAGTAGAAGTGATGGTGAGTGAGAGTGTGTGTCAGTTTGCATTTTAATACCAAGAAGTCAAGGAGACCAGTAATTCACTATAACCATGTTTAACATTCTCAGTAATTTCTGTCTCATTTTGTACATTCTTTTTGAAGCATAAAGATTGTGATGATATCTACCTTGAATGCCTGGCAAGTCGACTTTAATACTTCATCTTCCCAGTTTGCCAGAAAAGCTGTCATCTTTACCCTCTTTTCATTAAAAGGGGTAGCATATGTATATTATTTAAAAAGTTAGTCCTGAGATTGTTTGGGTTACATGTTTGGAGATGAAGCTAGGCTGCTATTATATGAATTTGCATCAATAATAGGGCATTAAAAGGCTATTTTTATTTCAGTATTTCAGATAAATTTTGATTTCTTTTTCTTTTCTCTATGATATTAGTTAGTTGACAATGTCATGGTCATCATATGAATGCATGAAGTGGATGTTTGCTGCTTAAAGGTATAGTTTAGTAGGGTTTCTGTTGTATATTGCAATTTTATTGGAGCACAGACTGCACCCGCACATGTGGGCGCACACGCAACCTGCATATAGTGCTGTATCAGATTTGGTTCTTGATGCTGTACTGGAGTTAACTAAGGTTTAACTGCTCTATATGTTTTCCATGCTGACAGTATTTCCCAAAGAGAAGAGGTGCTCCAAGGAAGAGCGAGGTTATGTTTGTCTCACCAACTGGTGAGGAGATCAGCAATAGAAAACAGCTGGAGCAGTATCTGAAATCAAACCCAGGAAATCCAGCTATAACAGAGTTTGATTGGGGCACTGGTGAGACCCCAAGGAGATCAGCAAGAATCAGTGAAAAGGTGAAATCAACTCCAACACCAGAGAAAGAGCCACCTAAAAAACGTGGCCGCAAGTCGTCAGCTTCAAAAAAAGATAATGAAGAGACAGAGGCTGCTCCTGGAAAATCTGAGGACGAAAAAGATACTAAAATGGAAGAGGAAATGAAGAAGGAAGATGCAGAAGCTACTCATGGGAAGGATACTTGCAAGGCTGATGAAATGGAGAATGGGGATAAACCTCAAGAGGAAACTGACAAAATTGAGACTGCTGATGCTAAGATGGAAGAAGCTAGTGAAGAGGCAGCTGATAAGGTAGCAAATATTCAGGAGCATGCTGAAGAGACACTAGTCGATAAGGAAAGTCGGGATGAAGAAGTTGCAGCAACAGCAGCAGAAGAAAAACCTGGAGAAGATGCTCCAGAGGCAGGGGAATCTTTGGGAAAGGTCCCAGAAACAAAAACTAGTGAAGAGGCAGCTGATAAGGAGATAGAGATCCTGCAGGATGCTGAAGAGACTGTAGCTGATAAGGAATGTCAGGACAAGGAAGTTGCAGCTACGGCAGCTGAAGAGAAACCTGCAGGAGATGCTCCAGAGGCAGAGCAGTCTAATGAGGAAGCAAAGAAAGAGGTTGCCAATGGTGATGCTCCTGCACTGGATGCCGCAGTGAAGGAGAAATCCCAGGTAGCAGATAATGATGGAAAACACGAAACCCAAGTGGATGGTGAGCTGAAACAAAATGCTAGTGTTGGCAAAAATGGGCCTAGAGGAGCCCCAGAGCCTCTTGGTCCTGCACCTGTAAGCTGCTGAATGTGCTAATTGTGGCCTGTAGGTGTTCTGTGATACCTGTATTCTGTGTTTTGTCATGATAGCAACCTCTGACCTGACTGACTGTAAGTAACATTGTAATGGCGTCGATGCTTTGTTCAGTATCGTGTAGGGAAATTGACCTCCATGTAGTCCTAGACTAGAGAAAGCTGGTTGCACCGTGCCGTAAAATTTAATGTGGAGTCTAGGTAGAAACTTGTGAGATTAGCAGTTGAAACTGTAAGCGCTTTTTTCTTGCTGTTGACCTTCTTTTAGTGTTTTGTGATGAGCATGGGCCGTTCAGAATGTTGGAGCCAGAAAAGCATGCAAGACTATGAGGATAGAAGGTAATTAATTTTGGAAAAGGCAATGCAAAGCAGCCTGCTGGTCTTTAGAGTCTTTGTTTGTGCTGCAGGCGGTGGGAGCTTGGCATTCCAGCTGTTGCAAAATGCATGTGAAGGTTAAGATACTCTATTGATGTTGTCGAATAATAAATGCTCATTATGTTTTCTTTCTGTTAACTTTTGAACCAGCTTGTTATTTCAAGTGACGGCAAGCTTGATTCCTCTTAAGCGAGGTTGATTATAAAATTTAAATATCGTGAACGGACCATATATAGGTAATGGGCAAAGCTTTGCCCCCTTAAAGTGGATCCACCCTACTCAATCTAGATTTGTCAAAATTTTAATTGATGCTTACAAACATTGAAAATATAAGACGCAAAAAGACATTTTTTGTTGTATGAAAGTTTACATTTTATTTATCATTATCATTATTATAGTGCACTTCTTAGACATGAAGTTTAGTGGTTGTATCTCTGATATTCTCAGCCCACAAGTTGAGTTCAAGTTTTACCGAGTGTGATAAGACACAATTCTTAATATTAGTGGTTTGATATCCTCGAGGTTTTAAGAAATAGATGATTTTTCCCTAACCTTTACTAAGTATCTTCTAATATATTGTACTTGCATATGCTTTTGAATATGAAAAAAAAAATTAACCATTCAAGGTTAGGTTTTTAGTACAAGAAGTGTGAAGATTTTGGTTCTTTCTACAATATTTAATCTCTAAGGATCATGAGGGAAAAAGGGTAACTAACAAAAAACCCATGGTTTGGTTGAAAGTATCATTTGTCCCCGCCTATTTTGAAAATCTACACTTTACCCCCTGATTATGGACAATGTTTTTACAGTGTTTAGCTGTTACTGATATTAATTTTTCAAGTTTGAATTTAAATTATTTAATATCTGTTTTCTAGTAAATCTAACTGCCTAGAAATACTTTGATAGTTAGTGGAATTATCAATTTTTCCTCTATTTAGAGTAGAATTGTCTTTTCCTTTTCCCTTTACTGACGTTGAGAAGAATACGACTTCATTAGTTCAGGGGTAAAGTGAAGGTTTCCAATATAAGGTGGGACACACTGTATACCTATCAAAATCTTGGGGATGGTATTTTGTACTACTCAAAAAAAGGAAACGAACACATGTTGGAAATCCACTTTCAACTAAGCGTATCAAGGCGACACAGCGTTTGAAGAAAGAAGAGTGAAAAGAAAGACGAGGGGAAATCCAAGAATAGTAAGGCAAAAAGGTATGCTCTGTGAGCAAAGTAAGAATCTGGGAGTTTTGTTTGGTCTCTGGGTTAAAGTTAAGAATCTTGTGCTCATTTCTTCTGCTTCTTGTTTCATCATCAACCTTTCTTTTACACTTTATTTTCAGCCATCATCTTTAAAGCCAGGTTAAGAATCTTTTTGTTGGGAGATCACTGGCATGCCTAGAGAACAAGTCTAAGCATTCCTTTTGGCGGCCCTTTGAAAGTTACAAAAACAATCCCTCTTTTCTCCGGAATGGACTGCTCTTTCTTTTATTATCTGCCTACATTCCATCCTCCTCCAATGGCTTTCTCTTCCTTCTCCCTCTGCCTCCTCCTTATCTTCTCCCTCCTTGCCTCCCACGGTATGATGCTCCTTTTCTGTTTTCCCTGGTTTGATTCTATCGTGTTATCGTATTGCGTATGCACATTTTACGATATCAATCCTGTAGTGGAATGCCTTCTCATGGAACTTTTTTCATGCAAGTGGAAAAACCAGTGATGATAACGCAAGATGTTGGGTCAAGATAGACAGACCGCATAAAACAATGTCGTCTTTTGTTTCTTTGAACGGGCTTATAATGTGAACACAGCATCTTAAACAGTTGATTGATCTTGCATAGTTTGGTTCTGTGTCTTCTGTCTCAAACTGCCTGCAATATTGTGGCAATGTAGTGGAAGAAGTAGATAACAAAATGGGTTAAACAGAACTCCAAAATGTATTGCTGAATTTTCATATTTTCTTCCTTGGATGGTCTGTTAACAGTGTTTCATAACATCTTCTGGTGCAGCTCCTAGTGTACAACCATGGACATATGGGGTAAACTATGGCCGAATCGCTGATAACTTACCATCACCTCATGCTGTGGTGACACTTCTCAGGGCTGCAAGGATAAAGAACATCAGAATCTATGATGTTAATCAAGAGGTTCTCACAGCCTTCAAGGGCTCTGGGATAGAAATCATAGTATGCCTTGGCAATGAGTACTTGAAAGACATAAGCATAGGGGAGGATCGTGCCATGAATTGGATAAAAGAAAACGTGCAGCCCTTCCTACCAGGGACACGCATTCGTGGAATCGCAATTGGGAACGAGATTCTGGGAGGCACAGACATGGAACTCTGGGAGGTCTTGCTGCCTGCAGCTAAGAATGTGTACAATGCACTATCCAGGCTAGGCCTAACAACAAGTATTGAGGTCTCAACCCCACATTCTGAAGCTGTGTTCGCCAATTCGTACCCTCCATCCGCCTGCATCTTCAAAGAAGATGTTGCCCGGTTCATGGTACCACTTTTGAACTTCTTCTCACAGATTGGTTCCCATTTCTACATCAATGCATACCCTTTTCTGGCGTATAAGAACGATCCTGAGCACATAGACATCAACTACGCGCTCTTCAAAGGCCATTACGGGATCTACGACGCAAAGACAAAGCTCCATTACGACAACATGTTCGATGCAATGGTTGATGCAGCCTATGCAGCTTTGGAGAAGGCAGGGTTCCCCAAGATGCGAGTTATAGTTTCGGAGACCGGCTGGGCCTCCAAAGGTGATGCTAATGAAGCTGGTGCCACACTCAAGAATGCATTGACCTATAACTTGAACCTCAAGAAGCGGCTGGCCAAGAAGAAGGGCACACCATATAGGCCTAATATCGCCGTTAAGGCTTATGTTTTTGCTCTGTTCAATGAGAATTTGAAGCCCGGGCCAACATCAGAGAGAAACTTCGGCTTGTTTAAACCGGATGGAAGCGTTGCATATAACATTGGATTCACAGGACTTAAAGAAAGTTCGGCAGCAACCTCTTGTTTCATCTCTTTTAAGGTAAGGATTTTCAGATTCCTTTGTTCTGTTACTTCTGTAACTGTGGCAAGAATTCTCCTTGTGCCTGATGACCGTTACCTTCTTGACTCATTGCAGGACATTGCAGCTAAAGGTTGGCTCAGAAAATCGATTGGTTTCACATTCTGTACTGGAGTTCTGCTCCAAGTTTTATTATTATGGATTTGAAGATATTGATTACTAACTCTTACAACTGTTGTCGTATTAATTGAACGGAAGAAAGAAAGTGGGGCAAAAAAATCTTGTATCAATTAGCTCTAATTGATCTGTAGATGACAACAAAAAAAAAAAAACGAAAATGTGATTCATGATCTTTTCCTTACATCCTAAGCAAGAGCTGGATTGTCCTAAATGATTCTTTACACAAATAGAGTTACACTAAATCGTCACATCCACTTCGTTGCGAAATAGACAATGTAGATACAAATTTTTTATGTTGATTATATTTACAAAGGTAAAAGTATATATAAAAAATGTTATGGATTTAAAAATAAGTTATGATAAATTCAAAAAAATCTAAAAAATTGATGAAAGATGCTGGTAGCAAATTTGGTAAAGGCATAAAATCAATGCAATGAATTTGAGATTTTAAGACAAATTAGGGCCTTAAGTGTTACTTTTGAAAGTTCAGGGCCTAAAATACAAAAAGTAATGGTTTAGGTCAAAGTGGTAACTATGCTAACTTTCAAAGTATCACTGCTAACAAAAAGAGGACCAACTGTATAATTTACCTTTTATGGGCACCCTAAAAAAAAATCAGCCAACAAAATAGTAAAAATAGAAAGCAATGTCGGCAAAAAAAGGAAAAAAAAGAACGGTAAAAATGTAAAAATGCCTACTTTTGATAACTAAAAGATATTACTATAGACAAACAGAGAACTGATTCTGTAATTCACTTTATTTTTTGGCTAAAAAAATCAACAAAAAATCATATCAAATAAACAATGGCCAAATATTTCACCTTTTTTCTGCTCAAAATAAAAAAAAATCTAGTTTGAGCCAAAGAAAAATGACCTAACATTTTACCCTTTTTGGCCCAAAAAATCATTTCTGACCAAAGAAAAAAAGCTAAACAATATTTATATTGTCACATCATATCTTGGTGATTTAGTATATATATAATGACTTTGTTTTGTATCCATTCATAAGAGTGTAACTGACCCAAGCCGAGCTGTAACACCTTCATAGGCTTGAGCTCGGCTTGATAATGATTTAGATGAGCTTAATCCTAAGCTTGATGCTTAGCTCAATAAAAGCTTAAGCTCTGTTCAATAGCATTATAGGCTAATTGTTACTTTTTACATCTTTGGAGCGAAATTAATTATGACCAAATTTTCAGGGTAAGTGTTCTTTTTACATAAAATGGCGTTTTTACGATTAGCAAAAGCATAAGGTTTGGAAAAACATAAGGGTGAGTGTAATAGTGACCTAACTTTAAAGGAGATAGATTTAATTAAGCCTATTATATTATAATTGTTTAAGGATTGATAGTCTAGATCAACTTTGAGATCAAACATTGCAAAATTAAAGTATGATTCAATAAAGTACAAAATAAATTTTCAAACTCAAGCTCATGTCTGAGCTACTTGCCAAAAGCTCCATTTAAAGACAGTCTACACATAATGCCAATTACTACCCTCATGTCTGAAATGCATAGTTAATACAATAATATTAGATTGGATGGATTATTAATAAAGTGCTTACTTATAATTACTAAGCTAAATAGAAACTAGATATGTAATATATCATACACCTACCCACTTCCAATCGTATTGATTGAATTATTCCGATCCATGCTCCCTAATGAGTACGACACTAACTAAGCCTTCGATGACAACCAAGTAGAGCATAAAGGGATCGTCATCCTTCGGCTGTTTTAGTGTAGGGAGGTGTCGGAGGTAGTCTTTTATGTATTGAAAGGCATTGCAGCATTTGCCCATCCATTCGAAAACCACCTCTTTCTTTAGTATATGAAAGAAGGGTTTACATAGGTCTCCAAAACATGAGCCAAACCATCTAAGTACAATTAGCATTCCAACTAGCTTCTAAACATCCCTTTTGTTCTGAGGATCGGGCATCGTGAGAATAGCATCAAACTTTATCTAGGTTTGCATTGATCTCTCTTTCGGAGACCATGTAACCAAAGAATTTACCAGTGCCAACATTGAATGTGCATTTATTAGGATTGAGTTTCATGTTGAACTATTATATTCGTTGGAATGTTTCTCGGAGTTCGTCAAAGTGCTGTTCTATGGCCCTACTTTTGACGACAATGTTGTCTACATAGACCTCCATATTCCTTCTTATCTGATCTACAAAGATCTAATTCATTAGGTTTTGATAGATAGCTCTAGTGTTCTTCAGGCCAAATGGTATCTGCTGGTAACAATAAATTGTCTCACCTGTTGTGAAAGCCGTTTTCTCTTTATCTTCCGGGTACATTTGAATTTGGTGGTAGCCACTGAAAGTGTCCATGAATGACAGCATTTTGAATTCTGACATAAGGTTGACCAGTTGGTCTATAGATGGCAGGGGGGTATAGATTTTTTGGGTAGACATCATTAAGGTTTGTGTAGTGGACGCACATGCGTTAATCCCTATTTTCCTTTTTCACTAATACTATACTGGCAAGCCATTCAAGGTACCGTACTTCTTGAATAATTTCAACTTTTAGTAGCCTCCTAACTTCTTCTTTAACGAAGTCTTGCCTTTTGGGCACTATGTTGCACCTTTTTTGCTGTACTGGTCAGGCAAAGGGGTCTATTTACAATCTATGAGTAATTATTTCTAGGTCTATCCCAGGCATTTCACTAGGAGACCATGCGAAAACATTTATATTTGCTCTCATGAATTAAATAAATGATTGTCTTATCTTAGGTGGAAGGTCCTTGCCAATCTTGATCATCTTTCTGGGGGCCACATCCATGAGCTTGGTATCCTTGGGTAAGGCTTTGCCAGCCTTATTTTCCAAGGGCATTTCTTTTTTCTTTTTAGCCTCTATTGGTGCGAGCTTACCTTCCTTAGGCCTTCACAGGGTTGCTATATAACTCCTCCATACCAAGGTTTGGTCGACAAGATAGTGGCATCCCCAACAAGGGAGAGCACCATAAGCCATCTGACATTGGACCGGATATAGAGTTGCACCTGGGTTGGATTGCCAAGCATGGCATTGTAAGGTGGTGAGATGTCCAGGACAAGAAATTCAGCGAAGTGGGAGTTGCAGGCGAGTTCCCATTTATGGCCTCTTTTTACCAAAATGAGAGGTACCTTGGTGGTTCTAATTGTGAGGACCTCTTGTTTGCCTATCACGAAGGTGGGTCTGGTTATAGGGGATAAATAAAACCTCTTGACCTATATTTTCTTTTAACAAGTCGGCCAAGATAACATTGACATTTGCCCTAGTATTTAGGTAGTCTCTTTTCATGTCAAAATTTTTTATATAGGCCTGGAATACAAACTGATCTAAGTGTAGGGTGACTATTCGGGATTTGTCAGCCCTTGTTAAGACCCTACCACGGTTAACTACCTCCAATTGGGAAATTTCTCGCCCTTGTCTCTTTTAAGTTACCAGGGGCTCTTCTTTAATAGTTATGTGGACCACCCCAGCTGGGGGTCCAGGATTCCTGTGGTCCCTTAGTGACTATGGCCTTTTAGGCTTATGGCCTCGATTGCGGTCTTTTTCATCGTCCCTTCTACAATGCCTTTCTTCTTATTTTCAACAAGAAGATGACTGTCTAAACAAATATTCCTTCAGCTTCCATACCTAGATCATTTCTTTGAACAGGTTTTTCAACTGCCAACATTTTTTGGTGTCATGGCCCTTGTCCTTGTGATATCTGTAATATTTTTTAAGGTTTTTTTTGCCCCAATGAGGCATTGTGGGGGGCCATCGAAGGACTTAGTTCTTCTTTTCTAGAGTATACAAGATGTTTGATCTTCTTTCCTTTAAAGATGGAAGGACATGCTCTAGCTGTGGGTGGCCCTTCCTTCTTTTTCTAGACCCGCCTTTTTTGGCCTTAGGTTGGTCCTTTGGAACCGTCAGTCAGTTAAGTTTTGTAGCATGCATATACTACGTGGCTAAGTCGAGGAATTGTTCTATATCATTCATTGGATTTTCATGGAAATCCTAAGCCAATCTTGAGTCTCATGTCTGTCCTTAGGTAATGGCTACTAGATGTAGCTCCATAAACAACCCCTGTACCTGTACAGCCTCGATATTAAATCTGTGGATGAAGTCTTGCAGGGTGTCATCATGACCTTGCTAAGTTTCAACATATAGGCTATCGTTCTGATGTCAGTCAACTCTCAAAGAAGTGTCATAAGAACACTTGGGAAATGTCCTTAAATGAGGAGAAGATGTGCCCTTGGTTGGTCCTAAACCAAGAGGATGTGGCTCATGTTAACGTAGAATTGAAGACCCTACACATAATTGTATCAAAGGCCTACTCAAGCCTCATGGAGGTAACGTACCTTTGCAGATAGTTAACTTGATCAATTAAGCCTTCATGCAAGTCAATTTTAGGCATGAAGAACCCCTCGAGAGTAGGAGCATTGATTATCTCATTTGTAAAAGGTAGGAGCTACATATACTTCACATCAATGCCAAGGCCGAGGCTTTCCTTTAAGGGCTTAGGAGCCTGCATGCACTGCTCCATCTGATCAAGTTTCTGAAGGATAACATTGATAGCACTGCCTCCGAGCCTATCTGAATAGTCCAAGGATGACTGTCATTCATAGACTCGTACACTCAAGGGTTGGTCTTGTAGAGGAGCCGAAAGAGGCTCATCAGGCGCTAGATGAATTTTGAAGGCCTCCTCTAAAGCCCTTAGTAAGGCTCTCCGGATTTTTAGTCGCAGCGTTGTCCTCAACTACTCAAACAAGGCATGTTGCAAGGCCTGGAACAAATCATCATTTAGGGGTGCAAGGCTCTTACCCTTGCAGGGTCCTTCTGAAGCCCCACGAGATCCTCCAGTTCAACCTTCTGGCGTACTTTGTTGCCTGTGGGCTCCATGGACCCAACAGGACGATGGCCCTCCTGCTCATTCTTTGGCTAGTCTTGGTTCTCCAAATGTTACCTTCAGGTATTCACCATGTTCCCATAAATGACACTAAATGATGGTTAATGAGATCGTGTAAACCTAGCCCAAAAGCTTGTCGAATCACGGAATGATGACCCTACTCACAAAAACAATGTCAGGGCCCCGGGATGTGCCACAGGAGAACCCACCAATGCTCAAGTCAGACTTTCGGCGAGGAGTAGCAGTGAGAGAGAAAAAAAAGTTAGAACATTGTACCATGGGATTAACGATTGGAAGAGTTTATATAGTTAGGGGGAGCTCTAAGAAATTCTTCCTGGGATAGGAATCCCATAGTTTATCTCGTAATTATGGGATATTGTTTCCATCCATGATGGAGTTCCTTTGTAGGTGTATTTAGGACCTTAGCAAAAGCTCTTTATTAGCTTTAAGCCCCGAATTTGAGCATGTTTCTTACCACCATGGATACTTTTAAGATGAGAAAAGTAGCTAAGTCACTAAAGAAAATGCCTCAAGTCATTTTAAATTTTTCCCATTTGAAGTGCTAAAAATGAATGAAAGAATTCCATAATTTCACTCTTACATATGTAAAGCTCTACTTCTATAACTTTTCATTTTCCTACACAGTACATTCCTAGCAAGCCCTCTAGGTAGCAGGGACCCATAACGGCTAGAACCAACATAGACTAGTCCAACAAGGTAAAAACGATTGGCATTAAATAATCACGATCACATCATATCCATATATGCGTGATATAATCTTACCATATTAATGAGAAGATCATGCTAGATCATAAGAATAACTTTACAACTATATATATAAAGTGCAATACTAGGAAACAGTTATGCAATAATCATCATTTCTAATGTAGGCAAACTTTCTTAAATACTTACTAACTTTAGCATATGAGAACTCTCCTTAAACATAAAATTTGTGACATCTCTAATATTGTATTTACGAGATTCAAAAAGCCCGCGCGTTGCGGCGGTCACATAATGTCACAATATTAAATAAAATAATAATAAATAAAAGCAATAAAAATAGTTTGGGGGCCTATAAAGAAAATGTAAAAACCTTATGCATTAAGAGTTTAACAATTAACTTAGAAAAAGTTAAGGCAAAAAAAAAAATTTATTTCACTAAAAAACTAAATAAACCATGGTGACCAATGTTTTGGCTTAGAAAACAACATACCATTTAAAAAAAAGAACCAAGAGTTAAACAAAAACACTAAAATTAAGTAGTTACTAAGTTTAGGGTCCAAAATGTCAAGTTGATCAAAATTAAGGTCTAATGTGAGAAATGGAAACCATACAAGGACTAGAAATGCATTTCACCAAAAAGAACGTGAAAGAGAATGAAAGTGGAAGAATTGCAAGACAAACCCTTAAAAAGCTACTATCTTAAAAAAGCTAACCAAACTTCTAAAAGAAACAATCGCATAAAAAAAAATAAAAAGGCCAAGTGAACCAGGCCAAAACTAAGGGTGCTTTACTTGTAGCAGCCTAAGCCCATCAAGCAAACTAGACAAACCAACGGCAAAAGCCTAGACTAAACTAAGCAAGGGTAAAAGCATAAGGACACTGTTCTTTAATTTTCAAATGAACAGTAGCAGAAAACGGCTTTTAGTATATAGTATAATTTGTCGGATTCACATACACTTTCGAGACTGTTAAGAGCTTTGGTTAGTTTGGCTAACATGAACTTTTCTCTCTTTCTCTCTGTTTTTTTTTTATTTGTGGCAAGACTTTGGCTCCATTCGATTTTGTTACAACAACATTAATCTCACTTGGTCAGTCAGGTTAGGTCTAGTCAATGTGACCTCTGGCCAGGGTTAAAAATCTCCACGCCCTCAATTCATCAAAATTATGATACTAGGCTAGAGTAGATTGTAAATTTTCATGAATTAGGGATAAATTTTCAACTCTGGTAGGTTGTGTTTACCCACATGTTAACTCAACCTGCATGTAGGTCACATTGACTAACTCGAACTGAATAACTTTGGGAAGATTAATATCTTTACAGTAAAATTGAATGGGGCCCTTGCCAATATGATTTTTTCTTTTGTATTCAAAATTATATACATCGAGCTAGCTCGAAGACCTAAAGTAGAGATGGTTTTAGCCAAAATTTCATAGAATTAGATATCTAGAAAGGCCAATTTTTACATGCACCTGGACACACTTCAAATTTTAAAGTTTCTATCTATATTTTGTACACACATTTTGAACAACAATAGCTTTTAGAAGGGTTGGTGTGAGGGGTGTCAATTAGATGGAAGCTCCTATATAGTATTGGCTTTTAAATAAAATTGGTTCTAAGTTAAAAAAATATAAAAATAAAAATAAGTGAATATGGATTAAGTTGACTTAATTTAAAATAAATTTGTTCTTAAATTCCCCTTCACCCACTTTTTCTTTTTCTTTTTTAATCTCTATTTTTTTTATTTTTGTATTATTTCCATTGTTTTGTTCCTTATATATATATATATATATATTCACAACATAACAAGCATTTGTAACTTCCTTTTCTACCTCTCTTACTCACAGTAGCATTTTTTGAATTAGATTGTTTGCAATTAGGTATACAAGTTAATGGCCTTGTGTTGTAGAATATCCTGTTGTAAAAATATATCTGTAACAAATGATGACAGATAGATGTGTTGAATGGGAAATTGAGTCAAAAGAACAAATAACTAGCAATAAAAAAACAGTTAATTTCTCTAAAAGAATATGTAGAAATTGATAAAAGAATATGATGTTATAACAAAAAAACAAATAACAAATAAAGGAAAAAAAAGTTGCTTTCTCTAAAGGAATAAATATAACTAATAAAAGAACAAAAGGAAAGCAAAAAAAGCAAACAACTACTAATAAAAGAATAATAATTTGCTCTAGAAGAAGGAATAGTACAAATAAAAGAACAAAAACTACTTATTATAAAAGAACAAAAAGCCAGTTTCTCAAAAAGAACAAATAATAATTGACGAAAAAATAAATGGACACTAATAAAAGACATTGATAAAAAAAATAAAAACTAACTTCTTTAAACGAAAAAATAGAAATTGATTAAAGAATAAAAACTATAAATAAAATAACAAGTAACTGCTAATAAAAGAACAACTAATTATTTTCTCTAAAAATTATAGCTAGAAATTAATAAAAGAAAAAACTGCTTCAAATAAAAGAACAAACAACCAGTAATTAAAAAAACAAAAACATGAGAGTAATACCAGTACTAAAAACCATAAAAAGAAATCAGTAAATGGGATTGGAGAAGTAGTCGAGGTTATAGAAGAAAATCAGAAAGGCTTTTAGGAATGGTACTTGAAGAGTCATCTCTACGATGAAGAGGCAGAATCTGATATTGTAAATATTGTAATTTTGTTGTGAAAGGGTAGATCATCATAATTTATAGGACCTTTGATGGATATCATTTACTAATTTATAGAAATCTCGAATGAGTTGTTAATTCCTATATCATAAAAGGGTGACTTACGATATAGACATGACTTATACAAGTAGTACTCATTTGCAAAACATCCAGTTATTGCTCTCATTTACTAAACTTGAGATTATTTACCCGATCATTGATTTTGGCCAAAGAAAATAAACAAACCCCGCTGATGAAAACCATTACTAAACTTTTCGGATACATCACAGTACAATAGAAGTTTCCAAAAAGGTAGATTGAAAAGGGCAAAATCCGAAATTCGAAGACCACCCAATCTTTTCTTCTCTCAAAGAAGGACCACTCCAATAGCTATGTACATCAAAGACCAAGGGAACGGTGACTAACGACATCCTCCCACCCGGAAAATACAAGGGCCTATTCGTCCGTACATGTAATTTATGGGTCTTTATTGATATTTTCTCCCCTAATTATTCTGCAGCGGATATCTAGCTCCAGCTGCCAGAGCCCTCTGTTGCTCCATCTGAAACCATATGAAAATTAGCAATTTCATTAAATAGTACTGTACTAATATCAATTATATAAATCCCAAAATCAGTGAAAAATTAAAAAGGAAATATATAATGCTCGGGAAAAATCACCTGAAATAATTCATGCAATTTGTTCTTCAGGTAACAATACTCGTGTTCAAGATGCTGCAAAGCTCTTAGGCACCTGAAAATTAAGTACAACAAATTAAAATGTTTAAAAGCCGAATCATCAGGTCAATTAATTGTGTATGTCTGTGTTTTTTTTTTTACGTTAATTAAGAAATATAAAAAATGATTATTAAAATGATAGTCCGAACGGTAATATGGTAAAAAAAATTATTAAATGTGAAAATATTAAATAAAATATGTTGTAAATAATTTGGGCTAGTGGCCTATTAAAAGAGGGGTATGTTAGTAATTACCCAGCACGGTTGTTGTGCTCGGAAGCGGCGCGAAAGGCGACGCAAACGTTCCTGACTCGCTTAGCGCCTATGCTCGAGCTGCTCCCCATCAGTTGGTTCAAATGTATCCCCATTTTCTTGTAGTCCGTGAACTCTTCCTCCATCCTGCACCACCAACATTAGCGATTCCGGACCATTGAAATCGAAAACCTATATACTGCTCTAAACAAATTTAAAAAATTTAGTCACCAAATGTGTGATTAATTTTTACACATTAGAGAAAACGTTAGCAATTACACCCATCAACGTAAGCGACTTAAACAGCCTATTAGGTGCGCTTACCTACAAGCCATAAACACTAGCCATTAATTACATTAAGTGTTGGCCTTGTTCCTAACCTAACTAGATATTTTGGGTGAGAGTATTAGTAATAGCATTGAAAGTGTAGAAAACAATATTTGCATTGTTAATAGATAATAAAAAACTCTTAATGTTAATTATAAAAATTGTTCCTAAACGGGGTTTGAATTCTTAAGTTGCTTACGGTGAACGTCATTGCCAAAGATAAATTTCATTTTTGAAAACCTTGCATTAGTTTGATGATGAAAAAAGAAGAAAAGAATGATAATGCAAGGGATGTGAATGAAAATTAAGAAAAAGAAAGGGGTACCATACAGGAGAGAGCGGAGGTTGCGAAGGAGCTTCTCGGACTCATGGAAGAAGATGGCGACGACCTCGGAGACGAAGTTGGGGGAGGAGTCGTCCTGGAGCTGCTGGAGTTGCAGGAAGTGCTCGTCGAGCACCCCCTGATGGAAGAGCAGCGACAGGAGGCGGTTCATCTCCTCTCTCAACCACCCTTCTCCCCCCAAACCTAGCATCCACACCGCCACCCCCGTCTTGCCTTCTTCCTCGATCGCTCTCCAACTTCTTTATCTTTTCAGTACCCCTCTCTCTTCTTAGCTATTTCCTATGTTTTTTCTTTCTTTCACCGGCCGGTAGCTACAAAGTTTGTGCCCCTTTACCCACCCTTTTTATAGCTGCTCTTAATTTACTGTGCAAGTTTGAAAAATCTTTATCAAAAGCATTTCATTCGGGGAACCACACATTCTTCCTCAAGGTTTATTGCTATTTACAATTCTACCCCCTTCCTGTGGTAATCTCCATTTTCCTCCATGACTTTTTTGCATGAAAGATAGGTTGCTTGACGTTTAGATAGATTAAAAATAAACTAGTAGTATTCTTTAGTGGAACACCGCCTCTAAACAAATTAAATTATAATTTTTTAAATTGATGTAGCATCTAACAAACAATGCAAGAAAATATATTAATGTACAGAGCAAGCCCTAGGTAATTTCCTCACCTTTTGATGAAGTGTAAATTAATGATACTTAACTTTTGGAGTGAATTTCAACTAACCCTTGAAAATAAGGGAAAGTTACAATTATCCCCCTAAGGTTTACCTTAACCTACATTTTGCCTCCTTTATTTTTTAAAACTCACAGTTTACTCCCTAGTTTTTATATACTGTCTAATAAAAAATTGTAAAACTGTAATTTAAACTGTAAGATAATCATCTTCTAATAATATCGGTCTCTTTAATATTTTTTTTGTATTTAATAAAATTTTGAAATTATCAATTTTTCTTTCTGTAAATGCATTTTTCTTCCTCTAAATGTATATTAATATTTTTCAAAGGTTGGTTAGCCATTAAAAAAATATCAAAAATTTTGAAATTACTTAAACATGATTATCAGATAGTTTAATTTAGAGTTTCAAAAGTTGTTGTCAGACACTGTAAATAAAGTAGGGGGTAAAGTGTAGGTTTTTAAAAATAGAGGGGTAAAGTGTAGGTTAGATCAAACTACAGGGGGGCATTTGTAATTTAGCCCTGAAACTAATTAGAGCTTTTTCTTTTTTAAGTTATTTTAGATGCTTTATTTTATTTAATGTATTTGTGTACATGCATGGTATTGGCAACCAGTGGTAAGATGGGCAGTAATTAACCGCCACGCGCAAAGGCATATTGCCGCTCTTTCTCTCTCTTTCTGGGCCACTTTTTGGCTGTAAACTATTTGGGGGCTCAAGTCAGATCACCTAAACGAACCAGTTGAACTGCTAGTTCTTAATTACTATTATGGATTACCAAAAAAGAAAAAAAAATTACTATTATGTGAATTGTCTAAGAACTGATAAAGTAATGCTTCCATTTACAAACATTTTACTATAAGTTTTTGGAATCTCCATTCAATCTTGATCTATTCATTATTTTCTATCTCACTTAATATATGGCAGAAATTAATACTTATAAGTATATTGACAAACATGAATAGAATGTAAATGAATAAATAACTAATTGACACACAAAACCCTGCTAATATGAAAAAAAAAAAAAAATTAACTTTTACACACATTCCTAAGATTTGAACACAAGACTTCCTGTATCATTAATTAGTGCAGTAATGCTACATCACTTTATAGGAGTAATTTTGTAAGCACAATTAAAATCATTCTCTGAATTTTTCACGGATCCCCATGGATAGGTCATTAATTAAATTAATGATAAATATGGATTACTAGTAGGAATGGCATTTATTCTCGCTCTTTTTCCTAGGCTGTCTGGTAAACCATTTGTAGAATCAAGCCTCTACACTTAAATGCTGCAATATATTGAACTAGTAGTTGGAATCAGAACAGTAAACCACATCACTTGTTCGACAAAAATGAACTTATAATAAATGACATGACAACCAATTGGATCCATGTAAAGTCTGTCATATATTTCCAATAACAAATTGGCGTATCAAATATGCTTAATAACACATAAAATTTATTATTTTTTAATTTTTATATTAAAGTAAATGATTAATTAGGTATGAGATGAAGAGAGCATTAAAATAAGATTTTAACTGATGAAATGTAAGTGGAATTGTTGTGGGAGTGAAGGTGAAGGAACCGAGGTGAGTGCGGGGCATCAAGTAGACCAGACCAACTGCTGCGATGCAGCGGTGAAAAAAATAGTGGGCGCGAGGCAAGGGAAGGTTAACTGCTGTGCCTGTGCCTGCGCCTGCGTCCACACCCCGCCCGCCCCGCCCGTACTCGCGTGCTGGCGGTACTAGTCCCAGTCCCTGGCTATAGATAGTGAGGCGTCAGCGTTAGCCAGCCAGCCAGCCGGTTATACCTATAAAATATGCCCCATTTTGATCCGACACCTGCCTGTGCCCTTAACCTGTCAGTTCTCACTTCCCATTTCTCACACATGCGCCGGAAAATTTACAGACCTTTTTCCTGTCTCTCTCTCTCGATCTAATCAACTGCTAAGCTTCTCTTCTGTTATTTTATGGTGAAGTGGAGGAGAAGTGGAGTGAAAGTTAAACTATAGCGAGCTAGGTAATTCTTTGCTTGCTTGCTGCCTCTTAATTTTCTGCCTTCTTTATACATGTGTAATACTTGTACTCTTTATTATTATTATTATTATCAAGAATCAGTACAAGTAAAAGGTATGAGAATCTACTGTAGAAAAGCTTAGTAATAAAGTATCTGACTCATAAAACTTAATAGATTTAAACTTTAATTTAACCACTTCTAGATTACCTAGTTTTTGTAAGGAGTGCTACGCCAATCGAACCTTAATCTTCTTTTTTTTTTATTAATTTTGAGATTAGCAAAAAAGGCAGTTTAAATTTAAGTAGATGAGCATATTGATAGCATACCAAAAAGGGTCTTTGAGTACAGTATAGTTATATATATGCTTGCAGTTAAATATGATAAAGGTTAATTTCGGAGCTGTATGCATGGGGAAATTTTCAAACGATTAAGTTAATAACTTATGAGAAATTAATAGAGTCCAAAGATATGATGCTTGCTACATACTGCTTACTTATGTACTTTCAAGTTATTTACCGTTTTGGCATGTGGTAAAAATAAGTAGTTTTATTTACAATCATGCCACTCGGTTATATCACACGACAACCTTCTTATTGTAGCACAGCCTGAACGTACATAATGCACCCTTCATCCTCTCTACCTCCACCGCCTCATTCACTGCTTGCTCAACTCCTCATACGTACTCTATTATTTACAAACTCATTAGTGTTTTCTCCAAATTAATTGATTATAATGTTCTGGCTACTTGATTATAATGTCGACATTGCCCATGTCTACTGCACTGATCTCACCATTTCTGTATATAAAAAGTGCCGATTTTAAATGTTGCAACAATGTTTTTTACTATATGAATAACAATCTCAAATGAAAGAACAAAAATGTTAATCATGTGCATGAATTATAAGTGGAGGAATAAATTTGATTGAAGGAGCAACAACATCGACTAAAAGAATAACAATACCAAGTTAGAAACCAATGATGTGCAGTTGTGCACTAATGGAACAATAATATCAATTAAATGAAGCAATTGTAAAGAGAACAACAATTTAAATTAAAGAAACAATAACTAAGTAATAAAACAACAATATCAACTAAAGGAATAACAGGGACAGTTTAAAAAAAAATAACACAAAAATAATAAAATATCATTTATTCTTGAGTACCGTGTAGCTTACTCTTAAAATTTAAGGACATGTGAAGTATAAAAGTTTTGGAGTGGCCAGATTCATAGTTGAAAAACATGATAACCCCATGACTAGCTAATTAATATACCTTTTTACTGGGGATGAAAATAATTTATTGGCACTGCCCAAGAAACTGTCCAATTTCGAGGGCTAAAATTATTTTCACTTTTCTAGGTGAAAACGCCCTTTATAGTTTCATGCTTTCTTTCAAAAATCTACCAAAGTCTCAACCAAGCCCTTGAATATTTTGATATTTGATGATTAAGTGCCTTACCATTCATTCAGAAGCCAACAAAACCCCAAGCAATAAGCGTCAATCTTCCTCTGTCAATTCAGAAAATTACCAAGGACTAAAAATGATGAAAATAACGTATTTTATGTGAATTTGAAATTAAAATAATACATTCCGATATAGGACATTAAAATGACCTTTAAACTGGAAGTCGGAGCAATATATGAGAATTGTAGCTCATCAAAATTACTCGAGAAACGCAAAGACTTGTGATACTTGTACAACACACTTGAATATGGTACAAAAGGGTAGAATCGATAGATGCCGCCTTTTTGTCACTAAGCGGCTTGCCGACATTAAAATAAGGTTTCGAGGCGCCATTCTATGGAAATGAGATGACAATTCATAAGTGTGGCAGCAGATAATTTAATTGTTGTAAGCGGATGAGCTCACGTAGAGTAGAATTAACTAAAGAAGGGAGAACAAAATCAGTCCTAAAGTTTTCATAGGTTTTGCTATGTTAATCGTAAAGTTCATTGACTTGGTAAATCAGTCCTAAAACAATGAAACTCAGCTGTGTTAGTTTTGATTTAGGCTAGTTGATGGAAATGCTGATGTGGCACTTGACAGAAGTTAAAGAAGTTAAATGTTGAAATATTGTCTATCTTGTATATTATAGAGAAACCATAGGGGCTAAATTACTCAAAATGAAAAAATGTACTGATTAAAATACGATTTTCACTATTCGCCATCTTTTGCCTTCTTCCGCCATCACCGAGATCTAATATGGTCTTATTATCTAAGATGTATCTTTGTGGGGTGTGTAAGATCTAGGCAATAATTCAACGCTAAGGGCCTAAATAGTAAACTACCAAGAGGACCTTTTGGCTCCAAAAATTAATTTAGGCTTCTTAATTTAGGAATAACATCTAAAATCAATGTTAAAGCTTGAAATAAATTATCAACAGATGTGAGAATTTATCCAAATCTCTAACACTAATAGCCACCATTTGACAGCTTTTTCAATCTCTAATGCTAAATATTGACATTATTCCCAAATAAAGCCTTAGTAAGTATAACGTGAGTTAGCGACCCATGTATCAACTAATAAAAACAAATATTACACTTGATCTTAGCCAAAATACTGAGAAAAGTTTTTTTTTTTTTGTCGTTGTGAATGAAAATAGTTTTGTCAGAACCTTGTAACTTTTATTGAAAAATATTCCTTCCATCCTAAAATGGATTATGCATATTACTTTTTGGGTTGTCCCAAAAATGATGATACTTTTCCTTTTATAGAAAACTTTTAACATCAAATTTACATACTACCACAATTTTAATTCTCTTTCTAAAACCAACATATACACAATCATCCATGATTTAACATTTTTTACATATTTGCTATACACTCTCTTTCATCAGAATCTCTAACACAAATCACACTCTCGCTAGATTTCCAAACCCATGTGATTAACGAAGTACAACACCGCCTGATTTTGTCATCACTAGCTCCGACCAAGGCAGGTGTCTTCAAAACCAGGGATCAAACAGCTACCTTGATTAGAGATCCTACCCCTCTTCATTTTCTCCACCTTAGGTAACATTGTTCATGCCCAGCCTAGTATTTATTTGCACTTGCTTCTCTAATTCAGCTGTAAACATGAAAGTACAAAAAACATCCATGAACATTCATAATTCTCACTCCTCAATCCAACAACAGCGCCTTGGTTAACTTGACTAGTTCAGGAGCCACAGGAACTTGAGTTGGGAGATTACTATCTCGCATCAATTGACTTTTGTTGATATGTGTTATCCTGTAGCCATTACAGCCTTTTGATTTCCTCATTTCTACCATATATAACAAGCATATTGTTCAAACTTTCATATGATAATTCATAAAAGGCTTTTGTTCAAACTTTCATATGATAGTTCATAAAAGGCTTTCTCTACAACACCAACTAATTCATCAATGTTTCTCATGGATTCTTGTTTTTTTAGGGATTGTATTGATAAAAAAAATCCTAAATCTAGCACATTCATGTTAGGACTATTAGGAGGTTGGCAAACCAATTAAACACTTAGTTCATTCTTCTTAGTAGCTTTTTGGAAATCAAAATCATCAACCTTTGTATGCGGTTTCACAGTGTCTTGTTGAATATGTATTTTCCTATTAGAAGTTATATGATACCACTTTTCATGAATTATAGACAAAACCTGTTTAACCAAGTAGGCTTTAACAACTTCTTTTGTCATAGAAACTATAACCTTAGTCTCCACTATTCCAGTTACTTTAATTTTGCCCTTCCACTTTACGGGTTCTTTATAGACAAACAGAAAAATCCCAAGTTTCCTTAAAAATTTTGTGCCACTGATCGGATTAAACCTCAGTCTAGAAACAACTACTAAGAACATAACTTTTGTTATAACTCATTTACTTTTACAAGTGCGTAATGGCTTCAATTCATCAGGTGATAGGTAATACATCTCAGCTTCTTTAGATAAGTAGAGTCATTTTTCATATATATGCATATAATCATATATATCACTAAACATAGGGTTATGTGGAGGAGAGTTATTATCTATCATGTACAGGCAGAATCTCAGTCACCTTTTCTAATTTTCATCTGTCAAGTGAAGCTTAATAGCATTTGTGTGACGCCTAATAACTCCTTCTTTAATATATCAACCAAGACATGATTTTGACATCCCAATCTCTTTTGCTATTCTCCTGATGTTGGTTTGACAATGTAAAGGTAGTGCAAGCACTTTTCTCATATCAACATCAACTCATTAACACCTAACATTACCACAATTTCATAGTTACCTAAAAATCTCCATTGTTGGCCATTTGAACTAGTGCCTTCTTCCATGTTCTTCCAACAGTGACTTAACTGATGTTGAACAGGGCACATACTATTAACATCAATCCTTTCTTAGATTTTCCATTACTATTGCATTCCTTCAATAAAGCAACATAATTTGCATGTCTTTCTTCCTTGCTTAATTGACGCTTTACTGTATAATGAAGACTTAATATGAATTTCATCAAAGCTAATGTTGTTGATTCTGCTGCTAAAATGCAATAACTAACTAGAAAGAAATAGACGAGGCACACTAAGCTCACCATGGCAGAGTAGTTCTGTGGCAAAGGCTTAATATCATAGGGGAAGAATAACAGTTTTGATTGGCTGTCGTTTAGTTGAAACAAGACAAAAGTATTCCGCTACTTAAAGTGCCACCAATTGTAACTTGTTTTTCTTCTTGTTTTTTTTTTTGTTTTAGAAGTAAAATCAGAAAAAAAAAATATCATACACTACACATACCTTAAACTTTGTATCTAGAGAAATCCATCATCCATATTAAGATGGAAGAAGTACATGTACTGTAAATGAATTAGCTGGAAAACAAAAAGACTCATTCTCTATCTATATATGTGTATATATTTATGTATGTATGCAAACCATTAAATAGTAATAAAGGATAAATTCTTTTATGAGGTTTTTGCCTTGATGATACTTGAATGCAGTCCTTTCTAATGTATCGTAAAGTTCACGCTCGAAAATTCAAACTAAGTTTGTAATTTCAAAAACAAATTAATTATATTCATTTGAGACTAAATAATGGGTTATTTAATGTATTTTTCCTTATTTTAAGTAACTATTCTCTCAATTTATATACCAATAACACTTTAATAGGCCTAAAAGATATTTCTAAAATATTTTTTTTAAAAAAACAAGCATTTCTTATTAGTTTTTCTTTTGTTGGGCTGGGTATGGAATTCGTAGTTAAAATATTATTTACTTTCTAAAAGAAAATTATTTTAGTAATTATTAGGTGTATAGAGTATTAGCTAATTAAATTAATTATAAGAAAAAATAAATAACAATGAAAACAATGCATTATTTAATCTATAAAAATGGAGTTTAATTCCTCAAAACTATTAAGTTGAATTAAATTTAGAAGCACAACAAACCTTACATGCTTGGTTTAATTATTCTTTCGGCGAGGAAAGCTGTTGAAACAACTAAATTGCTACTTTGGTTTATCTAATCCCAAAGAGTGAAAAACCTGTAAATAGTGAAGAAATTTTGGCTAATTTCATGTTGCTCCGTTCTATATAAAATTATTTCAAAGATTATTACAGTGAGGGTGTGAGCATTCTAGATGTCCTAGTGAGCAAGATGTAAGCAACATTCGTGATGGGGCACTATATTTGTGATAATATCTTGATGTCAATTGAGCTCCTAAAGCACTATTCCAAAAGACATATCTCACCAAGGTGCATGGTTAAAGTGGACATTATGAAGGTGTATGACTCTATCTCTTGGGATTTCCCCAAAAAGTTATTAAATGAGCTGGGGTTTCTTGATCAATTTTTTAAGCTTATAATGGAGTGCTTGTCTATTCATATTTTTCACTAATAATTAATGGTAAAATGCATGGGTTATTCAAATGAAAATGAAGCTTGCGTTAAAGTGATCCAATTTCCCCATATCTATTTGTGTTGTGCATGGAATAATATTCAATAGCCTGTTATACCATAAGAATGAGAGGCTATTTAGATTTCATCCAAAGTGTAACAGCCATAATATTGCTAACCTCAGCTTTACAGATGACTTGATTCTCTTGAGTTGAGCAGACTTGCAGTCCCTAACTTTTCTGAATCAAAAGTTAATTGATTTTAGTGAGATTTTAAGTCTCACTTCGAGTAACCAAAAGTCAGAAGTTTTATTTGGAAAGACCTCTCTACACTTAAGGAGAACGATTCTGGAGACTACGGGCTTTCAAGAAGGAAGTCTGCCAATGAAGTACCTGGGGTTTCCAATTTCATACACTTCTTGTTAGATGAAAGACTTCAAGCTTTTGCTGGCAAAAATTAGGAATAAGGTCCATGGTTAGGCCAAAAAAACATTTGTCATATAGAGGTAGAATCCAATTAATTCAATCGATGTTGCAATCTATACAAGCATATTGAAGCTCAGTTTTCTTGAATTTGAAGAAAATAATTAAAGCAATTAACAAGATATGCAGGAATTTCTTATGCGCTGGGGTGGCATGGAGTAGTAAGAAAGCATCAATTGCATGGGCAATAGTTACTCGTCCGAAGGAAGAATGGGGTGTCAACTTGTGCGATTTGCTGGTATAGAATTATTGCTTAATCCTCAAGCTTTTTCGAGATATCCATTCGAAAGCAGATTGACTCTAGGTTGCTTAGGTATACTTGTACTACATTAAAAATGCTGATTTATACACCTTGGAAGCTGGTTCCACTGCTTCAGGTGTGTGATGTGATATTCTGAAAGCTAGGGATTGGTTGAAGAAGAAATGCCCTAGGATGGATGAAGCAGAGATCATTCTTAGGAGTCTTAATTGATACTCACTTCATCCCATATTCTTTGCACCATTCACTTTTAGCAATTAATCTATAATTTTTTATTTTCAACATTTTAATATATAAATGAAGAATTTTTATATAAGAATGATAAATCAAGATATATAATTTCCAAATATATATTTTTTTAAAATTTTTTCTAACAAATACTAATATAAATAAATTCAAGTCAAATTATGTAAAAAAATCAAATGGTACAAAAAATATGAGACGGGGTGAGTACTTTCTTATATACCAGAAGGAAAGAAAGGTCAATTGGTATAAGACAATCTATAGTAGATTTTCACTCCCAAAGCATAATACTATAGCATGGATGCTGCAACTAGGAGCACTATCTGCCCAAGATAGATTATATTGATAGGGGCATTCAAAGAGTGAACAAGTGTTACTTGTGTTGGAAAAAAGTTGAGACTTCCAACTACTTATTCTCCAAATGCAGCTTTTCTTATCAAGTGTAGCGGGGAAAGTCCTTCTATGGTAGTGTTATGAGTTTTCCAACCCTAATCCACAAGCGCATGAGATGTATGTAGTTATGGTGAATAAGATATTATTTCTACGATGATTAATTTGTATTGTTTACCAATTACCACTACCTTAAAACTTACTTTAGCTAAACAAGCAACAATTAATGATTTACTCACTATGAAAATAACTAAGTTTGCAACTCAACTTAAATCACTACTAAACAAGAACAACAAACACAATGTAAATTATGAGTTTTTTAGTGAAATAGTAAAACACACTTTCTATGGTTTTCACTATTTGACTTGGTTAGCTAGTGAAATAAGGCTAATGGTTTGGTTTTTCTACTTGTTGGTGAAGTTAACTAATTGGGCCCTTACTCTGCCAAGTGAAAGAGTCACTCTCCTAAGCTTAAACTAAAATGGATTCCCATCCAAATTACTAGTTCAAAAGGGGCATTACAAGTTCAATCTACATTCACCTAGTATCCTAGACTAGTCTCCCAACAAGCCCATGGTCACTATATTCTTCTCCTAATTCCAATTCCTTTTAATCTTTTCCAAAAGTTTAAAAGAAATCTAAGGTACAATTGACTAGGGCCCTTAATCAATCAACACAATAATGAGTTCAAAGAGAAAAGTAAACAAGCAAATAAGGAAAATCAACAAATAGCCATTAATCCAACCAACATAACCAATTCAAGTAGCTACAACCACATAAAGTGTAAGAGAACTACTCCATAATTAAACTAAAAATACATAAAAGAGCATCCATGTCTAAATACTAGATAAAAGAAATAAAGAAGGAACCCAGTAGACTCTAGATACTTGATTCCTTGAGGCTTCTACAAGTCTTCAAGTCCTCCAAGCCTTCTCCAAGCAAGAATCCATAAATGCTCCCAAGCAAGATGAAGAAATGCAAGAAATGGTGATGAAAAACTCTAAGTCTAAGATGAGAATATGAAGATGAAGAATGAGTTCTTTTGCTAGGTTCCAGGTTTTTCTTCTCTTGAAGATCTCCTTTTCATCCCACCAACCGATTTGGATAGAAATCCTTGGCCAATAGCAAGCTTGAGTTCAAATTTGAGGTAGGGGACCATTTTCCCGAGTGTTTGGCGCCTAGGCCTCATAAGGAGAGTGTTCTGGCGCCTAGGCATCCAAGCTCGAGGGTGCTCGGCACCTAGGCCTCAGGATGAGGGTGCTCTAGCGCCTAGGCCTCCAGACTCGTAGGTGCCTGGGGCCTAGGCCTCAGCTGGCGCTTAGGCCTCTAGGGTGCCTTTTTCAGGCATCCAGCTTTTGAACTGTGACGCCTAGGCCTCACAGTTATAAATCCATTTAACTTTCGCATGCCCATTTTTTGTTCCACTCATCCCGGTGCCATTCCAATGCTACAGTCCGCTTCTCCAACCTACAAAATGAATGATCAAGGCAAGAATCGGCCAAAAATATTGAGTGATAAGGTAAAAAATGGTGGTCAAAGTTGACAAAAAGTCAACATATTTAACCACAAAATTAACATTTATTAGGTAGGTGTCCATAGGAGACCACTCAGACGGCATGATAAGGTGCTTTGGTTCAAGAATAGAATAAAAAGGGATATCTATAGTTTGCCAAATTAGTTGTGGAGCACTGGTAGCCTCCGTCTACCACACCTTTGGCAAGAATGAAATAATAGATTGTTTGAAGGTGGTGAGGAAACGATAAATTGATTAATTTTGCAAGTTATATTTGATGTATCTGTTCGAGCTTGTTGTTTTGAATATGATAGATCACCATGGTAGAAGTCTATCATGTGTACATAATCTTTGTATGTTACTTTCCATATACAGTTTTTGATCTATGAAATTCTGATTACCTAAAAAAAAGTCCACTAGAACAAACTAAATTATGATGTCTTTTTTTTTTCCTGTTAATAGTTTTCCCCTTCTTTTATTCAATTGTAAGGTTATGAGTTTTGCTTCCATGATTGAGAAAGTTTGGAGGTGATTACCCATGCAGTCAAAAAGAGTTAGTAAGTCAACATTTTTATGTCCATTAAATGGCATATTAGCTTTTTTGTTAGCCAGTTGGTAGAATATCCAAAATAGGACTAACAGAGCCAACAGTTTCATAGTTTTAGGATCACATTGGAAAGTTGATAAGTTCTAGTATTGATTTGGCAAAACCCAAAAAATTTTAGGACTGATGATATACTTCTCCCTTGAATAAATGATTTGTTTAATGAGCAACTATGTTTCACATGGACTTCATAATCATATGCTTTTGTGCTCCCGTGCCTACTTGCTATGGTCATTATATTGCCAAAACGTGAGAGTAGTAATTTATTTTAATTTCCTCTCATGGAAAAGTTGTAAGCATGATATTTTTTTGTCTTTATCGGCTTGGAAATTCCAAATGTTGGGGAAGGAATGTTTCCCCCTCTACTTGTGACCCTAATTCCGATGTAGGTGTCTCGAGTTGCTGTGAAAAATAACACTACTCCCCTTTACGTTAGAAGACTACTTGTTTTTTTTTTTTTTGGTTATGATGTGCCAATGTGTTAAGGTTAATGTGAAGATGAGTTTTCTAAAAAAAAAAATTGTTAAGGTTAAAAGCTGTAAACTGTACTTGTGTGTAGTTTTTCAAATCCAACTCAATGCTATTCTCAAACAGAGTCTTAGTTCAGTTCTATCCCATTGAAAAATGTAGTTTGAATTTTTTAGGCAAGAAGATTTAAGGAATCCGAATTAAAAGGAGAAAAAATTATTTTGATATGTGTGGAAAATGGAGACAATATACTCTTATGGTTGTGAGCCCATGACGTGGCCTACAGAACAATATGAAACAGCCAGGGGGTCCAAAAGGATGCCAGAGCCCAAAATGGCCTAAAGGCGGCCTAAACCATGGCCTAGTAAAGACCATTTAAACTCGAGGAAAAAACATTTTTCATATTTAAGTCCTAAAACTTTTAAAATGTGTAAACAACTGGTCCTAAATCATTAGCTATCTGCTTTAGGGTTAACTTTAGAACTAATTATTTACACATTTTACAACTTTTAGTACTCAAATAAAAATTCACAAAGTTTTAAGACTTAAATAAGAATTGGTAGAGTTTGAGAACTTAGATAAACAAAATGTAAAAGATTCAGGATTGAAAGTGATTTTCTCCCCCAGCTCTTGTTCCATTGGCGTTTCAAAAATTTTTGGGGAAATACCAATTTATCTTTATCGGTTTTTTTCTTTCAAATACTTTTCAAAATTGATCCTCCATCTTCGTACAGTGATAAAGAACAAATATTTTCTATTTTAATTTTTTAAAGAAGATACATTATTTTTTTTTCTATTTATGCATTGAATGATAAAAAATCATCTTTGTATAGGAGTTCTTCACTGTCATCGATTAAGCTAAAGGCGATGCTGACCTAGCCTAAAAACATATATACTTGATGTACAAAATTGATTCTTATTCAAAATATCCTATTAATATTCTTTTCCGATTTAAGGAAACTGTTATGTTATTTATTTTGAGAATATCTTTTGTTCCTTGAAACTATTAAGATTATTTTTTAATGATCGAAAATATTTATTTTGAGATGTCTTTTGTTCTTTGAAACTTTCAATCATCTTTTAAGATCTTCAAAAAAAATATTTTTAATTTTTCTTTTCACAAAAAACATATATTTTTCCTTCTAAATTTGAAAAATGTAAAAATTTATAAACAAAAAAATACTCAAATGAAAATTAAAAACTATAAGAAATTCTTACTCCTAAACTTTTTTTTCAAGTCGAAAGAAAAAAGACCACTTTCAGTCCTAAATCTTTCGTAAATTTCCTATTTAAATCTTAAAACTTTGTAAATTTCACATAATTATTTTAGGGCCTTAATAAAAAAAGTGATTAAAGTTTAGAGCTGAACATTTTGTTTTAAAAGTTGTCATCTTGGACTTTGCTATGGGAGAAATGGCCTACTGTTCTAAATGATTTGGAGATGAATTAACAAGTGGCTTAATTTTTCAATCGACAGTTCTATTAATGTAAATGGTTGTCATAAGATCAGAGGTTGAAGACCATGAGAACCCTTATCTTGTTATGTTTTTCTCTTGCCTGCTAATAGGGGCGGAAATTAGTGAAACTGAACTCGAACACTCTAGGCTTGGAGCTCGACTCATTAAAGGTCAACTTGGCTTGAGTTCAACGAGTTTAGTAGAAGAGGCCTGAAGTTCGGCTCAAAAAGGATCGGCCTCAACTTGATAGTTGGATAGACTCAAAACTCAAATTAGATGGTGAAGCTCGATTCAAGGTCGATTGAAATTCATTTGACTTGATAAAAGCTCGGGTAGGATTTTAGGACTTTGGTATTATTTATTTTTATCAAATTAGTTAAATTACATTAATATTATGTTAGACTCGATAAAAGTTCGAGCTAGACAATATAAGAGTACTCTAGCTTGATTCGTTAATGATCCAAACCTAAAATGCGACTCAAATTCAAACTTGAGGCGTGTTAGACGTGGTTTGCTAAAGATTCAGACTCGAAGCGTATCAGACTTGGTTTGATAAATATTTAGGGATTCTTACAAGTCGAGAAGTCTATAGTGCCCAACTCGATAGTAATTACCAATGTGCACGCCCGTTGGTAATCAATGTTGCTTATTACCAACGTGCAAATGCGTTGATAATTACCAATGTACATATGCGTTGGTAATTACCAACGTGCACGCGCGTTGGTAATTAATGCTGCTGCGCGTTGGTAATTACCAACATACACGCGCGTTGGTAATCTGACCGTTGGAAAATAGCTTATTTACCAACGCATTGAGCCGTTAGTAAATTACCAACGTGTTTGGCTGTTAGTGACTTAGCCGCTGAAAAAACTATTTTTTTCAGTAGTGTTCCTCGTGCGGTGAATCAATTAACACAAGCTTGACTAATTGCGCAAGGAAATACGAGATGAAAAACTTGACGCTTCTCTCAAACCGTGACAAGCTTGAAGTTACATCACACAAAAAAAAAAAAAAAAAAAAGGGCAAGAAAAGAAAAAGAGAAATATAACTAAAAAAGGCACTAAAAAGCCAAAAGTTATCAAAACGAAGCAGAAAGATTCAACAAACAAGCAATCAAGGCACCCTAGCCCAAAACTCTTATCATGCAGAGTCGAAGAGCGACTTGTTCTCCCTTATAACTCTTATCATATCGGTCAGAGAAACAACCCCAACAAGCAAGCCTTGGTCATCCACCATCCACACTCGATGCACATGCTTCGTCACCGCCTTGAAAATCGCTTCCGATAGGGAGGAGTCGCTCCGGCAAGACACCAGCTCTCCCGGCCGGACGGTGTTCTCTACCGAGGATTTTAACAGAGGACTCTTAGACACGATCTCAGTAAACTCTAAAGCTGGAAGAGGCAGCCAAGTGTGCAGAGCAGAGAAGTAGCAACCCCTCAAATCCGTCGCCGAAAACGTGCCCACAAGCTTCCTCCATCGCCCCTACATATCTCAATATCAACTTCCCTGCCCTAACTTGTTCTTAAAAAGATACGATGCTTACAAGCAATTTGCTTACATTTATGAGCTGCTCGTCGTCTTGTTCGTTGTCCCGGGAGGATGCCTGAACGATAGGGACCGCGTTCAGCAACGCGGTCCTCAAGCATCTGATGGCATCAACAAGTTTGGTATTCTGGGTTATGGCGTACACATTCTCATTCACGGCCCCCAGCTCCCTGAGGTTGCCTGATAAGATCTCCTTGGGCTGCAATTCTCGCGTATTCTCCATTAGGAACCTCAACACGTCCATTTGTGTCAGCATTTGGTAGCTCGATGCGGATTCCGCTAGCTCAACCCCTGGAATGTTCTCCGAGCGGCCCCCGTCCACCGGAACCATTGCACGGTGGATTCCCTTGCTAAACACTTCCAAGCAATCCAAAATACTACGAACGTACAAAGTAAACAAAATTTAATGAAATTAAGAGGTAGAGATAGATGAGAGGGAGAAGGGGCGACCTCGTGGAGGGGTTCAGAGTCCACAAGCTAAGGCCTTCAAGGGAGTGGCCGATGACAGAAGAAATAGGCACCGACATCTTCTGTTCGAGATTGGCTATTTCGCAGCCGCTTCTCAGCTGCTCCTCATGGTCTCCGGCGATGTGTGCCACCACGTCCAGCATGGTCACCATTCCTATGTAATGCTTCCGTACAACACCTGTCATCTTGTCGGTCTCCATGATCATGGACCCACCAGCGCCAATCCATAGCCCCGGCGGCGCAGCCACAGGGACCGCTGTCACTCGGTTGGCAACCAGCGTGTTCATGGTCTGCCCCAGGGTGGCTGTGTAGGGCACCTCCACCAGCCGCCGCCTCTCGACGTCCAGCATGTGCTTCACCTTCTTGTCTACCAAGCGGAGAGATTCTCCACCGTGCTTGGCGGAGCCACCACCGACCTGCTGCTCTTCTTGCTGCATCTTTTATTGCCAAGACATTTTTCTTCTTGTGTGGATTTAACTTTGAGCTTCGTAACATCGGCGACAGTTACGTGGCGCGCGACCAAAATCAGCTGCGTCGCTGTGTTTCGCCTGAGAGAACACGTAGTGGATCTCGTGGTTTGAAAAGGGATAACTACTATTTACCCCTCAAATATTTCATTTTATTTCAATATAAACCTCGAGTCGAGCAATTGTTTCGAAGAGAGAAAATTTTGGACTTGCCAATCCATAAATGTAAAAGAGTACTTCGCTAAAGTAATTTGGTAGGATAAATTTCACAAGCGGTTTCCAACAGGCAAGAGCCGATTCGTTTTAATTTAATTCATCCTAATTTAAACTGATTTATTTTATTTTTATATTTTTTATTTTGAATTAATTTCATTTGAAAATCAATATTATTTAAGTATAATAATATATTGATTATAAAATTCTTACGGTATTATTATTTTTTTTTCAACCATTTCTAGGCAATAAAAAGAAAAAATTCACATAAATTTAAAAAAAATTATTCTGGATAGGTTATTACACCTATATAATATTAATGTTCAAATAAATTTGGTTTTAGGTAAAAAAATATACAAATAAAATTAAAAATAAAAATAAATTACTTTAGATTATATTGACTTAAATTAAAACGGTTTAGCTCTAAATTTCATGAGCAATATGGAATATTTAACCATTGGTTTCTAGTGGATTGGGGGTCATGATGTGAGTATCTCTTTCTTTTTTTTTTATTTTTTCACCCGTCAAATTTAGGTAGGATGCCAGTTTGGATTCACACATCTCATATCTAACCCATATATATATATATATATGGTATCACATTTGCAAGGGGCTGATCAAAACTGAGTCACTCCGTCTGTTTCCAGACCCTACGCCTCGATTCTATGAAACATATGAAGGATGCAAAACAATGGCTGGTGGAGTTCCCGTGAGTTTCTAAATAGAGTGTTTTAAATCGGCTTTATGGATTTGCTGTGAAGATCAAGATACATACTTACAGGATTCTCAACTTGATGTTGAAACAGTGGACACTATAATGTGCCTCGTGCGTTGTCAGTCCAAGGTTAATGTCACAAATTGGCTCTGAAGACTTCCTAACGCAGCATATGGATGTTTTTGCGACTCCATGGTCCATGCTATGCAAGTTATTTTAAGGCAAATATAACAAATAAATCACTACTGTTTTAGTATTGGCCTTATTCACATATTAATTTTTTTAGGCTAAATAAACCGTTAAATTTTTTAAATTGGCTTAAATTGGTCACTCTCATAATTTTAACAGTTAAGTCTAACAAAATATTAGCATAAAATACCAACTTTAGCCCCTACATTTTCTCCTTTTTCTCTCAACCCCTCTGAAGTTTATAGATCTAACATTCTACCATCTCCACTTTAATTGTTATCCTCCTTCAAGAGCCTTCGTATGGTACCACTATTTACTTTTACATGACCAAAAATCGTTGGCTCTATGAGTTATAAACAATCACTTTGAAGATTAACTATAAGAGTGACGGCAACAAGATTCCCAACATTTTTCATATAGCTCAAGTTAGGTGAAAGAGGTTCTCATCTTGCAATGACAAGTTAAAAACTTGAGTGCCTAATTGTGAGGGAGACAAGGAAGGCTAGGAGAAACAAGAGGGTGACATGTCGAGGTCAGCCTCAATGGCAGAGGTCAACAAAGAGGACTTCATTACAACTTGGACCTCGGCTAATCGATGAAGAGCAGTGTCAATGCTCCTGAGTGACTCGATTTGAGTAACATGGGTAGCTGCAAGAAAGAACTTGGAATCAATCACTTGCTTGTTGAATTGCCTCCTCTCCTTGCATAATCAAAAGGCTTCCATTTCTCAGCTTTGGAGTTGGCACAACCCATTTTCTCACAACAACCAACTAACCACTTCACCGAATAACCTCATTTTATAAAGTAGAGGCAAGTTAGCCAAAAATAAAAATGAAAACTAAGGAATCCAAAACATATTGTGCCACGAGAATGCAAGTGAAGAAAGTAGTTGCCAAATTGTGTAATTGGATAAGGTAACCTTTTTTGATTGTTTTAAATCAAGTGGATTTATTTTTGTCAATTTCAAACAATAATGGGGAGTTTTGTAATATTTCAAAAGTTAGGTAGGTGACCTGGGTCATTTGAATAATATTAGTAGCTTATTCAGCTATTTTAAACAACTTTATGGTTTATTCGTCATAAGAAAAACATTGGTGGCCAATTTGAGTCGGTGTCAAAACATTAGTGGTCTATTTGTTTTGTTTTCCTTATTTAAAATTTATGCATTTGAATCAATAGGCTTGTCTGCAAGTAGTCTTATGTGTTGTTTGATGCAACGTTGTTAAAGTCGAGCTTTTACCTAGAGTCGTTTTGGTTTTTCTATAGTCATAAAGTCGTAAAAAATCTTAGAGTCGTAAGATTCTATCAAAAAACTTTTAAAAAAAGATTAAAAAAAATATAGTCATCTAAATTATTTCAGGAAGTTCATATTATATATTTTTTTCACTTACTAATATTTTAATACCATAAAAATGCCATGGCATAAACATATAATACAAAAAAAAAATCAAATTCACAATTCATAAATGAAAATTTGAAAATATCTCAATTATCTAATGGAACACAATAAATATTATGACCAATGAAAGTATCAATATTATTATCTTCTAAATTCATTTCTTCTTTTTCTTCTTTTTTAGTTTTATCAATTAATATGTTAAACTCATTTATGCTAATATTTGTATAATCATTGGCATTTTCTTTGCCTACAACCACATTTACATAAACTTGACAACCACAATTATTAAAATCATAGTGAAGAAGAGTAATCAAGCGACATTAGTAGCCTGAGAGAAAAAACAATGGATGATTTCTGTTTTTTTTTCTGTTATCTTTATTTATTTTTTTATTTTAATCTAAATTAGTCTAGTTTGATTGTATAAAGATTAAGTTGGGTAATAAATTAATATATTTTTTGCTCATTTTCATTTTTTAGCCCAATTTCAGGAAATTTGATATAATAACATAGAAACGTAAAGTTGTAAAATTTCTAAGTTTCCAAGACTAAAGTCAGGATTCTACCCGTTTCTACCTACATATAAGTTTCTACTAAGACTTGAAACATTTTTTGTTTCTAGAGTCGTAGAAACGTAAGTTTTTAAGACTTAAGTTGGGATTTTAATAACCATGGTTTGCTGCACCACATGCCATAGCTAAGTTCTAAGTTCTATCTCAAAATTATATTTGCGCTTATAAGTCTCACTAATAAGTTTTCTTTGACCCATCCAACTAAACATAGGTATGATATAAATGTGAAAACTATTCTTTTAATGGGTGATGAATAAGCTGCAGGCAGGACATCCAACATATCAAGTTAGATATGAGAATCATAATCGACCCAAAGCTGGCATACCAATATCCACACAAAAAAGTGGCACATCTATGTGTTTATAGAGGAGAGTGATTAAAAGGAAAGGGGGAAAAATTCCCCTAATTCACTTCCATATTTAAAAATTCCATTTTTGGACACAGTTATGTATATTGTTCAAAGGAAGTCCAACAAACTTTGGAATCTTGCATCTTCTATGTCTTGCATAATTTTTCCTTTCCATTTTACCATGCTTTTGAATGGGTAAGTCTAATGTGTACCATGCCTTTTATGTTTGTATATATTTATATTCAAATACTACCTTGATAATATAAAACAAGTTTGAATACATCAAATATTGTCTTTCATCAAAATTGGAGATGTACAAATAAAATACCAAATATATATAAAATGAGGGATTTGTATAAGTAATGTGTGACATATGTACAAACAAGATCAATGATATGTTACTGATATATTTAATACTATATACAAGTTTAACTTCCCAAAAAAAAAAGTGTAAATGCTTTAAATTCTTCTTCCCACTAAAATTGAAGATATATATAAATTAAATATCAAATATGTACAAATTTTGATATATAAAGAAAGTGAGGAATTTGTGCAAAAAATACTATGTGACATATATACAAATGAGATAAAAATCTGTTATTTACTTAAAAGTGTTGCAATAAAATAAATAAAACCTATCGGAGTGACTAAACTAAAAATCCAAAATCAATAATGACCAAAATAAAAAATCAAGAAAAGTTAAAGGCCCAAGTTTTGTATGTTTCATAAAGCTAGGAAATTGTTTCGTCCAAATGCGAACGGGTGGGTCGCGATTCTTCACAAAATCTCTGACTCAAACGATGGGAAGCAAATTTGGTTCTTCTTCCTCCAGCATTCCGTCGTCCACTTCCTGATGAATTTATGATGGTGCCATGCGCACGACTTCGTCGCTCCCAAAAATGGCGTTTCTCGGCAATGACTCACACGGCTACAATTTGGCATGAAGGTTGGAGGCGCTTGCGGACATGGCTTGGCGACTCCACTTACTCCTCCTCCTTCCACTTCCTATCCTCTCCCATGAGAGCTGATGACTCGAATTCTGCAGCTCAAATCTAGTGCCATCTGCAACTCTCTTGGCCGCCGATGGACATGTCACTGCATGCCCGGAGAACCGAAGTTGTCCTCTCTGCTACTGAGGACCGCGTGTGGTGCTCGTCTAGGGGTCACCGGCATCGTCTTGTCATGCACCAGCCTATTAAGATAATGATAGGAGCTTTAGGTAGAGTTAGCCTAGAAGTTGGTTTCTTTGTAATTGAGTCGGACTTGGGTTCGGACTCTACTTCTTCTACTTGCTGTGTGCGCAAGTATCGAACATGTATATATCCAAGAGCTTCGGCTGCTGCTGCTGCTGCACATTGATCAATTCAAGATCAAAACACAAAGACAATTCAGAGTTTACATGGTATCAGAACCAGGTTCAAAAAACTGCCCCAGCCATTGGTAAAAATAACTCACATAATAGAGCTAAAGCAGCCTTCACGGCCGTGTTAAATGGGAAAATGCCACATGACAAAAAAAAAAAAATTAAATCAAAGCTTTATATAGTGATGAAGCCTCCCTATCTATTGTTAATTGGTTTTAGGTTTGACCAAGAAACGCAGCCATGGTGAATAACAAGGTTGTTGCGCCGTCTGCTTCGGCTTCGTTGCTAGCTGCTGCACATTTATCAATTCCAGATTAATGCACAAAGTCAATTTAGATTTTATACAGCCCACTGCCAAATCCACCCATCGCCTACATTGTCAATCAAACATAGGAGAAGGAGAAGCTATGTTGTGAATTGCAATGATAAGACATGCTTGAGATGATTTAATTTTAATGAGAATAGAAAGGTGATAACAGGAATAAAACATACATAAAGTATGGAGTATATAAGATATTTAACTTTTTTTTTTTTTTTTGTAATCAAGAGTATCTATATAAGTATAAAGCATAGTTACCAGATTCAAAGTCTATACCTCTGTACTCCATTTCCAACGCGTTGTACCGAATCATGGTACGAAAACATACCAACTCGGCTAAATTAGAGAATTTGGCTAATTGCCAGCAGATGAATCTGGACTTATTGAAGCAGTGGTCAATTGAGCTTGGAAAGATTCAGAAAATGATAGGGAGCAGGGCTATCTCAGAGATTCCAGAGAATGAGAGCCATTGACAGTTTAGGTTGGCTAGAATATAGTATTGGCTTGGAATGAAGATGGTCAGAGGGTAGCAGATATGCTTAGAAAATTGGATGAAGGTGCTGCGAGCCTGCGACGTTACAGAAGCTATGGATAGTCGAGAAACTGGAGTTTGATTGAAGGTAGGAATCTGGAGAGGAGAAGAGAAGAAATTGGGGAGCCTACTACCTAGTGCCCACGTGTTAAAGACTTAAAGTACAATAGGAAAAGGACAAAGAAATCAATTTATTAAATGAATTTATTACTATTATTTAATAGAATTATAAAAGTAATAGAATCCGACGGTTCCTAGTCCTACACCTAGACTCCTAGTACTACTTTAATTTAAGATTTGTTTAAGACCTTAGATTTAAAAAGTTGTAAACCACGAGGGCTCGGCCTCCTGCTGTAGTTAGGGTCTAGTAAACACAAAAATCCTACTGCTCGCCAGAGTGAAGACTGAGAGTTCCAGAACGCAAAAACTCAACCATGGTGTTTGGTAAACACAAGTAAGTTGAAGCGATTCATTCTGAGTAACAAAATTTAGCCACAGAAACATAATCAAATGATGATGAAGATGTACAGGATGTGGATATTATTGAATAATATTAATCTCAACCATCAAAATGTAAGACTTCTGAAAAAGCCCCAACTTCATATGTCAAGCCCCAACTTCATATGTCAAGCAAAAGCCATTACTACAAGAAGTTACTTTTCATAAAGTAGAATCTCAAGCTAGAAAAAATACTGGAAGCTCAAATATTTGGTTGTGCAATCATTGCAAAAAACAATTCAAGAGTTCGTATATTAGAATCTATTATCATCTTTTTGGTGCTCCTCCAAGCAAAACATTAGAAATTGCACATTATACCGTGTTAATAAAAAATCAGGAAGCATATAAGAAATTGAGAAGAATGATGGTTGAAGCTGAGAAATTAGGTCTTTCCTCATCGCTAAACAATTCTGTTCTTTCAAAGATCAATCCACAAAGTTAGAAAATTAAGAAGTCTTTTCACCCGATGAAGCGAGATGCTGTTGATCTGAAAATCATGCGAGCGTTGTGTACTAATGAAGTTTCATTTAAAGTGTTACAAAATCCCAAATGTCATGAGATGGTTTCTACAATAAAAAAAACTCCTAAAAATTATAAAGCACCTTCTTTCTAGAATGCAAGAACAACTTTACTGATGAGTGCAAAAGAAATGTTGAGAAAGATTTATATCTTGTAATGGACATTTGGCATACACAAGGTGTTTCAATTATATTAGATAAATGGTCCAACTGCAATAATAAGCCATTGATCAATGTTCTAGCAATTAATAGTCATAGAGCAATGTTTTTATATACTGATAACTTTTCAGGGATTGAGAAAACTGGTATGAAAATTACAGATTGTATATTAAAAGCCATTGAAGAAATGGTGTCTTCTAATGTTCTCCAAATTGTGACTGACAATGTAGCTAATTCCAAATTTGTTGATGAAGAGATTGAAAAAGTACATAAGCATATTTTTTTTGTCTCCTTATGTTGGAAGAGATTGAAAAAGTAGATAAGCATATTTTTTTTGTCTCCTTATGTTGTTCATACTTTGAATCTTATCTTTAATGATTTTGCTAGAACATTTAATTGGTTGAGGGATACATATAAAAGGGGAAAAGAAATTGTGAAATATTTTTTGAATCATTCTCATGTTTTAGCTATATTCAGAAGTCAATCAAAGTTGGAGCTATTGAAAGTGGCTAAAACAATATTTGCTTCCCACTACATATTGTTGAAAAGACTTGTTGATTGTTGAGAAGTCCTTGCCACTATTATTGTTACTAATGCATGAAGAGATTAGGTGAATAATAAAGATGACCGTATGAAAATGATGGGCATTTTGGTTACTGATATTATTTGTGACAACAATTTCTAGGATGAAGTTGAGAATATCATTCGCATAACTAAACCCATTTATCTATTGATAAATTTTTTGGATTGTGAGGGAGCCAAAATGGATGAAATTTATAAAAAAATAGACAACATGCTTTGTGAATTAAAAGAGATAATGCAAAATAACTTGCATGTCTTAACATTTATTTTTTTACTTATTTTATTTTAGTTAATTCTATTTTTTAAATATATATTTTTTGAACTTCCAGAAATTCAACAATTTCTCTGCAACTAAGCAAGAGTATTATTTTTGTGTATCAAATGGAGCAAATATACGCACATGCACCAAATCCCCCTCCTGACATGGGCTTTTGTCTTAACCACAAATCAATTTATTACAACACTCCCAATTATTTCGCTCATGCACCAAATCCTCCTCCCAACATGGATTATAGGATTTGTTGAATAATTAGCTTACTTTTTAAATATATTCAACATTATTTGGTCCTCTTAGAATTAAGCACTCCCAATTATTTTTATAAATAATTTTTTTCTTAAAATTTGTGAACCAAACAAAATTTTGCCTTTATATTGGCAAACATGAAGATTGTACTTCTACAATAGAAGATATTGTGTTGGAAAGATGGACCAAATTGAATTGGAAGATTCATTGTCTTGATTTTGCACTTACACAAAGATTTTATGATCATGAATATCTTACAATACTTACACCAGGAGGCATGGCTAGGAAGGCTCCAAATGACAACAAGGAAGTAGTGAGGGGGAGTCTATGAATCATTTGATGAAATTGCAGAGAACTCGAAAAAGGCAAAATTGTTGTGAAAACAATTTACTGCTTTTCATATGCGCAAAGGCCTTTTTGCTATGGTGGCTGCTCAAATTGATAGTGTAACAATAGATTCAATTGATTGATTGGCTTCATATGGATCAAAAACAGCAGAGTTAGTTGAAGTAGCCAAGAAGGTACTATCTTAACTAATTACCGGCTCATCCACTAAGAGAAATTGTAGTATTTATTCTTTCATTCGCAATGTCAAGAGAAATTGTTTGAATTCTACTAGAGCTAATAAATTGTATTTATTCACTCAAACATTTGTTTGTTATCTCACTTTACTAAAAGTTATAAGAATGGACCCTATAAAAAGTGAGATGTTGATTCTGAGGAAACTTATGTCAATGACTCTACTGTTAGACTACAAGAGATGAGATGGAATTTATTGGATAATGATGATGCAGCTAATTCAAATAAGTCGGTGGGCGGTGAAAAGTTGTAGGATGACCCAATATTGAGGTCATATTATAGTGCTCCAAAATTCACTTTAAGTGTTGGAACAAGCTCTGGTAAGTCTAAAGGTCGTCGTTTTTTGTTACAGCAGACAAGTATTTCTCATTTTACTACTAGCAAAGACTTCTCAAAAGAGTGAGAATGATTAAAATCTAGGATGTGACAAGATCGAGATGAACAAGTGGTTGACGGGAAAACACCAGTCCGAAAAGAAGTATTATTTTCTGGTTGCTGGGAGGATATCCAAATATTTCCGGCGGAGTAAGAACAAGAACTCCGATTGGGGAGAGGTCGAGACTTCAAGAACGGCCTTACCCAACATACTTCCAGCCAGTAAAACCCTCCCAAGTGATGGAATTGCAAAACAAGATGAGACTTCAAGAACGACCTCACCTATTCTAGTTCTCCAGCACGGCAAGGTCGAGACGAATAAGGTCGATCAGGGGGATGATCATCAATCATTGGTCTGATGAAGCTGTTCTAAAGCTCCATGCTCTGCCTGCAACCTCCGGGGGATTCGATTCTAGGCGGTTGCATTCCGGTGTTCTTCCACTCGAAAGCACTTACACTCAATACAAGTTGCATTTGCCGGAGACTCCCAGGAAGTATTTCTGTATTTATGCAGTATAAAAGACGATCAACGATGTTTGTACATGATGAGCACGTGATACATAAAGTGTAAAGTGTCCCATCTTCGTAAGTTCATGGAACGAGTTGGACCGAGTCATAGTCTAGGAGGAAAAAGAGAACATGATATATTCAAAACTATAAGGTAAGCTACAGAAACTTCTCAAACGAAGCCCCCTGTGTTCTTTAGCAGGTTTTGCTGATTAAAGATTATTCAAATAATTATTGTTTGTTTCGAGAATATGCGCACTTTTTTCAGGTTCTAACTTACCTCCAAACTCTTCCCTAGCTCATCACAGCTTTCCTCTGGCCAGCCGAGTCTTGTCTCCATGCAATGTTCAGCTGGTTTTCTCGATGCTCTATTCGTTATTATGGTTAAACAACACTTTCAGCTATAAAACGTTTTATGCCTTTTCAATTCGGTCCTAAACCTTCTCAAGTGCACGAGAGTCCTATTTCTTCCCAAAATTGGATGAGACTCCACGTGTCAGATTAAAATTCTGATTGAAGTGGCCTATAGATTATTCTATTAATTCTACCTGAATTTGATGTGCCGTATGTGTGGCATGCAATCAATGACTTAACTGTGCAAAATTAAAAGTATTACAGAACATTTTAGATAAATGCAAAGCCATAGCTCCTCAATGTTCAATTAGAATAAAAACTAAGCTCCTGTTTACTTTCAGAAGATTTTTTAAAATTTTCTAGAAAATTTTCTAAAAAATGTATTTTCTCTTTCCAAAAAAAGATTTAACATATTTTATTTTGGACCATTTTAAAACTCTACAACATTTCAATATTTAGTACATAATCTTACCATATAACCCTTCAGATTATTACTCCATTTATCAAATTATTACCATTAAAAAGCGAATGGTAAAAGTGAAAACAACACCCAAATTTTTTTTTCTTTCTTAATCTTCATTTCGAACTCAAACGTTTCATCGGAATGAAGGGAGTATTTAATAGATAAATTTTATTTTGACATTTTCAAAGAAAAATAGTTTTCACGTTATATATATGAAGAATTGGGAAACACATTATTTTTTTTCTTTTAGAACGTCTAAAAGAAATAATAACCCTATTTGGCAATAGCATTGGCAACTAATGTTAGAATTTGAAAAAAATAAAAACTATCTAATGGGAGCATTTAGCTCTTAATTTTAGTAATTTAATCTCCATTACAAATAAATAATCAAAAACTCTAACACTAATCCTAATAAGCTCTTTCCAGACGATTCCAGCATATCCTAACCATTTAAAAAAAATCAATCTCTCTTTTGCTCGTCTCAGTTTCATCTATCTTGACTTCTTTGTCTTCTCACATAATACCTTGGCTACCACCTGACCAAGCTAGCCAACTAGCTTCTTAGGAATCTCCACAGGCACTGCTTCATGTTGGATGATGGGTTGTGATTTGTAAGCCTCTTCCTTCTATCCAATAGGCGGCAACTAGAGGTGATCACTACTTCGTTAAAACCGAAAAAAAAATGAAAAACTAAAATAATTCAAAATTTTGGTGCAGTAAATTCTGTTTTTCGATTCGGTTTCGGTTGAAACTGAACAAAAAGAATATTGATTTCGGTTATGAGTGTCGGTTATCTCGATAACTAAACAAACTGAAATTTTTTCATAACATATTTGTGGTTTTGGTGGGTCAGTTGACAAGTTTAAAAGGAGTATGGGCTGAGTGAAAGAGAAATAGAAGACTGGTGCCTTTTATTGGGGTTTGGCCACCATAAGACAAAAAACACACTGACATGTCTAACGCTTCTATCCACCATTCACCCCCATCCTCGAGCCTTTCCTTCCACTTGCCCTCCAGTCACCTCTACCCTCCGCCCTTCTTCCTCACCCTGCCTCCGCCCTCCGGCCTATCTCTTAGGCATAACCTTTCTTTGATGTCGCTGAACCACCACCAGAACGATGCTCCCACCTCTAATCCAGCACTGCCAACAATGATGTCACCTGACTTTTTCATAACATATTTGTGGTTTTGGTGGGTCAGTTGACAAGTTTAAAAGGAGTATGGGCTGAGTGAAAGAGAAATAGAAGACTGGTGGCTTTTATTGGGGTTTGGCCACCATAAGACAAAAAACACACTGACATGTCTAACGCTTCTATCCACCATTCACCCCCATCCTCGAGCCTTTCCTTCCACTTGCCCTCCAGTCACCTCTACCCTCCGCCCTTCTTCCTCACCCTGCCTCCGCCCTCCGGCCTATCTCTTAGGCATAACCTTTCTTTGATGTCGCTGAACCACCACCAGAACGATGCTCCCACCTCTAATCCAGCACTGCCAACAATGATGTCACCTGACCTACAAGATCACCCTCATCACTAGTAATTATCGGCCTCCAATCCTACTTGCTTCTGTGTTTAATACAATGGATGAGGAGTTGAAATCACCGTGCTTGCTTCTATGTTTAATCTAAGGGAGATAAGCACAAAACCCCAAATGGCCCACTATTTCTTGTTATATAATTTTTTAAGTCACTTATGTTTCTCCGTATTACAGGTGCATCACTATATTTGGATTTTATTTATTTTGGTTATTTTGATTTTAAACCAAACCAAACCAAATATTTTGGTTTAGTTTTACCTTAGTTTATAGGCTTAATTTGATTAATTTGGTTTCTAATTATAAAAAACAGAATAAACCAAAAAAATCGGTCTGGTTTAAACCAAATAATCAGTCTTAGCGATAACATTGGCATGTTAGAGTTCTTACTAGGCTATGTTCATGTTTATAGAAAAGGGAGGAATGTTCATGGTAGTGAGTAGAAAGGGTCATTGGGCCGGGTCTAGCCCAAGCCCGACCCAACCAAGGCATTAATCAGCCCAGTTATGGGGCAAGCATGAGAGGTGGTGGGCCGTTCATGGGCCCAAGGGAAAGGGTGTGATGAGTTGGTCGGGCACTGCATAGCTTACATTGAAGCCTAATCCAAGGCATAGATCTACCCAGGAACATCAATCTTAGGCTAGGTTAGCCATTAAAACTCAATGACTTAATTTTTCAAATTTTGCAGAAAAGGCCAAAATCACATGCTAGGCCCTCAATGGCTCCAACAGCTTTTTTGACACCAAATTCTCATTTCGCCCATTCTAAGAACTAATAACAACTAGCTTTTTAGGGCTCATTAGTCCAAAACAAAACATGGGCCACCTATAAATAGAGAGTCTCATTTCCTATTTTTCCTCACACCAACTTCTATAATCTTTCTTCTTCATATACTATATTCACTCTTAGTTTGTTCAAGCTCTCAAGCATTTTTACTGATTTTTTCTTAATCTTTCCCAAATCTCTTCTTCATATCTACTATTATTCTCCCACAAATGGTATCAAGAGGAAAAGGTAAGGCCAAGGGTGTGGATAGCTCCTGATCTCGCACAACTAAACTAAATTTTTTTTTTTTTGTCATTGATCCTGGCCGACTAACCAAGGGGTCCACATCGATGACGACCAATTCAACATGGTGAATTACAATTTGGAGCTTGACAATCAACTCTTCGACAATGACATTGAAGAGGTGGAGGTCACTTGGATGAGAATCTAAATGGAGGAAACAAGACCCAACCAACACCGACAAGCCACCACCTCATGGATCCACAAAACATAAGATAAATCTGAGAGGCTAACCGCATGGGTGTGGGAGCATTTCGACCTTGTTTGGGAAGGAGAATCGAGGTATGGGAAGTGTAAGCATTGCAACAGGAAGTTGGTGCACAAAATGAACTTTAGCATAAGAACACTCAAACACTATATGAAGAATCAACATACAAATCTTTATCCCAGCATGGCCACCAATTTCTAGTGCACAAACACAACTTGGGAGCATCGCCAACAAACCGGGTATTTTTAGATTTAACCAAAAAAACTTATAGAGAATGTTTGATTAATTAGATGATGCTAACCGAGAAACCCTTTTGAAAAGTTGAGAATGTTCATTTATTATTTTGGATTGGATCACAATTGAACCATGCATTTAGAAAAGTATTTAGGAATGTGCCAGAAAAAAGTGCTTTAAATTATTTAAAGCTGGAAAATCCAACTTGCAAGCATATTTCTCATGTCTAGATTATTGTGTGGTATTCACTAGTAATATATGGAACATCTCTAATAGGGCAACCATTTTATTGTATCACTTCTCATTAAATTGATGATGATTAGGTGATGCAAAAACAAATTCTTTCATTTAAGTGCACTGAATCTAAGCATACTAGTTTTCATATCTATAATTAGATACTTTCCATGAATTTTTTTGTGTTAACAAAGTTCTATGCATTTTATTTAACAATGCCTAAAATAATGGTGCCACCACCCGGCTTTTGAGTGCATAACTGAAACCAGCTCTAAAAGGTGCAATTTTCCATGTAAGATGCATGTGCCGTATTTCAAACTTGTGTGTCCAAAAGGGGTTGGAAGTTTTTCAAAATAAAATATTTTCAATTTGGAATGCATTGTAGTATTTAAAACTAAGACCTAAAGAATATTGTGAGCTCAAAAAATTTTATCTTCAGAATGAAAATGGTTTTGGTTGAAAATGATTTAAATTAGATTGTCCAACTCAGTGGAACTCAACTTATTTAATGTCAATAAATGCATATCCATTTGCAAATATGTTAACCATTTTCTTAAACAAGAAGATGAATTTAATTTTGAATTCCTCCCAACATAAATGTGGGAAAAATGAGTAAGTGAATTGCTAAAGTTCTTTTACAAGATAGCTGAATCTTTCTCTGGTGTTTATTACCTTACTATCCACCAAGTGTTGCTGTATTTGGTAAACATTACTTATGCAACATATTGGTTCAAAAATGATGAGTTTTTGAAACTCACCTAGAAGACATGAGGGAGAGGTGGCTTCAATATTTCAAAAATGTCCCCCAAATTTTTTTAGTTATATCTTTCCTTAACTCATATTTCAAAATTTCGAATAGGGACCACTGCTTGAAGGTAATTTTCACACTTATTTGACCATGAACTATCTAAATGTCCTAGCTATGTTTGCTACTACTAACAATTACTTGTGAGCTTGTACAAGTTGTATTATGAGCGGCATTCAGATAAGTGCTATGAGTACAAGAGTTTTATATTTGTAACCCCTATTCACCTGCAAGTGTATGGTGTCATCATGTGCAAAAGGAAAATATGGGTGTCGTCCCAAGAGATAGTATGATTTTACCAAGACTCGAATTCTAGCTACTCAAGCTACCTAAACTACTAAAGAAAAGAAAGTGATTGGAACAAGTAGGCTTGAGGTTGGTTATGTGGATGTGTGTATGAAGAGTAGTGAACTATAATGAATGAAGTCACTAACTACCTAATGAAATTTAAGATGATAAGTTAAATGAATGCAAGGGCTACTAATGAAGATGAAACTAAGGTGCATTAAATGTGAAGTTTATCTCCCTAGGATTCTACTCTTTTACTTGCTATCCAAATCAAATGAGGCTTTAAGGGTATTCACCCCTTATGTGGTATAAAGGCTCAATGTTCAAAAACCTTCTTTCTCAAGACAAGTCTTACTCACCCAAGATTAAACAAGGCCTTTCTCAAGCTCTTGTTTTAACCTAAGATGGATTAAGCTCTAACCCACATCCAAACACCTAATGAATCCATAGATTATCTTTAATCTACAAAATCTATTATACTCTATTCTTCATTTCCACCCCTTACTTTCTCTCTAAAGAACAAAGTATGGGTGTGATTTGTGTGAAGTAGTCATTCAACACACAAGCATTTAATATAAGAATAAACAACACAAGGTAGTCAATAACCATGAAAAGAACCTTAAATAAACATTAGATGACCAATAACAAAAGTTCCATCCTAAGGAGATAGACGAATTTACTCTATGTCCATTCCAGCAACATGTATCAAACTCAAATCCAAACAATCAATGAAAAATACAAGAAACAATAGAGGGGAAGAAGGAACCAAAACATGAATCTTAGATGCTCAAGTCTCCTTAGCCTCTAGGTTCTTCCTTGGCACCTTCCACAAACTCCTTGCTTTCTTCCAATGGTGGCTCTCAAGAGATGAAGTGGAGAAGAGCATGAAATGTCTTCATGGGCTGCCTCCCTTGATTGAAGTATATATACTTAAAACCTTATTTTTCTTTCATCTTTTGTTCCACCTCCCTTTTAGGGATAAAATCCTTTGCCCCTAGATAGCTTGCAAGGAGGGAAGACATGGGGGACCATCAAAATACAAGGAATGAGTGAAATAGGGGAATTTGCAGCGATGCGTAGCTGGCATTTGGAGTTGGCGATGACGCATCGCCAAGGTGACAAAAATTGGCAAAGCATTCATAACACTGCCAATGCGTCACCAGCACCTTTTCTTTAGCTTAATCCTTGCACGCCCAACTTTTTTTTCGCTCGATCCCACTTCATCCCGACACGTCCACAATGCATTCCAACCTGCAAAAAGGTGAAACAAAACAAGAAAAACTGACAAAGATGTGATGAAATGATAGAAGTTGACAGTCAAAGTTGCCAAAAAATCAACGACTATGCTCATTACATTATGCACTTATCAATAAGGTAAGACTAAAGCTCTTTAAATTTTTGGTCCTAGAATGTCTACCTCATCAACAAGCTTCAATCCTATACTCCAAATGCTAAAATGTCCCCTACCGACTGCCCTGGGTCTAGCTAAAATTGATGACTACCTCAGCATATCATTTGAGCCAACTAATGTTGAAATATTTGAGTGGTGGAAATAAAAAAAGGTTAAGATTTCCAATGTTCTCCACTATTGCCTAGGAGATTCTAATTGTACTGGTCACAACCATGGCTTCTAAGGCTGCTTCTAGTGCAGGTAAATGGATAATATCAAAAAAAAAAAAAAGGCAAAGTTTACACCAGAGGCAATAGAAGTCCGTGTATCTAACCATGATTGGAGTCTTGTTGCAATCCGAAAGTAAAACCAAAAGAGTTCAGATGATGAGGTGATATCCGGTGATAAGACTTGATTTTTTTTTTCTTTCTCCTTTCTATTATTAGTTTGTATTTGATTTGAATATGCTATTGAGTACAGATCCTAGATTTTAATTCCCAATTATTTTTTAAACGTTTTATCATTTTCTCCTATGACACCTATTCTGGTTAAAATTTGCACTAGTGATGTTTCACTCTTCCATAAAGAATTATCAATTCAAACTTAATTAAATAATTTCCTTCTTCCAGGTCAAGCCTTCATTATCCCGAGCCTAGCCAACTCAAGTCTAGGACAAGTTGGGCCGAGTTGACCCACTACTCACCTCTGATGGCAAGTAGGCTCCTGGAAGCAGTGGCACGAAATAATTTGTAAGGAGGAGCGGGCAATTGAAGGGCTACTCCTCCTATTTCCCATGAAAGAATAAACATCGTTTGGATTGATGATACTTGTCTACGAGTTGAACGAGACTTAGGTGGTGACAATGCAACTATGAATGGCAGAAGGACACAATGATGTATGGAGGAAGAAAAATGGGCTGCTAAATGGCAGAAAGTGAAAAGTCAGTGGTCAAATTTGAGAGTTTTTCCATTTTACTTAGGAAAACGCCTAAAACCCATTGTGTTCACTAAACTTTGCTAACTTAGATATTTTACTCCTCAAACTTTAACTCATTTAAACTTGCCTTTCAAACTTTGCAAAGTGGGTCATTTTGCCCCGTCAACCCATTTAAATGAAGCATGTGTCATCACAAGGGGTAACTTTGGTCACAAACCAATAGTTTCAGTTTTTGATTGACATAAATAAAGAAATAAGTAAGGAGGGATGTAATGTTATACTGCCCCTACAAGTGAAATTGTCCTTCACAGACACTCATGTTCCTCTTTCTCCCCTCTAGTAAAGTTTGTATTCTCTCTCACAAAGAGACCACTTTGATCCTCTAGCTCCTCATCTTACATTGTTCCTCTTTCTTCCATGCTTTGCTTCGTCATACCTCCACTGCCCATGATCCATCCTTGTTCGTGTGCGACAAGTTGCCCAACTAATTGTTCCATCCAAGACCGACCGGGCAACCTATAATTGCTTCAATGATGGTTAACTAAAGAATAATTCACACTAATGTTCCCGATTTACATAGCCATTTTTTCAGAAGACTTGTAATTGACTACTTTTATTATCTCTAAGACCTACAAAAAACATATACATCAACGTCATCATCATTGTCATCATCATCATCATTGTTATTGTTTTTGTTGTTGTTATTATTATTATTATTAAATTGAGCATTTTAAATCTTATGTAGTAAAAGGTTACGAGTGGATTGCCCCTTTTTTGTCATCAATTGATAATTCTTGAATATTCTTAGTGATTTTTTTTGTGAAAAATAAGAGTTTTAATATGGAATATAAAAGTTAGAGAAAAGTAGGCTCCAGACACATTTAGTTACCAATCTTCTAAGTGATTCCAAATTCATAACTAAAGTTTTATGTTGAGCCCAAAGTCATCATTTTGCAGTTAGAATTGATGACGTATTAATAAAGTGGTGAATTGGCTATTGAGGTGGTATTCCTCATCTTGCCAAAAGCAGAAGGTATAGAGTCTAGGGTTGTAGATGAAGCGACTATGGATGAAGTGGCAAAAGGCGGAGAAGAATCGATTGCGGAGAAGCGACAATAGATGAAGTGGCAGAAGGCATCTCTTCTTGTAATCTTTCTCTCCTTGCATCTCTACTCTCTTCTCCCTCCACTACATCTCTGCTCGGATCTCCATACAAATCTCCGCTCAAATCTCTTCTCTGATCACTGCTCAAAATCATCCGACGATGACTGGGAATTGCAACATCAACAATTCCACCTCAAAATCTCTGCACGAAATCGCATCAATTTCTTCCTCGAACTGCACTGGTTACTTCCTCCAAATCTTTGCTCAAATCGCACAGAAGCCAGTCAACTAAATCAGACTCATTCCCCACCCCATTTTAAAGCAGCTTAAACCCTAAATCCTCAACTTAATTTCCATGTCATTTTGGTCACTTAGCATGTCATTTCCCACACAATCATCCTTTAATTGCCACCTAATCATCTGAAAATAAAATATTCTGCCATTTGACGATAATTTTACACTATCAATTACATTGGTCACATTATTAATACCATTTCAAAACATTAATACCTAATTTGGCACAAAATTGCCTTCAACGATGAATTTGGCACCACTTAAAAAATCGGTAACCAAATTTGTCTAGTGCCAAAAGTTGAGCTACTTTCTTTTGTACTTTACCGTAAAGTTAAGATCTTAATTAATATGAAAGTATACAAGGAAAAACAATGTGTAAATGCCCCTATAACCTTGAGCTACTGTGGCATTTTGTGTTGGAGAACAAAAATGGAACGTTTTGTTAACAGGCTAGGGACCTACATGGAAGGATTTGGAGGTTAGGGATAAAAGTGGAATGAAAAATAAAGGTCAGGTACGGCACATACATGAGCCAAGCTTAATGATACATCTCTCAAGCATATGAACCCCTAACCTACTTTTGTAACCGATTGAGAAACCGCCTTCCGTCCGAAGAACGAAGGAACCAACACTACAACACCGGCTGGCATCCAAAGGCTCATGTATGCCAAGAGAAATTCAGAATAGTAAATTCCCCGCGGACAGCCCTCGAAAGGCGACTCAAAAAGAGGGGATCTTTTGACATTTACCAACAACAACACTAGACCAAGCACACACCAAAGAGAACAGAGGAGACCTAAAGACAACTCACTAGAAACGACCCACGAAGACACGATGAAAAGAACCTAGAACCCAAACCACAATCAAAACGCAGACACTGAGAGCAAAGAGATCAAAAGACAGAACAACAATCAGGGAGGTAAAGAAGCAAAGAAACAGATCAATCTATGCACACAACAGAGCCACAAGCCGAACCAACAACCCAAAACAGAGTGTGACATAAAAGACATTCAGCGACACAATCAAGGATAACCGAGAATAAGTAACGGGGCATAGCAAGCGGGAGAAATGCAACCAAAACAGCCATGGTCAGCAATGGTCAAGGGGCCAAGCCTGTTAGATTGTATTCCAGGCCTAGGAACCATTCCCTTCAACCACCCTCGATTCACTATGGCAAAATGACTTGGTTTCTGTTTCTTAGCTTACATGCGGACGCTAATCGAAGAATCTATAACTAAAAGATAGCTATGGTAGATAGCATGGCTATCATATTCCAAATTAAATGCAGATGAGCAAGACAAACACTTATAACAGGGATGATAAATGTATTGACTTTTGATTATTTTGCACATGTTTAAAAAAGGCATACTTGTGACAAATCAATGCTAAACTAATTTCCACCCTCCTACCCATATTATTATGTCCACAGTTATCTACGCCTATTGCTGATATTTACGTACGGAATAATCAAAGTCCTAAATCCACCGTTCAATTATCAACCTTAAAAGCACTCTGCCTTTGATTACCCGTGTGTTCTAAGCTTCCAGACCCGACTTCCACAAATAAGAAGGGGCCCCAAACACTATCATGCTACCTCGGCTGCTGGTCAGATCCTGCGGTAGATGAGATGCTTGGGCCCGCACCATTTTCGACTGGAGGTGGATTGCCCCATTTCCCCTCCAATTCTGGAGGCTCTAGAACATGTACCCCACCATCACTAAGACCGAGTGCAAACTGATTTGGTTCAGATGGATGTGAGGCAACTACAACTGGGAATACTCTTGAGCTGTGAAAATGTTGTGTTAGAAACACATTGAAACAATGCGCATGAACTCCAATGATCAAAGGATAAAGAGATACCTGGGATTTGAAGATAAATATGCACTTAAACCAATCCTACATCTAAGTTGCAGAGCCACAGCAGTAAGCACAGCTACACTTCCATCTTCAAAGCCTGCATAAATTGACTGGCTGTCACATGAATATACCGCATCTGTGATTGCGCCATTTGACTCTCGAGGAACCCACTGCCACAAGGGGGAAAATAATTTACATAATGGTACGACAATTGATGACATCTGAGCAAATGCAAGCCATCCATAAAGAACCGTGAGAAGCAAGCGAAGTAAAAGGAACACTATTGAGGCAAAAGATAGGATGTATACAGACTGAGCTGAAGAAAAAAGTAAACAATCTAAGGCACATTTCATTTCGATATACAAACAGTCAAAAAATAAAGCCTTAACCAATACCTGCCTAACGCACTCTAGTTTTGGAGCTTCATATATGGCTATCTGTGTTGCATGTACAACCAGCAAATGTATCTGATCTTGATGAAATTGAACGCGGGTATGTCCAGCATAATTTATGGCCCCTCCACCAGGAATCAGTAAGTATTTGGCAGCTTGCTTTGCCCATCCATCCATGCTCCACACACACAGCTGGAAACACAAGGAGTTAGATGGACTCTAGGTATAAATATGCTCATCCTTGGCCAAACAAAAGAAAGATAAGTCAAATCAGATGTTAAAATCCAAAGCAAGGATATCCCATCCTGAATCTTTCCCCTCCCATCAATGTGCCTTACACATTATCTCTAATATTTCTAAATCATCTTAGTTTCCTATAATTGCATCTAGTTTATGGAGATCTTTTCCCGATATAGCCAAAAAGGATCAAGTAGCTCTCAAGTTGTCAACTTAAAATTGATTTTTTTTGGAACCAGAAACTCTCCAGAACCACCTTTTTCCAACAGAATAAGAAAGACTTCAGCTATGGAATAAAAACAGCTTCATCAGAAACAATTGTAATTCAGAACAAATTCTGACAAACTTCTGTAGTCCAAAAAAGAAACCGGTAGTTCTTTTTTCCCACTTCAATAGAATTCGAGCATGGTGTTCCACGCAAATGTGTTAAATATTTGCTTTAAGATGGTTCATTACATTAATGTGTTTAACATTTGTTTCTCTTCCACTCCCTTGTTCCATTTAGGAGACCATTGGTGGTTTATGTATCATGAGCATGAGAAAACCACACTACAACAATATGCTTATATAATTTATTTAGGAATAAAAACACAAAGAAAAAATGTGTTGATATCTTCACTTTGGCCTAGCACTGGTTACCGATGGGGCTATCCCCAAACTCTCTTGACAAAATTTTTTGCCTAATAGAATCATCTGTCCCTGCGGCTAAAATAGAAACGCTTAAAGCAACGCCTTGTTGCAGCGATAATGATAAGAAAATCCATCATGTAACCACTAGTAGCAGTAGCACTAGAAAGCACTTCTTCATAAATGTCTCTAATAACATAAACAACACTAGAAACATGACGATTATGTGCCACAACATTGAACAAATCAAGTTCATAATCCCAAAAGTGGCAAATCAGTCTCATCAGAAATTCATTACAGGTTTCAGAGGGAAGCAGCAATCATCCAATATAAAGCAAAAAAGACTCAGAATCTAGTTAATAAAATATTTATTTCTCAAGTTTCTAATCTTAGATGTCTACACATTTTAACTGAAATAGTGGACCGTCGATCTTACAAGATTGTTTAATGAGATTCCCTCAGAAGTGAAGAATTGAGTACTATTAATGCAAACAAATCACGTCACAAAGCTAGTAAATACAGTTCTTCTTGTTTGTGGTTCTCAACTTTCATATTGCAAAACACTCATAGTTAAGGCACTTGGATCATATACCATCAACCAGACCAAATAGCAACATGAATAACCTAGAAAAGTTCAAGGTACCCTTCCTGAGAAAGCAAGAATATAACATCAGAGGTAGAACTTTTTAGTCTAACTGGAAAGCTTTCCTTTAGACACGGAATGAGAAGCAAACCAATGGTCATTCAATACTATCACATAAATTTTCCATCAGAGCCACATCACATCTATATTGATCCATTCCTAGCCATACAGCAGCTATACCTGAGCATCAGCACCTGACGATACAAGAACATTTAAAACATTGGAGAATGCAAGACCAGTAACTCTCTTCTGATGACCTCTGAGTTTGCTTTTGACCTGAACATGCAACACATGCACAAAACTTAGGAATTGTGAGCTTAAATCATTTACTAGTGAAAAACCAAAAACAACTTTGAACTTTGAGCCAATCACCTCATCAACTCGGACATTGTAAATCTGAATTGAAGAGTCATCCATTCCTATGGCGATAACATTGTTGTCTTGTGGATGAAAGGCAAGAAAAGTTGCAGCAGGAGGTGGAGCCATGAAAGTTGTCATAGTCTTCATGAAAAAAAAGATACTCATTTGTAATAGTAGAACCAAATGATAAATCCTTAATGAACAAACCAACATATAAAAGATGAAGAGTTTGTGAACAATAACTACCTTGAATGTCATCATATTAAATAAAGAAATTTTGCCTCCTGATGCAGACATAACATAGGAGTCATTCTTTGACAGAGCAAAGCAGGGAACTGCATCTTCATGAAGTGTCTCACGTAGATCATTGGTCATCAGTATCCCACTGGATGGTTGCCATAACTGAGGTGGCAAACTACTTGTAGCCTGCAATAGGAATATGTTTAGGTGGAAATCCAAAAATAGATTGCAGAAGAAGCATTTATCCAAACAAAAAAATAACAAAATACCTTTCCAGAGGGGTTACGTTCATTCTTTGGCCATTTCCACAGTTTATGTAAAGCATTGTCTGTTAATGCCAATATGGCACCACCAGAATTTGTATATATCATCCTGACAACCTGAGTGGAAAATGATAGTGGTCGTTAAATCTTCCTAATCCAATTCAAAATTTGACTAAATAAGCTAATAAAGAAGAATAATTTGAAAGAACTTTAACTAACTGATATCCAAAGTTGAAACACCAATCCGGATGGCCAAAAATATTATCTGGTCTGGTTCAAATCAGCATAACTCGTGATAACATGACAGAAGTGCATACCTTCATTGGCAACAAGCTATCAGCAAGACGTAATGAACGAATTTGAGATGGTTCACTGAACTCGGAAAGTTTCCAGAGCTTAGATTTCTCCAACTCATCAGCAATCCTTGGCTTCACATCTGGCAGAGAACGACTATCTCCATTCTGCTAAATCCAAATTTCAATTTCCTAAACTTAGTACTAAGTGTAAACCTTAACATACAGACCAAATTCCAAGAAAATATAGATATCATAAAATTGTTCCTGGTCATGAAATGTTTAAAAGCAACAGGTCATGCAAGCGTCACACTTATTTAATTGCTGCAGTTAGTGTTTACCAGCCCAACAATTGCCGTCATGGGTACACTTCTCTCCGCAGTTCCAACAGTCACTCCAGCAGCTGAACTGGAAGCACCAAATACACCAATGATGGAACCCTGAATGATAAAAAATACTGGTGAACATGCATTCCATGTTTTCCCAAAATCTCTATTCACACATAACAATGAAAAACAAAAAAAAAAAAAAAAAAAAAAAAAAAAAAAAAAAAAAAAAAAAAAAAAAAAAAAAAAAAAAAAAAAAAAAAAAAAAAAAAAAAAAAAAAAAAAAAAAAAAAAAAAAAGCAACCACCTTTGCCACAGCTGCTGAGGCAACTCTTGAGGCATCAGGTCCACGACTCTCAATGGAGCGCAAAAGCCTAGCACCATCAGCATTCACGAGTATCTTAATTGCATTATCACTCGTCGAAACAGCAAGAATATTTCCATCCTTATTAAAGCGTAAGCAAGGAGAAGCCTGAATCATGGTGGAAGTTGGTCAACATTAACATAGAGCTCTTCAGAAAACCAAGAGGTGAGCTAGATTAAAATGCCCATTACCGGTAATCCACCTTCAGCATCACAGGTAGTTAAGAGGTTAACATTGTCCATGTCCCAGAATTTTATCTGGAATTCATCACCAACTGCCAAGAATCTATTTCTAGTCATATCGAACTGTACAACTCCAACAGACCTCTTTCCAAGTCCAATATAAGTGCGCTTTACAGCCCCCTCGCTTTCATTCCATTCCACAATGTATGACTCTCCATCTTTGCTAGTACCACAGGAGAATAACCTATACAAATATGAGATGCAAGGGACGGAAATCAACATCAAGGTAGCTTGAACACCAAAAGGAACCTAGAGTTTTCATCTCTGGAACACAACCAACCACCCTACAGCTCGACAACCAGAGGGGAAAACAAGAACAAAGAAAAAAGGATACCTGGTTCCATCAGCACTGTAAGCCATAGTTGTGCAAGAATGACCTGGTGCATCATAATCAACTCTTGAGCCCATGTTATCGTACAACCAGGCCTTTATTTTCCCATCAACTGCAGTGGAAAAGATAAACTGGTACAGCAAAAAGAGAGAAAAAAAAGAAGAAGCAATTATCATCCATATGAAGAAAATTAAAATAATAATAATAATAATATCCAAGCCATTTAATGAGACAACAAGCACTAGAGTCATGTTTCAACAAATAGAATTTTTTTACTCAAGTATATGAAGAATTGATCTTATTCTGTTAGGATGGTTGCAAAATTACATTATCGAAAAGAATGCACAGGGATCAGAAAGCTCATATTCTACAAGCCAGAGCAGGAGGAATGGAATCACAAGACTTTCAGAAATGTCAATTAGAGGAGTTAATGGAGAAATTTAAGAAATTTATTCAATGGCTTCCATTTTGTCTGATCTTAAGTGTGATAGAACACATTTCAAGTTCTATTAGTTGTTTGCAAAGACAGGATGGAATGGGTATCATATTGTTCAAGAAAAATGAGATTGCATTCTAAATTATCCTATCGCAACACAATCTCATATCCCAGCACTTCTTATCCTGAACACCAACAACAGCTTCAAGACATGATATCAAACTAGTTGGGATCAGCCATGTAAATTATGGAACTTCATTCATCTCAAAATAATTTCTTTGCTGATTTACCATATAACAAAGCGGAAAAAATATAAAAACTGGAATGTGAGTCAAAATACCTACACACCTGGATGTTTTCCTTATGGTGTGGGCACACAGAATAAACAGGGGCTTCATGGCCCTCAAATGTATAAAGCTTACTGCCATTGACAGCATCCCAAACCTGTAAAGAATCAAAATATTATGTAGGAAACATGCTGGGAAGTTTGAACAGAAACAGGAATACTGAGTACCGCAAACCTTGATTGTTTTGTCATCCCCACAAGTCACAATGCATAGTTGTTTGTTCGGTTGTGAGAAAGCCAGGTCGTTGACATTACCAAGATGAGCATCAATCTGGAAAAGCAACATAAGAAATATATCTAAATTAAGGCTCCATTTATCCTCGTTAATTAACACTTTTGTTTATAAATTCTGCACGTTTTCTAGTTGAAAACCCAAAAAAAATTAGAATATATGATTTTGCATATATATATATATATATATAATGATGGTGCTGGTGGTGGTGATTATTATTATTATTATTATTATTATTATTATTATTATTATTAAAAGTACTTTTCAAGCATCTTGAAGAGTTGTCTTTTAAGTGGTGCATAAGTTTCAAAAAAATAAATAATGTATCAAAATGAACACCTTTAATCACTTAAAACACATTGACAACCAAAGCCTTCATCTTTAAGAAGACTAAATAAGAGACTAACACGGGACTGCCTCTTAACTTACTACACTATGCTTGGAAGAGGGAATTCAAAAATCCCTAGAATTTTTAAACTAAAGTATTTTCTTTATCTTTAGTTTTTTGCCAAGAGAATTGTACATATTTCTTATTATGATAATACCCTTGAAAAATCATTGACGCTTTCTGTTTTGTATTTCTCTGTGAACAGGTTAAAGAAAAACAAATGTAACATAAAAAAATGAAAACAGGTGTTAATAAATTTTTGTAGACTGTCAAAATTGCTGTAATTTTGATACAAGAAGATACTAACCAACCATAAATTTCCAGCACGCAAAATGATTCTGTAGAACAAAATTTGTCATTTACAAACAGAGGAACAAACAAGAACCTAATCTGGCCAGAATGGTCATGCATGCTACCCTTAGCTGAAGTAGGAGAATGACTTTCAAATTGCACCAGTTTAGGTATCAATTATAGATCTGGGATGAGGTCAGTTCACTCTAAACCTATTTAAAAAGGCCAAATTAATCTATGACCCGCAAGGGTCCAGAAGCTGGTCAAACTGACCAGGAGCACAATGGCACCAGTTTTTTTATTATTTACAAAGTTGTGCCCCTTGTGTTAGCAACCGAAACCCTAAACACAAACCCAAATAATAATAATAATAATAATAACAACACTAAGAACCATTGTCTATCTCCCAAGGTGATTGAATCCCACTAATAATGTGAAGGAATGAAGGATAAGAGAGAATAAAGTGAATGGAACCAATTGTCAAAGACGGAAGGGCTGTGATGGCATATCCAGCAGTTAGTGTCCAGATCCAAGGCTGAGGATGACCGGATAAAGCTTAGGCCGACTCAGGTGGGCAGTGGGCTGAGGGAACAGCGACTGGGGGAAAAGGGGGGTTTGAACAATCTCAATAGCTGGCGAGGGATTTTTTTAGCATGAGGGGCACAACTACGTAAATAATAAGAAACCGATGGCATTGTGCTCTGGGTCAGTTTCACCTTCTTCTGGACCCACACAGCTCATAGATTAATCTGGCCTCTTCAAAGAGGTTTAAAGTGAACTGAACTCATCCCTAGAGTTGGATACTTAAAGTACCATATTTAGCTTCCTCTGATTATGAAACTTCCAAGTTTTATCCAAATAATGTACTTTAACTACTTCTAAACAAACAAAGAATTATAGCTTTCGAACTATAAAAATTTCATTTTATGTAAATTTTCCCCTAACATTCCAAATCCCAACCAAGAACCAGAAGGATGGGAAAAAGGTGAGCCACCAACATTGTACACTGATCTTCTATTTAGACACTGGAGGATAAATTTCACTCAACAGATCAACCGCATCTGAATTATGCATCTAATCCTTTGTTGCCGGTAAAAATAATTGATGCCTCAGGACTAAATCCAGTTTTACTAAAAAATTGGGTGCTTTGTAGAAACGGGGAGGGAAGTCTGGCCAATCACCCCCCAAAACCAGGGGGGGGGGGGGGGGGCGGGGGGGGGGGGGGGGGAAGGGAAAAACACAGGCACACAAGATCTACGTGAAGAATAATCATACATGAATGAAATAACTTGCAAAACCTTTAAAAGAAAAGACTAACCTCTAGATGATTCCGTAAATCATCACTGCCATGATACGAGTATATGTGCACAATTTGTTTCGAATAAGCAACACCTGTATCAAAATTGTAAACAGAAAATTCTGTCAGAAGTTTCACAACCTCTAGATATTTTCATGGCAGTTCAACAAGAATTCAGCAAATTCAACCAAAAGGGCTACTCTTGAAGAAACGAGATTAAAAATGAAACATGCCATGTTCTCAGAATTTTTTTCATCAAATAGAAGATTAAATTATAAAAATCACTTGAATGGACAAAATTGTATTCTTTTAAACATACCCAAAAGGGAACCATCTGGACTCCAGGTAACACGGTTTACTGCTGCAGCATACTCATTGGCCAATGATGCCTATGACAAAGTTATTAGAAAGCATTATCCCAATAAGGTACTGTAAAATCAATGAAATCATTCAGTGAGATCTGTTTGACTGAAAAAAAATCGCATAGATGTAATGAAAATGTATGTTCTATGTTAACCAACCTGTAGAGCCATTGTACAGGAACCAAGGTCCCAAACTTTAAAATTCCTAGAAACAAGTCTTTCTCTACTTCCAACCTCCCAGATAGTGATATCACCCATGTTTGTTCCAACTGAAAATCGAGTGGAAAGACAAAAGAAAGCCATGAATACCTCAATATCAATTTGAGAAAACCTAGCCTTTTTTTCCCACTTTAAAAGTCACTTTATCTTTCTCATCAACAATTGACCTTTCTATATTTCATACTGAATGTACTAGAGAAAAATCATTAATTCAACAGAAGAAATAGAAAAAGAAGACTAACTATGGCAGGACCGAGGATATAGTGTAAAATCTAAAAATAAAGAACTTAAAGGACAAAAAAACCAAAAGAGAGAAGCCAAAAAGAAAGAAAAGACAAACCAAGAAGTAGAGTTTGTTGCATGGGATGAAAATCCATGCTCTTAATAGATGACCCCTGATTTAGGGTCATATTTAGATTCTTGGGCAAATCATCAGAAGAGTACAATTGATGGGCGTGGCTCTGGCCAGGATATGTTACTGGCAATATATTAACTGTTAGGTTATTGACCTGCATGGAAAACAAGCTGCATCATCCTACCAAGTTCAGACTTTTCTTTCTATAGCATCTAACTGAATTCAAAGAGTGGAGAAGAAGCCTAACATGAGATCATATTGATGAAAAGAAAGGAGGAAAAATATAAAACAAAATAAACTTGGCAGGAGCTCAGAGTAAGTTGGCCTAGATAATGCCGACAAGTCAACAAAAATTACATGCAGATATGACCATTCTACCTTATCATCTCTTCAGCATCTCTAACACCACCAAAATATCACCAAAAACAAATGAAAAGAAGAAAAATAGAACACAGAAAATAAAAACTAAAAGAAATCACCCGAGGAAAAAGACAAGACTTTACTGAACATAAAAAACTTTGTTTTGGAATTCATGATTTGGTTCATGTTATCTAGCTCCTTTTTCCTCAAGTGTTAATTGCACAGAGAATGTAGGTTTCAGAATGCAAAAAAGGCAAGAAGAATGACTGCTTCAAACAAACTTTAAGGCGAAATTTATACCTAGCCAAAACTTTTTTATTTGATACATGATCTTAGGACTGGCAGAGATCTCACTGAATTAATACACTTGAAAACTAATGAACAATACTAGGAAATAGATGGCAAAAACAACCAAAATAAATTAGCAGGACTGCATCCACAAATTATAAGCATCTAGGAGCATAGTTTCTCATACTTGCGAGACACCACAAGGTACTCCTTTATTACTAAGCAGTATGCAGTACAACTGCTGTTTTCTTTTTCATTTAATACATTATCATGCAGCATACAGTGGTACTTTTAGAAATATAGCATGTATATACATCATTGATTTTTTGCAATTTATCCATGAAATATTGTGAAAATTTGCATTATACTTGTAGCAATTTTGTAGCATATATGCTGTAATTGATTAAATTATCATATTTTAATGAGACACTATACATGATAAAGGATAATTATTTTTTATTTATATGAAAATTAATATTTTCTTTAGTTGCTACGCATACAGTGGGATATCCATGCTGGAAAAGAACAAGAAATATACTTTACCTCCTCTGACAATCCAAAAGGCCTAGGTCTCTTCAAAACACTTTCAGAATCTGCAGTTCCATAGTCCATTGCCAGGTTGTTAGTAGGAGGAGTCCTAGGGCGCTTTACCAAGGATACTAGAAATAACGTACAGAAAATGAAATTGGCAAATAAGACCTAAAGAAAATCCAAATCATTCCAGAAAGAGAACTGAAGACTAAAGTCTGATATCTATGTTCAAGCCAGGAAAAGAATTAGAATAGCTGCAAATACAATCACACATAAAATCAAACAGGCATAAACCTAAATAAAGATCAAGTACCTGCATTACTAGAAACAGATAGACCAATAGGGCCTGCAGAGACGGTTTGATGTGGCACAGAAGTTGGATTACCCATCCATCCAGCAAGAGATGCAGCAAGTGGTGCCTGTACTGGAGCTGCTGCAGGGGCTGGCTGAAACGGCTGAATAAAGGTAATATGTACTGCAGTAAGTTCCAGGCCTAATGCTATAGACACCCAAAAATATTCACCAAACAAAATGGTAAATATACTTACACCATGAGCACCCAAAGGTGGAAACCCACCTACTTTAGGTATAGACCCCATCAAGGGATTAGTTACAGGTGAAGGAGCACGAGCACAATTTGGTGGTGCACAAGTATGGTCTACAAAGAGGGTTTTTATGTCAGGATTTGGCCTTGGGTTCTTGCACAGCTGGTGCTGCCAATTTAAACTACAGACCAACAAAAAATGCGAGTATTTCAAAAATCTTCCAACATCATTTGTCTTAAATCAGAAGAAAACAAAGAGTAAGTAACATTAATAATTTCAGTCCAATTACCTTTGATTTATCAATGTCCTCAACCTGGAATTCTTCAGAGCAGGAAACTGGAGTTTGTCCCTGAAAAGTGGATTCGCCTCAATTAGCTTCTTGAGCTCAACAAGCATTATGGCCCTGGCAGACTTGGTATCCCCATATTTCGATAATTGCTCATTTTCCCTGAAATTGTTGAAGTAAGAGTCAAACTTCAAAATAATGCAAATTTACAGGCACAACAAACAGCTAAACACATCAAAAGCAAATCTCGGCCAGCTGTGCAGGACCAAACACATCCACAAGCAGATGCCAAGTTCAACAGTTCACAGAAATGGATTTCACTACTATCAATCTCCCATAGCCATTTACTCCTTCAATGACTCATGGCAGGGTTAGTCAACATTTCTATTATTTTCTATTATAGGCAAAAAGAAAACTAGCTCTACAAAATTTAGATCAGTAGGTGCAATTTCATGAGATCCTCTATGCAATACATGTCACAAATTATCAGACCTTTCATACAACAAAATGCAAGTTAAGGAATCCTCAGTAGGTGCAATTTGACAACAAACTACTTTGGCTGTCCAAACTTCTTGAGCAGCACCTGATCCGAAATGCAGCAATGAAAAGAATACACACAAACAACGGTATTTTAAATGCCAATATAGCATACCTGAAGTTTCCCAAAGTCAAGAGCATAGTTATTTCTTTGAAAAGTTCTTCATTAAAGGTTGAGAACACTTTCAAGTCTTTTGCGAGGATCTCCACAGCTTTGGCGTGATCACGCCTGCAAAGGATTCAGAATCAACAAAATGTCTGTAGCAACAATGAAATCCATTGCTCTATTTCAGTTTTAATAACTAGTGGTGTTAAAGTGGCAGACTTACTTATCCAGTGCTTCTAGATACTTCTGCTTCCGTATCTCAAAAAAAATTTTCATCGAATATCGATTATCATCGACCTTTGTAAACCCTGATAGGTACTTCTCCACCTCGTCCCATTCACCATTGGTCACACAATCCTCAAAATATCGCATATTGAAGAAGAACCCTGATTCTTTCTCCAACCTAGGGACCAAAATACACAGACAAAATGCACATTATTCAACTTCAAGGCACAGTTCACCAGAGGAATATTATAGGGAGTAAAAACAGAAATCAAACCTCCAGCCTCCAGCACCTAAATATTCATCATTGCTGGGAAAAAACCTAAAATCACCATTTCTACTCTACCCATGGTATTTCTTTCCCTTCCTAGCCTCCTAAAAGAAAGAGGAAAAAAAGAAAAGACTAGAAGGTATACAAAAGAATCTTACTTGTGAACAGTATCTTTGAATTTCTCTTCGTCAAGAAACTGAAGAATGAGAAAAACCAGCTCCCTACTGAGTGAAGACATGTCTGTCCCTTTATCTCAGATCCAAACCAGAACAGCTCTCAGAAATCACCACAACAATACCTGGTCCAGAACGGCAACAAAAACATGAAATCCTAGGGTTTGTTCACGGATCGAATCTAGAGTAAGCAAACGTGGCCGCGCAGTTTCGAACAGCGAGAAAGAAGAAAAGGTTCAAAATTTCACACCTCCGAGTTGTCCTCCTTTTTTTTAATTGCTTTTTTTCGTGCTTGCTGAGATTGACTGTGAAAGCGCAGATCACGACTGGAGAGAAGACGAGAGAATAAACACGATTAAAGTGGTGGCCTTTTATACGCTGCTCTTTTTTATTTATTTTGGTCTTTCCTTTTCATGTTTTTCATTTTTGGGCACAGAAATGGTACGAGGGTATAAAATAAGGGAAAGTTACAAAAACCCTCATGTGGTTTGGTCAAACCTACAGTTTTCCCCCTCTATTTTGAGAAACCTACACTTTGCCCCTTATATTTTTTATGCTGCCCGATAACAACTTCTAAAACTGTATTTAAACTATATGATAATAATGCTCTAGTAATTTCAAGATTTTTGATATTTTTTTCATAGCAAACCGACCTTTAAAAAATACTGATATATAATTACAGTTGAGAAAGTACATTTACAGAAAGAAAAAACTGATAGTTTAAAATGTCTATTAACTATAAAAAAAATACTAAACAGATTGAAATTACTGGAAGATGATTATCGTAGAGTTTAAATACAGTTTCAGAAGTTGTTATCAGGCAGTATAAAAAATATTGGGGGCAAAGTGTAGGTTTCTAAAAATAGAAGGGACAAACTGTAGGTTTGACCAAACTAAGGGGGTTTTTGTAACTTTCCCATAAAATAATTACCAAACACACAGTACAGACGACTGATTGGAACAGTAAAGGGCACCACACGGTTGAAACAGGTTTGCAAATTGCACCTGGCCTGAGACGATCGAGTGAAGTTTGGGACAGTTTGGTTCAATTTAACACACACAAGTTAACTTATTTTTGGTTAGTGGGTCCAGACCATATAATTTTGTGTAAATATTTACCTTTAAAGTAGAGAGAAATTACAGCCTACCCAACCTTCTCTGCTGCATTCTTCATCCCTGCTAGCCAGAGGAAGAACGAGTCTATGGCCTCCACCCCGTCGACGGGTCTACCGTTTCCATCTCCAATCTCAGCCCACCATTTGTATTATTGGCTTTGAAATCGGCAATTTCGGTACAATGGCCATCAACTCCAATAATAATATCTTTACTAAATTCGATTTTGGGAACTATGACGTGCAAGAAGGGTGCTAATGAAGGAATAATAGTTAATTTGTTCATAAATCATGATTGAGAAAACAAAAGCACCATGAACTGGTTTCCTGAAGCATTGGAATTAAGCCAATAACTCCTCCATAACACAATCAACCTCTGAATCTTTTATTAAAAAGAGATATAATAGCAGTAGCTGAGTCTTCCTCCTCAGTACCCATCAAAGGGGGTGGCGAAGGGTGCTCAAGGCCTTCGTTGATGGTACAGAGCTTGTTACGGCGGATCTGCTGCAATAGACTACTACTGTTGTTAATTGGATCTCTTGAACCCATTAAAGAAGCCGAAGATCCATTGTTCAATTTTTTGGGCCAAATAAGGAATAAAAGTGAGGGACCCATGCCCAGTGGGAGGACCAATGAAGAAAAACGTGTTAACACCCTTATATTAACATACGTTGAACTGGTTGAAAGTGGTGGTGGCCATCAATCCACGGGTTCAATTTATGATAGTTTGGCCTTGTAATGGTTTTGTTTTATAAGATAGAAATAATACCGGAAAGTTTTGAAATTAAAATAATAAATAAATAATATTTAGCGTTTTAAATAAGAAAAATCGATAAATCTGCGGTCAGTATGGATTTAAACTAAAGGAAAATGTAAAACAATCAAATGCAGAAAATAACAATATAGGCTCCTAGGAAAGTGATCACCTAATAAAAAAGCGATCGACACTAAAAAAAAAAAGCAATTGCCTAGAAAGGAATCGCATTGAGAAAAAGAGGCCAAGAAAAATATTAAAAAAAATAAAAAAGTAAAATGACATTATTTTATTTATTATTGATTAAATATTGAATTATCCTTATACATTTAATATATACAAGGAGATACAGTTGTGAAAGATCCTGAAGAGTATATCTGTGAAAGATAACTAAAAAAACTTCGGCACAAATGATAAAAAAATATATGTAAAAAGTGGATCCCCTACCTACCAGCAATCAAATTAAACCACCTCGTAATGCATCCATTCACAAAGACTAAATAGGAGACAGTAGAAACACATCAAATAATAAGATGAATCAATTGCTCTAAGAACCTCATATTTCTTAGAACCTTTTCTAAAAATAACCATTGAACTTTGTCATATGCCTTATGAATATCTAATTTAAGCACTACATTCTAACCTCTAAGACCATTTGACAAAGGAGTATGATTGACATCATAAAGGATTTCATGAGTAATGATGATGTTATCCTGTATATTATTCCCTAGAACAAAAAAAATTCAGGGCCCTAGAGATGAGAGGAAAGAAGTAGTTTCAATCAATTTGTCTGTTAGACAATTTGAATTGCCCAACCAATCATTTGCACCATCCATCCCACCAATCTTCCTCCATTTAGTTTGGCACAAAGATTAAGAAAATGAAAAAAAATTTATGTGTTGTTGTTTATGTTGTTTTTACTTTTTCCCTTAACTTTTTACACGTAAATCAAGAAATTTGTAAAAAATACTCCCTCCGTTTTATAAAAACCGACCATTTTACTATTCATAGCAATTAATTAATGATTTTATTTTAAAAAAATTATTATAAAATATGAATATTTTATATGAAAATGAAACTTTCAATATTATTTTTAAGAATTTTTTTTAACACATATTAATGTGAATATGTTCAAGTCAAACCAAAAAAAGTAAAATTGTCAATTAATGTGAAACGGAGAAAGTATGTGTTAAAATAATAATTTGAAGAATAGTATGACAAAATAAATTACTAAATATGAAAATATTGTAAAGATTTAGGACAATCAAGAAAGAAAAATGGAGCAACATTGGTAAGACGAAGGGAGTGGTATGATAGAAAAAATCTTATAGAAATTTTTACCTGTAGAATTGCCAAACGAAGTTGGTGATTTATTAAAAGGAAAAATGCTGTCCTAACCTATGCCAGTCTTTTAATTGAAGTCTTAAAATTTTCATTTTTCTAAACAAACCCTGGAACATTGCAATTATAAAAACAATTGGTGCTAACGTTTTGCTATACGGCTAACCAATAGAAAAAAGATAAATCACAATAACTGTCAGATATCTACTTTTTTAAAACTCTAATTTAAGTTGTTCAACAACTATTTTCCTTTATGAATCTTATTTTCATTTGATAATCGTGTTTCAGTAAATTTATGACAAACTATCAACAGCTCAGCAAAGTCCTTTAGGACTGATTTAGAAAAGTGAAAAATTGTAGAAATGAAATAGACATATATTGTGAGGGATATATCCATAACAGATCGTATCACGTCCAAATAACAAAGGCAAGTGAAAAGATTACAAAGGTGACTAAAGGTATCATCTGATTTCTAACCCTGTTCAAGATATGAGGATTCAAATGGCAGGCAGTTCTGGTATTTTTACATGCAGGTTGGAGGCAATTGTCAACTCCAAACATGCACATCCCTCTCTTGGCATTGCATTTCATCTTTCGAATCGAAGTTAGACGACGCTAAAAGCACTCTGTATGGTGGATGAAACCCGAGAGGCAATGGTCTGGGATGCAAATGCCTGAATCTGCTTCTTAGCATCTGTAAGGAAGAGGAAAAATAAACAAACAAATATCAACACATACGGTAGAATCATAGAATAGATGCCAAATGCCAGCTGAAAAAAAATTGCGGATAGACAAGATCTCATCCCCATCGTCATTATCCCTTTTCAGCAATTTATGATTGCAAAGCAACGGAATAAAATTCAAACAGCCAAAACATCGCTATCCAAATACAGGCCAGAGATAACATTATTATGTGTAATTTGTATGAGTTTCTTTGGAAATGCCTCAAAACTGGATATGGTTTTTCCAGCTGACTGCATGGATAGCATACATTGGCTCTTAATCAAAACCAGCATGTAAATCTAATTCCATAAAAATGTAGCAATAACAATTTATTATGTGGTTAAAAGACCCAGAAACCATGTAGTTCCAGAGTATCAATTAACTCCAAATTAAATGGAGAACTACATTCCAAAAATAAATAAATAAACAAATACATAACAAGGGGTACACTTAATGGCACAAGAGAAACTACCATCAGTTCATTCCAACAGACATCACGCAGCATGCCAAAGAGACCTAAAGATGTTGAAGTCCTTCCCACTTTCATTTCACTCCCATATTAAGGACTTGAGCCTAGCTGATAGAACCTAATGACTAGTCTATCATTGCCTATTTAATCTGTAACTGTAGCAGTAGCAGTAAGGACTGGAAGTTTATAATCACAAATAATGGAAGCATTTATTACTTCAAAAAGCTGCTTACCTTTGCGGCATTTAGTAAAGCCAATAATATTTGCAATGCTGAGGGTCATACAAACCGCCACAACGAGAAGATAATCAGCTTGAAACCTTATAAGAGAGAATATTCCAAGCACGATCCAAGCAGCTGCCTGGAAAGGGATATAAAGACTATTTCAGTACCAGATATGAAATGTGAGAACTGTAACCCAAACTATCATGATAACCAGTAAGCTTACTGTCAGGTAAAGGGTCCACCAGAACAGCCATGAGTCTTTCTTATTCATGCGAGCCAATGACTACAGCAACAACAATTAGAATAAGAGGTTTGGTAATGGTGTAATGGTGAGAGAGAGAGAGAGAGAGAGAGAGAGAGAGTTGGTGGTGATCCACAAAACTTACTTCTTGATCAAGTGATTCAAACCTCCACACGCTCTCACCAAGATCATTGATTTCGTTCCACCATCTCAAACCAACTAAAATACGTCCACTGACATTTTTGACCACCCAAAAATCAAGAGCGGATAGAAGAACAGTAACCACGAAAATTACCACAAAACTATTGATGAAAAGTGCGGAGAGGATGTAAAATGCCAAAGCTGCAGCCTACAAGAAGCAAGAAAATTGAACTTATGCTGAATTGGATTGATGCATCTTAATTTAGAAATTCAGACAAAGGAAACTCGAACCTTAAAGAGAACATGGAAGAAGCATGTCTTGGGATTGGCATAATTTTCACCTGGTGGCTGCAGTGCATATCAGAAAAATGTTTCAGATTACACAGAAACAATGCAGCACAGTCGCCAAAAATAAACATTTAATTTTCAAATAAAAAAACACCTTAACTTTCTCTTAGTACATATAAGCAAGACCAAGCGCAAGTTGAGGATTTGTTCTTGGACCTCACGGTAACAATCACTTGCTTTAAAGATTAGGCTAACCCTTGGCCTGCCCGTCTTTAACCTTATATGACAACTATATTAGGTGTTTATGCCCATAGTGGCAATATTAGATGTTACCATCGATGACCTCAGTTAAACTGCTGTGACTCGAAAAGCCCAGAAATGATTCCAACTATTACTGTATTCAAGGATCCATCCCCAATTTCAATCAGATTGTATCTAATCAACTCCTTCCAGAGTTAAAGTATCTTTCTGTGCTATCCTTTATTTTGCTAAAAGGTTTCGGTTCGACTTCTATTCCTACTGAAAACTGATCTAGTTCAGACCTCACACGAAAACAAAAGAAACTTCGGAAAGTCTCAGATCTACGAATCAAAGAAAAGAAAAGAAAAACTCGCTGCGATTTTCGTGTTCGGGAGGATGAACAAATTACACACCAAAGCATCAAAGGAACCATAAAGATTAGCAAACTGACCTGACTGAAATCCATTTGCTGGGAGACTGGAGATGACCGGACTCTTGAGTTCTCCCTCAAAATCTGTTCTCAGAATCCTCGTTTCGTTGGGTGTTTCTTGGTCTTGGATCCGTCGTTCCTCTTTTCTCGTTATGCCAAATTGGGCCCAAACTGTTCGAAAATATCTAATAATTTCCCTTTAGTGTTAAGGAGCTTCAAAAGGTCGCGTGTTGCAGCAGTTATATAATATCATAATATTAAGTAAAATAATAAAGAAGAAAAGTGACAAAAATATTTTGGGGCCCAAAGAGAAAATATAAAAATCTTATACATTAAGAGTTTAATAATTAACTTAAAAAAAGTTAAGGAAACAAAACTCTATTTCACTAAAAAAATAAATAAACCATGGTAATCAATATTTTAGTTTAGAAAATAACACACCATAAAAAAAGAAAGAATCAAGGGATTAAATAAAAACACTATAATTAAGTAGAGTGATAAATAACTTTTAACAAATTTTAAGGACTTTAGATAGTTTATCCATTTTTCCTTATACACCAATTGGGGAAAAGTAAAATATGAAATTTTGAAAAATTATTTGGAAAGGCAAAAGATAAATGAAAAAAAAATAAGATAATTACCTTCCTGATTAAGTGTAATAGATAAAGGAATTTTTCATACCTTTAACATTAGAATTATTTGGTCTCTACACACAATCTTAAACTTGAAGTTTATAAAGCGATAGTGTTGCATCTTTATTTTTTGATTGATATATTTGTGCTACACCTATAAATAATTGTTAGTAAACTTCATAATTATTTCAGAAAGATTAAAAAATAATTATTTATACAACTTGTACACAGATCAAAAGGTATAAGAAGCTTAAAAAACAATTTTTTGCTTTTCCAAATCTTTTTTCAAAATTTCAGTTTTTTTTTTCTTTTGGCGCATAAAAAAAATGAATAAACTATGTAAATATCACTCTAATGTTCACTCTAATATTACATTCTCATTCTAGGATCTAAAACCCTGTTTCCATTAGCTTTTTAGCCAATTTTAAACATTATTGACCAATTTGGGACATCTCAAAACACTAGTGAGAATTTCAAACAAAAACAAAAATTTTTGTGTTTGATTTGGTCCCTCAGATATTATTGACATATTTAAGTTTTTGGTTTGCTTTAATTTATGAATCCAAGTTTATTATAGCAACTTCTACCGGGCAGAGTTGATTACACGTGCAAGGATTCAAATGTACTTGGACAATAGAACTTTAGAAATAAATCAAATAACCTACTAACAGCCGCTAGATAGGCCCCAAGGAATTTCTATCTATAGTCGCTAACCAAATAATACAATTAGCAACAGCAGATATACAATCATTCAGTGAACAAGAAAGCCTTGCCACTAGGTACAGGTAGCCAATTACAACTTCCCAGTGTTAGCTTTACTCTAAAGTTCCCATTTTAGCACAACACAACATTTGGACCACATCATTGCGCCAACTTCTATGAGAAGGTATCCTCCCGATCACCTTCCGCAATGTCACCTTCCTCATTGCTGAACTCCAAGAAATGTGTTGGCCTGTGTTCCTCGTGATAGAATTCTTTTGGGGTACCCAGCTTCACCCCGTAACTCATGCTCACTTGATGTTTCATTCCCATGAAGTTGTAGTTCCATGGAACGTTGTCAGGAACCATGTAAAACCCGAGGAAGCGATCACTTAGGAGCATCTGCACCTTCTCATAGTGAGTTGGGAGGTACCCGTGAGGATTGCTTCCTGTATCCTTGTTGACTCGCCCCCACTCGTAACCACTTGGTGTGAGTTTATATGCAGTTAGCGAGCAGGATCCAGGAGTGAAACTGCAGGTCAAGATAATGCACTTCTCTCCATCCCACTGCTTGTTGTTTTCCAGGATTCGAGCATGAGCTGTGACATCCTGCACACATCAATCACCAAGTAAACCACTAGTTCCACGCGACATAACCCCCAACAAGAACAACTGGCATTCATGATCTTGGCTTGAGCATAAAAAATAATAAAACAATTGCACAAACCTGTGGAGATAATTGAGGGAGTTCATTAGGTTGTGTGTGCATCCAACCCAGTGGCTCCAGATCATTCAGAAAATCATGCTCAGGCAGAGCTGAAGGAAGATTCACATGCTGATGGGTTCCACATTGCGGTGGCGTGGCAATGCAGCGAATTTCCTTAACCTGAGGGTTGTCGGGAGGGCTAACGCCATACAAGTATCCAGCAATCTGGGTCCGGAGGTCTGCTATGCAAATGAACTTCTTCAAGATGTTCTTTGGCATGATATAGGTATATCCAGTTTCCTGTAAAATGGTAGTTAAGAAGATCAATAACCAAATAAGGTACACTGCCAGTTGCTGAATATGAAACTAAAATTAGCAGACACTGACCTTTATGTCCTCCGAGTTGACATATATATGATTAACCCGAAGATAAAGATTTGTGGCTGATATTGCTCTCACACGCCAATCAGTTTTCGATGCAAATGCTTGCTGCTCATATGGACTGGTGGTGATAACAATAATTTCATCGCCGTGAACATTTGTAGTCCTTGTCGTGACTGCAGTTAACTGGCTGGCTTCCTTTGCCTAAAACATCAAGGCCAAATAAATGCCAAAGTCAATATATGTGCCACACCACATGGAATTGACATGCAAGACAAACCTGAATACGAAAAAGAAAAAGAAAAAGAGAACCGATACCTGTTTCTCAATCTCTGCTATTTGCTGCCTCTGCTGAGAGGGTGGAGTAATCTCAGCACCCAAAATGATATCACGGATCTCAGATTGTGTCAAAGCTGATGTATTCACATTATTCTTCTTGGCATAATCTGACAGTATGAGATCTCTTAGAGCAACTTCTACCTTCATCCACTGATCATCAGTTAGTGATGGCCAGATATGATGTGGTTCAGTAACAACGGTTTTGTCTGGCTTCAATAACATCTTAGCCTTCTCATTATTCACATGAAGTGCACGGAGGATCAGAATAAGACGAGAGAATGCAGTATATGATGAGATACTCTTCAGCCAGTCATCATAAATGTTAAACAAGACCATTTGAGGTTCAGTAGCTTTCAGAATCAGATCACCAAATTTCTCAATCTTCAAGCACGCCTGAAAAGGAAGTTGCAGTTCACTTCCCTTAATAACAATATTAGGGAAATCAAGCAAGTGCACCTCCAATGGATCCAACATTCCTTTACGAGTGACTATGATTTGCTTTGGCTGCTCCTCAACAGGCAAAGATCGCACAAGAGCAGCTACTTCTTCAGCAGTCTTCCACTTCGCCAGCTGACCAAGACGCTTTTGCCCAGCCCAAACACTCGTGTGAATAACCTAAAAGTACAAGAGTCCAGGTAAAAATAAATACACTAAACCAACTTAACAAAGTCAAAAGCCATACTGAGAAACTTACCTTCAAGAACAACTGCCCAGTCCGGGGATTAAATATGAAGATTGCACCATTTATCGGTTTTGTCGTGAGATTGCCTTCAAATGTTTTATGAATTGTAACACGGTATACATTAGTATCATCTACAAACCAAATGATCTGGTTACTGAAAATCTCTCCATAGTTTTGTGATGACAGATATGGCTCAGTAGGCTCAGACGAATATAGCTGCAAACCCTTCCTAATTCGCTCCCTCAAGACATATAAAGCTGGATTTGACTGCATTTAGGCAAAACAATAAAGTCGGTGACTAATTGGTAACGGAAAATTAAAAATGAAATTAGTCTATACTTGTTGGTATGCAGAACTAACTTCTTTCTGATGCATACCTTCATGATCTTATTCATTGCCTGAGCTAGCAAAGGTTTCGATCCAGGGAACCAATTACCAAAAGCTGAATGTAAATTGTAGGCCAAGTCAAGGCCAATCATTACACCTGTTTAGAGAAAAGGCTAATTAGTAACTGGCTAAGAAACTAACCATTCAAGTCATATACAATTTTTTTAAAAAAAAAATTACCCGTGGGGGATGGATATATGGACATGTTATCAGTGGTGTAATCCATGAACTTGGCTCGAGTATAACGCTCAATGTCATGCGAGTCATAATCACCCCAACGAAGTTGTACATCTATCCAGTATTTGTTGCTTGCTTTTTGATCGAACATATCCTTTGACTCTGCCACAAGACTCGGCTTTGACATAGGCCACCTATGTGCAGCAAAGAGAAGAACATCGGCACAGGAACTGTTCATCTTGTAACTCTTCCTAGGATGGATGGTCTCTTTTTGGACAGTTTCAATTTCCAAAGCATCCAACTCCTGATCCAGAACTTGACAAAGATCCATAACCACACTCTCATGGATCTTTTGCCAAAGATGAGCACGGAAAATCTGAATCAGAGATATCTTCAAGGTTGGGATCTTCCCATGCATGAAAATACCAGTTAAATCTAATTGCACTTGGAACCCCACATAAACATTAGCACGGTTAATTGTAGGCGACCACCAAAGCGTAAACCTACGATTTGGGATCTGATTAAGCCCAGACCTCTGAGCATTAGTGAGCTTCTTATACTTCATTGATTCCTCAAAACCCGATGCCTTCTCCCAGAACAAACCTTCCCAAGTTGGAAAGCTGTAAATAAAGAAAAATAAACAAAGAATGAACCACTTAAAAACAAATTCCAGAACTATCAAATCAAAATGTGCAACAGAAACTTAAATGCATAACAGTGATAATGCATTATTGAATATGACATGCTTGAAGGTCAAAGCAGATTTTGGAAATCCCATCGTTTAGCTAGCTGTGATCAGAAAATGCAACTCATTTTTGTGCTCCAGACAACTCATCTTACCCTGAACCCTCCAGGGATTCATGCAAAAAAAAACTAGCCCCCACTCCCAAAATGTAAATCTATAATTACCCTTAGTTGGAAAGAGCATTCTAAGAATCACATTCATAGTGTAGGACACACCTATTAGTTATGCCAACTTCTTAATACCATTAACATCATCACCACCACAAACATGATTGATTCAAGGGAACCTGTACATAAGACAAATAATCAAATGAAGAAAAGAAGGTTGACTTACTATGTTCCTTTGAACAGTGTATGCTCAAGAATTCCCTCAACACCTCCAAGCGCTTGAATGACATCAGTCCGATAGTTATTAAGGTTCCACAATTTCCCATCATGCCGCTGATGTGTCCACCAGAATGGATTCTGCTTCAAGACCTGGTACTGCTTGAAATCGGTCCTCACTCTCCACCCTTTATCATAAGCTAAAGTGTGTCTATCCTTTTGGAACAGTGTGTTAATGCGTGGTATACCCCTGTCCCATGAGTCCTGTTGACAATTCACATTGGTCAGACAAAATTCCACTTTAGATGATTAAATTGCTATATATCAAAATTATGCCTGCCATATCATATAGTAAGACAACATAAAGCATGTAACCCTGTTAATTGTAAGTATCAGGTAAAGGAACACCTCGTGAATGAAAAAGTAAGGACCAGCCAGAAGCAATAGAGATAATCCAAGATTCATTACCTCCAAGTCTTCAAGTGTTAAGCGCCTGTTTTGTGCCTGTGCTTCTTGCCTCTTCAATGCGTATTCAGCCCAGACACGCTGTGAATCTATAAATTCACTCTCCCAAGGCTGTAAAAAAGAAGCCATGATTATTTAAACTTGCAAAAGCCAGTAAACATGACTGACCAAGAAAGTGGAGCTGACTTTACCTGTATGTAGCGATAAAGATTTGGGATCAGCTGATCTTCTTCGTGGCTCATTCCACTTCTAAAATGAGTTACACCAACATCAGTCTGCTGGCTGTACCGAAGATCACTTTGGGGAATCAATATGTGTCCCATGGACAGCATCCCAAGCCCTCCAATTTCTTTAGGAGTATAGAAGATGACAGGAGGAAACCTAAAGACATAGCAGAAGACAAAAGATTAGTATCAGAAGAGTTGTCAAGTGAGAGCAGTAATAAGAATTAGACAATTTTGAGAAGAAATGTTCACCGGCTAGGCATTTTTGAATTCAACCCAATTTTGATACGAGTTTGGATTTTGTTTTCACACTTCACCAATAAATCCAAAAGCTCCTGTGTATGTACAGTTGCTTCCCGGAAATAAGTCATAAGACCTATAAAGGAGGAATGAAGAGTCAACACAGGAAACAGCAATGGCAGATTGAACACTGCTAACAAAGTAAAAACGTCAAGAAAAAAATTTCACAGAAAATACCTATCAATGCAGTATTCCATTTATTGACAATTTTGGTGAATGTTGTTGACCCAGAGGACATAAGAATCTGCCTAACACGATTTTCAAAGACCTTCATGTGCTCGTCATCAACTCTTAGGAAAGCAACAGCAGTGCGCTCCTTGGTCTGTTCATTCTGGAGATTCCAAACTCCATCCTTTGTATTGCTAAATGCTTCCTGAGTCATTCTTATTTTTGGAAGTATCCGGACCTCGAATCCACACCTAAAAAGGGCACGAGTCAGAAAGCTAGATAACAAGTAATATAACAACAACAAAAAAGAAAAATGAAGGAGAAAGAAGTAATAAGAACTGGCACTCAAATAAAAATATGCATACATGCTGAAGAGAAGGTTTGGATTGTCCTTGCTGTACACTGAAACAAAGCTATTCTCCCATTCCAATGTTGTAATGCTTCGAGGCAGACGATTTTTCATGTCCCAAAAGACACTTCTCCCAAGATTAACTGTGAAAAAAAAAAAAAGACAGCAAGTTACAACATAATACCATTTCATTTCAGAAACATTCAGCTTATATCATAAGATTAATTACCATCATGTTTCATGAGCCTCATTCTAGCATCTCTAGGCCAGCACTTCTTATTGTTGTAACCAACCATGTTCTCATTGTTTGGATCAGGGTGTTCAGTGAGATATCTCTGGATAAGTTCACGTGCCTCTTCATGAGTGAACCGGAACAATATATGCACTTTATCAATGTACCTAGAGTAAAGTCTGATTGGATGCCGGGTCTCTACTTTTGTGTCCCAATAAGTTATGAACTCATTGGGCATCTGCGGCGGACCTGCAATCTCACTGGCTCGGGTCAACCCAAGAAGCAAAAGATCCAGCACGAGTCCATAATATTGGACAACAAATGAAGCAAACTGGAGACCACGTATAAGACCATAGGAATTTGTGTGGCTCATATCTTTGTAAGACAGCACAACATTATTCTTTGCAGTAACATAGTCAGCAATATTGTGATCAAGAACCAATCTCAAAAGCCTGTTCAACATAGTCAAGTCAATCTTCTCAAAGAACTTCTCAAACTTGGTCTGGAGCATGACAACACACTGCCCCTCACTTGTGTCCCATATTCCCTGCAAATTATTTATACCCTGACACCATTTATAGACCAAAAGAGGTGGTGGCTCTGAATCTGCAGGCTTAATCCAATTAGGAAATAGATGTCTCTTATCCCCTTCATACCATAGATATTGATCAAGGTATGCGTCTGTGATCTTCTCAAGAGGTTCAATCTCGTACACTGGAATCAAATAGCTGTACAAATCCATGAACTCAATCCCAACTTCTTTGAATGCACGCTGGGTGAGCAGGTGACGCTTGATACGCGACAAGGCCTCATGTGGATTATCATAAGCCTGTTCAATAAGACCCAACTCCTCTCTTTGTAGTTGGTTTAATCTCACAGCTACACTGTAAGATTCCTTTAACCTCTCCAGTGCAAGGATGAGCAATTTGGTGTCATGCTTGTATGATAATGGAGGGAATGGAATGGGGGAGAACTTCCTTGACTCCAACCAGTGCACAGTTGTAGTATAAATAGCAACAGCTTCTTCTGGAGTGACATATGGACCATCTTTCAGGTAATTGTGCTGTCTTTCCTGTTCAGCTTTCAGCCAAAGCCGTGTTAACCTTCCCAAGTTCTTCCTGCAAACTGTCTTGTCAACAGTTGCACCCCTCCTTATGCGCTCACGATTATAATGAGCAACATTTGTCCACCAATCTGCTTTTGACTTCACATACCTAAGGATCATGTTTTCAATGGGAACCGGCAAACCAGGAACCTTCCAGGGTATATTTGCCTTCCAGCAGCGCCATGCCTCACTGAGATGTTGCAATATTGTTCGGGCCTTGTTCTGCTTAATCCCTTCCGGCATGGCATCAAGAACATCATGCATGACAGCAGCCCGAAGCTCCAGATCAAAGTGACTTTCAACACGTTGCTTTGTAACAGTCTTGGCTACTCCTTTGGAGTGGCGACCTTCAAACTGTCGTGCTAGCAAATTTCCTAACCACCTTTCCAGAAGAGGAACTATACCTCTCAAGAAGAACAACCAAACCCTCCACATTGGTGCCCAAAACCCACACCCAGGGCCCTTTCCTACAGGCCCAGTGTTAAACCTGTAGTAAATCAAATGCTTTAAATCCTTACACATCCTAATCTGTCTCATCAGCCTATACTTGTAACGATACATTCCAGTCAATTGACCAACATGGGAGAATGTATATTGTAGTCCATCAGCCAACTGAAATGCATCAACATTTCCTAGTCGGAATTGGACATTTGCATCAACAACAAGCTTAGTTAACCGCAAGATCTCACGGCAAAGATGGAAAGCATTGCCAAATCTTGACTTTTTGCGTTCTTTTGTGGTGAGTGTCTTGACAGGCTTCAAGTTGAAATTGTAATCAAGATGAAGATAGTTCAGATTTTTCCTGTGTATTAAGAGGTTCAACATATTATATCCCTGTCTACAGACCTGAAGGCCTGCTTCAACCCAGTCAAGCTCGGTGGTTTGGAAAAATTTTGTTGCCTGAAGAGATCGGAACAAGTGCTTCTTCTTCTGAGCTTTTGGAGGTCTATGATGCAACTCGTTCAGCACAAAACACTTGAGCAATTTCTGATAGCTCACACGAACTTTGACAGGATATGAGGGAGGACAATGCTCCTTATACCACTCAGAGACAAGAGGAATATCCTCTGCACGCCGCATTCTACCAGATCTCATATTAAAAGGACGAGGAGCAAACAGCAGGGAAATACCAGCAGCTGTGGTGTCCGTATAAAGCTGGGTGTCTTCCAGCAAAGGTTCCACGCCCTCTGGCAACTTAAACTCATCATCATCCTCATCATCATATACTTTCTTCTCTCTGCGTTCCTTGTTAGTTGAAGTTATAGGATGTATCAAAGGGTCATAGTAGAACGCTGGTAAATCAGGATCCTCAGTTTTTATGTACATGACCATTGGAGTGTGGTACACACCAAGCTTGACTTTCCTGGGTCTATTGTTATAAAGATGGGGAAATGCAATCCTGTACTCTGTCCTGAGCGGGGACCTAATAATCAGCTTATTTATGTCATTGAACTCATTCCAGTCCTCATCTCCCTTCTCCATGTCACGGTACAAAGGTTCAAACTTAGGGCCACCTGAGGGGAAAGAGGAAAAAGGGACAGAAATATAGCAATTGGTTAAATTGGCAGTTCAGCAAATTAACAACAGAAGTAGAAAATAAACAACTGAGAGCTAACTTACCAGGAATGCACATGTTTAGTGCTTTTGCTGTAAAGAATGACTCCATGTCAAATAAGTAAAAGTAGTTACGGTCAGTCAAATCAGAAAGCAACTGTCCAGCAAGCCGGTGCAAAGTTGCCATTATGGGAAGAGACATATGCCATTTCCGATAGCTTGGACCATTGACAAGCTTTGTTCTCACAAGAGGTTTATGATCATAGAACCAGGTACACACAGCAGAGTCTTCCTCTTCATCCAGCTCCAACTGAATCGGCTCTAAGGGGTCAACATCTAACAGATTATCAGCATAATCTAATGGAGGCTCTTCATCATCAAATGGTGGAAATCGCATTCTCTTGAAATGGCGACGATCTCTTTTCTCCCTTCGCATCATGATCCACATTGAACCCCATTGTGCCAAGTAAATTGGTTCAACCACCCAAGGTATCTCATTCACAAAAGTGATTGCTCCAGTAATATGGTACAGAACTTTGACATCACGAACTTGTTCCCATGGCATAGGCATATTCTCGAGCAGCTTGTATACCGCATGGGGAATAAACTTCAGGGCACCAAGGTAAACACGTTTATCATGGCGGTACTTCTTTGAGGACATATCCCCATGGTCCCTGTCAATAAGAAAACAGTCTTAGCCACAACCAAGTTAAAAGTGCTGATTCCTACATTTAGTCCACAAGAGATAAAATAAAGCAACTTCTAGGAAGCATAAAAACAACATCTGAGCACGCAGAAACAAGAACCCTAATCGGAGCCTCCACTGGCGGAAACACAGAAAACAAAGTAGAACAAAACAAGAACAAGAGCTCACCTAATGATTTTCCTGACATGCTCAGGCGGCATGTCCTCCTTCTGTGTCTCTACAAACCCAAACTTCCGCTTATCTCCATATCTTTTCGAGTTCAGTTGCATCCACTTCCTAGCCTTCTCCTCTAACTTCGCCTCAGCCTCCTGCGGCGTCGGAGGAGGCGCCAGAACAGTGTAAGACGGCTGTGCCGCCGGTGGGGGCGGAATCATCGACCCGCCAATTCCCGGCGGCGCTATGTTCGAAGCACCGTCGCTATTCCACATGGCTGTGCTACAGCTCGGCGGCGCAATCAAACAACCCAAAATACCCCTCGCAGCAGGAAGAGGTTCAGAGAAATGATCTATAATCTATTCGAGGGTTTTAGGGCTAGAGGGTTTTCCTTTTCTTTCCCTCTCGATTCCTCTCCGTGGAGAGTGAGATTTGCACAAGCTAGTAGTCTTGTTCTTGTTTTTTATATTGCGGACGCTCGCTTTGTCGGTATAGAAGAAAAGGCAGTCTTTAAGATCAAACGGTGTCGGTTAGGCCAACTTTGAGGATGTTGTTGGGCCTCTCATCCTACTTGGGCTGGTGGGCTTTTAAGGCCTGTTAGCGCCTTTGCTTCTTCCATTTAAGGGTAAATTTTACAAGCAGTCCATGATATAATTATCTATTTGGTCCTAAACTTACTATAATTATTCCATTTTGGTCTCTCATCACATTAGATTAAATGCTTTAGGCTAGTGGTCTTGTTCTGTTTTTTATATTGCGGACGCTCGCTTTGTCGGTATAGAAGAAAAGGCAGTCTTTAAGATCAAATGGTGTCGGTTAGGCCGACTTTGAGGATGTTGTTGTGCCTCTCATCTTACTTGGGCTGGTGGGCTTTTAAGGCCTGTTGGCGCCTTTGCTTCTTCCATTTTAGGGTAGATTTTACAAGGAGTCCATGATATAATTATCTATTTGGTCCTAATTATTCCATTTTGGTCTCTCATCACATTAGATTAAATGCTTTAATTAAAAGTAACTAGCTATACAAACTTTTAAAATTCTAATTTAGAATATCTAGTAATTGTATTTTAATAAATTTTTTAACAATCAATAAATAATTTAAATTAATAATTTTTTCTTCCCAAATGAAATAAGTCCAATTTATAAAGAGCAAAAATTGGTTATTTGAATTGTCCATTAACTATAAAAAAAAATTACCCCCTTTGCCTCATTAAGGATGAAACATTTTTCTAGTATGGAAATTAAGGTATATCTAGTTTATATGTTTTTTTAAAAAAAATTTCCCTGAAACTAAAATTTTAAAAAAAATCTTTTTTGAGGTATCTATAGTAAGAGTTTAAATGGTGATTAAAAAACTTTTTTTCTTTTTTTGTTTGTGTTATGAGAGCTTAAATGAAGATTAAAACCAAAAATATTTTTTATTCGATTATGTAGTGAGAGTTTAAATGATAGTAATAAGGTACAAATTGAATATTAAAAACTTTTCAAAAGAGAAATGTTTCATTTTTTTTTTACAACCCAAAAAAGAACACATTCCATCTTTTTTTAGACGGATGGAGTATCATACAAAATAAATTTACTAATAGGTAGTTACTGAATAATTTAAATGTGAATTAAGAAGTTGTTATTAAACATTGTCTTTTTTTTGTAATAAAAAATATAAAAGAGCTAAGAGACTAGAGAGCTAAGGTAAAAGATAAAATAAATGTAACTAATCTGTAAGCTTCTTTAACAGCTAGTCATCTGACTGTTACTAGAGGTAGGTTTGAACCGTAGGAGTAGAGTTTTCACTTTGGGCAAAAATATGATTAACATCTCTATGGGCAACTGCTACATGAGCAATTAGAAGAAAGTCTTAAAGGCAAGTTGTTAAGATGGTGACATTGGGGAGCTCGCTGAAAGCTGCAAATTTTAGAGAGTTCAGAATTGCTCTTACTTCCATATATAGGGTAGATGCATCTTGACCAAATCATAGCTTTGGATTTTTTGTTAAGATGATTGGTTGAAAAACACATTCATGCAATTGCTCTTAGTTTAACAGATGAATTCCACGCACCACCAACCTTGAATATCATTAAGTCTAAAAGCACCATCTATCACCACAAGATTTAAGACAACACTTAGGTGATATCTAAGTCAATTTAAGGCCTCTAAGTTTATACTCTTTTGCCATCAGAATCTCCTTGATCATTCCTCATGTGTAGATAGAACTTGATCAATAAGAAAAAAAGACTATTGAAATACCACATTATTTCAAGTCAGCCATATACTCCACAAGGTTGTTACCAAATAGATAAACTTAAGTGACATCAATGTTTCATGATTCCCTATCATCCTCAGCATCCATTCCTTAAATGATTCATTCGCCGTGGCTTGATTTATATCTTTGGTTAAGGCCCATACTTCATAAGATTGTTTACAATGAAGGGACAGATGTGACATATACTCATTATGAAGGTTACATCTCAAGCAAATGGGATAGACTCTTCCTCATCTTTTAGCAAGCTCTGCAACTATAGGGAGGGTACTTTTTTAGGCATTGCCAAAGGAACTATTTGAACATTAGTGGGATTTGAAATGCCCACATCTTCTTGAGAAAATTGTGGAAAAGATTAGACTTTCATTATCCAATCAATCTACGAAAAAGCCATCTGTTCCGATGCATATCCTTGTCTAGTAGAAAATTGGTCATTCTAGGATGTCTTCCATATTGTCTAAAAAGGGAATCTCCAATTTAGATAGTTATTTTGAGTTAATAAATTCTATCCAATGAGAACCAAAAGTTTAGAACCAAACGAAATGTTTTTTTATAGGTTTAGGATAAAAACAATTACTATAAATTATGGACTAAAATAGAATATTAATTAAATATTAAAGACTGTCTATGCAATTTTCCCCTTAAAATATAGTGAATGTTTATATACATTTTTAAAAAGAAAACTTGTGTGTAACTAGACACATATTTTTGTTAACATATTTAACCATAGCCTGCAACATCTCGAAGAAACAAGTTTAGGAGCTCGTGTATTTGGTCTTTTAGGATTAAATCAATAGAAATAATTAAATACAGTCAATTTGGTTATTTAGGTGTAACACAATAATTATTTTGGTCAAATCCATGTTGGTAAGATTGTTATTTGAGGTTTTAAATTTTTAGGAATTTTAAGCCCCGTCGGCAAAAATTAATTTTCTCATGTTAACTTGTTTTCGCCAGCTGGATACTGACATGATGTAGGACCAATTTTTTATTGCCTTATTTGCCCATCTCCTGAAAAGCACTCCTCTTTCTCACTTTATTCCTCTTTTTCTCTCTATAGTCCCAAGACTTCCAACCACTCCATTTTTTTCATTTTTCCTATGAAGCTCCGCCATCGATAACCGACTTTCCGATCTCGTCTCAAATTTTCTGTTTCTTCACATGGCCGATAAAGATGACATCGTTTCTTGAACTTTTCACACCCTAGTAGATAGTGTGGACCACAAGTTCACAAGAGTCTATTACCTTCCCCCGTACAGCCAATTATTGCTGGTTTCCTTGATTCTAAGCTATGTTGATTTTCTGAATTTTTTTTCCATTTCTTGGCAATTTTCTAAATTTTTTTTCCATTTCTTGGTGAGGAAGTGAAGATGAGTGAATATGAAGCCAACAAGGTGACCACACTAGAAATGGTGAAAGGGTTTTTGAGTGGGAAGATGGATTGCTGAACGCCGATGAGCTTACATAGCTATTGAAGCCATTGATCCCGCCGGTAGGGGGTTTGACCGGATTTACTCTAAACCCAAACTGCACCTCATAGGTGACCGTGTTACATAATATAAAACCAAACTGCCTCATTTACCATAAACTTCGATTGAAACCCAAACCGCATAAAATGCGATTCGGTATGGTTCGATTTGATTGGTTTATCTTTTTTGTCCTGTAAAATAATTTAAGTTACTTCACAACATTTATCTTAATGTTAATATGTTATTCTAAAAACTAAATAGTTTTATGAAATATCAACAATTTCATACTTTAGAACATCATAAGTACAAAATAGACTTTTGGTTACAAAATATAAAGATATAAAGTCCAAAGCTCCTGCCACACAAGGTTGCCAAAACTTATGCTTTATTAGAGTTCAAAATTACTTTAAAATATTTCAGCTTCTTATACGTAATGATCTCGACTTCACCTACATGGAACCATTAGATATGAGTTGCAAGACATTCAAAATAAATTAAAATTATGAACAATAAATTCCTAAATACAAGAACAAGCTTACATAGAAAAAAATATGCAATGAAGAAATGGTCATCAATCAACACCAATAACCAGTAATATTTGAGTTGCCCTGGAAAATTTTGTAAAGTTGTAGAATAATAAATTACAAATTAGATATATCATTATGTGTATATTATACAATATACTAACCACAAATATAACAGAAAATATTTTACCTAATTCAATTTGTTTAAGCTCATTAATTCTTTCCTCAGCCTGAAACAGAAGTTTCTATAAGGTTATTAAGGATACGGTTCGGTCTGAGTTTATAGGGCTTTAAAATTGAAACCCGAATCACACCACGTATACATCGGTTTTTAATTTTTAGAATCCAAACCACACTATAACCCGCATAGCCAACAGGTTGATTCGGTTCGGTCTATGTGGTTTTGCGGGTTGAGCAGGTTAGATGAACACCCCCACCCTCTGGAGCTTGAGTCAACGTTCAGCATTTCGCCGGTGCCTTTACGGTCGGTGGTCCAAGGCAATCATGCTTTGGGAAATGCTTTAGCTACACTCCAGATCCGACGTGAGGAAGTTCATAAAGGTGGCTGATACTACAAAGGAAGCAAATTCCTCCGTGATGAGTTTTTGCCATTTATTCACCATGAACCAAGGGAAGATGAGACAGGTGAAGGGCAAATTAGTCAGCTCATATGTGGCCCCCATGTACTAATGAAAGAAAACACACTCATTTGTGTTAATGTGGCTATGTCAACTTGGGCCAAACTAGCCTTTAATGTCACTTTTTTACTATATATGAAAGCACGTTGGGGTTTTACTGTTCATGAATGGCAGGCCGTTCTTTTTTTCTGCTTTTCTAAAATTTGTGGTCAAATTCCATTTCAGTCCTTTGATATGTTATTTCTACCTTTTTAGTCCCCAAACTCCTCTACCTGATGTTTTGATCCTGATTTTAGTTCACTATTATATTGTGATTGAAAATTGAAGATTCAATCACCGTGGAAGAATTTGGGGAACAAAATGACAAACAGTAGATACTCAAGGACTAAACTAGAAATTTGACCACTTATTGGTGAAAAGCAAAAAAACGAACGAGGTTCGAGGAATTTGGTGGACAAAGGTTTTTTATTTTTTAATCTTTTCCCAGAGATGGTCAAACTTCACTTTGGATCACTAAATATTTAACTTCTACCATAGTAATTCCCGACTTTCATGAGTTGGAGCAAAGACAAGGTTGAAACTCGGGACTCAATCATTACATGGATTGGTTTGGGGAGCAAATGGCCAGAAATGAAAAAATTTGGGACCGGACATGAAATTCTACCATCCACCAAACTTCCAGGTTAAATTGAGAATTAAGATTTATGAAAGCTACATAAGAATTTTTAAAATTTTAAGGTATATAGAAATCTTAATTCACATTTTTTTATAGCTTGGATTGAATTAAGATTCATAAATACTTTAAATTTTTTTAAAAATATACATAAGAGTGTTTTAATGAGGTACGTAGAAATGTTAGTTCCCGGTTACTGAACATACAATTTACACGGACCAACCGACCAAGCTGCATCTCTTGCTCATCCATAATAATAGTATGTTAGCCGAAAATGTTGCTCTAGTTGTCTAACTGAATATTATCTTGCATACATATATGTTTAATTTTTTTTCACAGACCTGTACTTTCCTACGTGTCAATTTCGCAACTTAATCCCTCGACAATGCAGAGACTCTCATAACTAGTTAAGTCCTTATAGGGTCATTTTGGGCAAAGGAGAAATTTCTAATGCCAAAATGAGCATTTTGGGAAATTTTGTGCTATATTTCGGTTTTATTTGATTCTCAGTTCTTAAGTTGGGTAGGAAATCGTTGGGAATTGATCTGAAGTTTAGCAGATAATCAACCCTAATGAATTTAACCACTTCTCCTTCCTGTACTTTCCCGTCTCTTCCTTGGTGGTATCTCTTTTCTCCTGCCTTACTTTTTTGCCTCTACAGCTGTTGCAGGTGTGTGCTTTTAGGTAACCATTTCAATCTACCAAAGCTTGTGCAGCTGCGCCTTACCTTAGTATCCAGAGCCTCCTACTTATTTTTCAGCTTATTCGAACTTCATTACTCGTCATCATTCAGGTCCTTCCATGTCCTGAACATAAGCTTTTACCAATTGCATATCCCGCTACTGCAACGAGTGTGCTCATTATCCAGTGTTTTACCCAATTATGTAAAATATGCATGCTAGTAATATAGCAGATAGGGAATGAGAAGGAAGCAAAACATTGCTGTATGGGCGAGAAGGGAATGAGAAGGAAGCAAAACATTGCTGTATGTGCGAGAATTCAAGCTACATTTACCTTTTTCTTTACCAAGTTTGAAATGCATAACATATGTAACAAGCCACGCTTCATCGAGTCACCTGGCATTCTAAATCTTGCCATGAATTTAAGTGATAGAACCCACCTCTATCAATGGAATGAAAGAACACCTTGCAGCTCATTGACTGGGAAAGGATGAATAGGTTAGAAGCCCGGACACTGGTTCCCTTTGAATCTAGCAATAGGTTTATCTCAATTAAAAGGCTAGGTTCCTCCCGTGCCAAGGAATGATTCAAGATGACTACAAGTCCAAACAAACACATAACATACAAACTCACACTTGTCATACTTGATGTACATGCACCTCACACATTACATGTCCAATGAGGCAACATATGCAGTAATTAGTGAATCTATTCTTATATATATTTGATGAAGTTTTTACATATCAACAGCCTTATTCACACATTACTTTTCCTATGCTTGTACTGGCACTTGAATTTATGTCCAACGGTCTCCTTAAAAACCTCCCAAAGCAAAATCCCCAGTACGAGTCAGACAAATGTTATGAAGATACATTTATTAATGTTGTTACTATAGAAAATTTTGACCAAGTTTTCTATGACAGAATGACAGTACAGCCAAAGCTTTTCAGATGTGCTTAAACTACCTTTTCTGTTTTACATATATATACAGAAAGTAAAGCTTACTTATCTTCTAGATCGAGATCCTTTCCCAGGTCTACCCGAGTTTTTCCCATCAGAAGCAGAGGCCCAGAAGAAGAGAGACATCCAAAAGAGAACCGCAAAAAAAATCTGAACACGGTCTTGGAACCTGGAGACAACTCCTGCAATACCTGTGCAAGGATAATAAATCATCAGAATGGAAGACAAGCCACTATTAGAAAAACAAAAGGGTCTATTTATGACTTGAAAAATGCAAAAAGGAACAATCTGGGCTTTTTCTCTATGTTAGGCATTCAACTGAAAAATGATATAAATATATGAGCATAGACATGAAAATATAACAAAGCCATACAGTTATATTGGGTTACACACGAGTATATGCACGAAGATTTCATATACAAACATATCAGTTTTTATTGGATGTTCTCCATTTGGATTTGGAATAGATTGATAACTTTTTCATATACAAATATATCAGACGCCCTGAACATAACTGACATGTCAAATTCTTACTAGTGTTTTCTAAATATTGAACCAGGATGTAATTGCGACAGATATATTAGTGTAACAGACTTTAATGGAAGAAACATTCTGCTTCTTTGTATCTCTTGATTAATGAATATAGCCCTTCGAGACATGTGATACAGACACCCGATTCCCCTGTTCCTTCAATCAACCATACATGTTACCGCCCACCAACTAAACATTAGATATACTATTGGATTTCTGCAAATTAGACAAGTTTTACAGACATCTTCACAAGGTGCAGGTGAAGCCAATAGATCAGGAAACAAATGTCTTGAACCCCACCCCACATTTCCCCCTTTTTCTGATCAATTATATCCCCCCTTTTCCGACCTCATCTCTTTTCTATTTTATGTGAAGTACTTAATCCTCAACTGATTTCAGTATATCTTCCAAGGAGGAGCTTATGAGGAACTTGCTTCCAACTGAGCAAAATGGAGACATATATGGATTTATATAGCTGATCTTAACTTTGCTTCAGGGAAAAAAAAAGGTGAATTTTGTGCTTTCCCGTTTTATTTTTCTTTTCTTTTCTTTTTTTTTTTGTTTTCTTGGTTGCAGATCAATATATTTAGAAAGAAGACTCAAATCAAACCTGTGAAACGTTTTTGGTCCTCCTCAGGAGGGGATGGAGGACCTGTGCTGGCAGGGAGGCAGCTAGTAAATTGCTTGTTGGGCTTGCTGCGGAGCCGGAGTGACGGACGGCAAGGATTAAAAGTGTGCAGCCAGATTGAATTTGAATTGTTTAAGCCATTGGAGCTGGAATATTGTAAAGATGGTTTGTGGTGCTGAGTAACGGGAGAGCAAGCTGTCATTTCCATTTTTTCCGGTGTTGAATGGAACTTCTATCGTCTTGCTAATCCAACAAGTTATGCAACATGTAAGTTGTTTAAGGCAAATAACCTCTTCTGTTGTTGAATGGAACTTCTATTGTCTTCCAACAAGCTACATACATGTAAACGGCTGCAGGAAAAGTAACCATCTTGAAGTAAGGTAAACAACCAGAAACAGAACACGATCTGAAGAACTTAAAGTTCACATGATCAGATTTAGAAACTAAACGATCTCTGACATAATAAATAACAATGAAACCTAATTTTTACCAAGATAAATAAACACGAAGAATAAGTCCAAAGAGAAGAAAGAATTCATACCAATAGCCAAAGAGGCACATGTGCACTGGCACACTCCAAACAGAAACCATGGAAATCAAAATTTTTTAAAAAATTACAGTAACATCAATTTCTACTGTTAAGTGTCATCGTGAATCACAATTTTTTTTTTTTGTAATAACACAAGTTTTCAAATAAAAGAAAAAGAATCCTACTTGTTCAAATACGGAAGTTGACTTCTTAAACAACCAGAAGTCAACTTCTTAAACAACCTCAATCAAACTACAGTTTCAGAAAAAAGGAAAAAGACAGTGAAAAATCATGCCTGGGTATGCACAAACTGCTGTCCAGAAGAACTACGTTGTACAAAATATCTCCTTAACAATGATGATATGGTCCTAGCATAGTAGAATCTAGCACTTCAGTCTTTTAACCTTCACAGCTACAGACAAATTTACGATGGTCAAAGTAGTAATTTCAGTAACAAATTACAACATCCAAGCAACTACCGACTACTACCTGCAAGCACTGACAAGGCAGTGATTAACCAGGCAAAAGTTCCCCTGTGCTTTCTCAAGCTTCTTTATCCAAAATCATTTTAAGTTCTAAAATAGGAGACCACAAGAACCTCACACAGCAACCCAGTTTATCAAAGAAATTAATACATGCAAGAGAACAATATAAAATTGGTATTGCTCAAGTTCCTCTAAATGTAGCTTGGCAATTACTTATATTCAGAATAGCTTGCTTCCTAAACTCAGCATAAGTTTAGATGCTACACAATATTCTGTAACGATCAATCTTCCAATTAACAAAGAGTAGTTCAAAGAGATAGTCTTGCAGTTATCCAACAGTACTTCAGTAGGACTGTCTTCAGATAAATTGACCTTCCAATGAGCATACATTATATTAAAAAAACAGTGTTCTTCTTACTTCATAATAATGAGCTAATGGCAGAGATCTATTCCATTTCTAGTTTCAGTTCAGTAACTTAACAATCACTATATGGTTCTAGGCTTCTAGCTTCTTATGGCTTGACTTTTGTTCACCATAATAGAGTCTCAAACCATTACCCAACTAAACCCTTGAACCAGTATATTTAGTCTTACTTCCTCCCAATTAGGCACATGCCCTAGTCCATTGATACCTCGAACAAAGTTCTATACAGTTGTTCAATTAATAGAGAAAATAACGATTAAATTATCAATCTCTAGCCCTCAATACAACATTTTTCAGTTAGTGCTTCAAATTCTTTCATGCAACTATATTCGGCGGAATCATCCATAGGTATTAAAACCCAAAGCTTACGGTTAGCTAACAAAGGTTTGCCAAAACAAACAAATAATCACTCAATTCACAGTATTGGGGGTCTCAGAAACAAGAATAAATAGTAGAACCCCAAATATGTTAGTTAATTCTTCCATGCAACAACGATTAATCAGAAACAAGAGCTCAAAATACGACTTAAAATAGAAATTCGCAACCAAACAAAACCTTGGTTTCGAAACTCTACTTGCTGCAGAGATGCTACGAACCAGAAGAGGAAATTATGGGCAGAAATTAGCACAAGGGAACAGCAACAGACCCGTGCGCGCCCAGGAGCTGACCCAGTCCTTCGCGTCGACGAGGAGAGGCAAGAAAAGAGCAAAGGATTAAAGGGCAAGGAAAGGACCGAACCGCGCTTCACTTTTCACTGAATCGGCGGCGTTGTTTGGGAGGTTAATCGTAAGAAAGTAGAGTTTAGAGAATAAGAGGACAAAGAACAATAGTTTAAGGACTTAAAATTCTTCAAATTTGAGGATTAAATGGCTGCCGCTGACAGTAAATTTTAACAACCAGTAAAGAAAAGTGCTAAAACTAAATAACCTTTTTCATAAGTTACTTTTTTTTGTTTCTCGAAAGTTTATTGGATTGTCCTCGTATACATGTACAATGATTATGCCCTGTTACCCTTTTTCATTTTTGAGAGGTCCCCAATTCTTACAGCCTATTCAGGAATTATTGTAAGTTTCAATTAACGCGTTTTAGTTGATTTTTCTTGAGGGCCTGTTTCGGTGAATGAAGGAAGCCACCTCAATTCAATTTAATTACAACAATGCCATTACCTACCTAACTCCACATGTTCCCTGTTGCCTGTCCAAATTATCTACCATGGTGACCTTAGATGGTACTTTTATTGCTTTTTACTTATTAAAATATTATTATTATTTTTTTTTGTATAAACGTGAAATGTAACCGGTCTCTTGAATGCAATGCATTTTCAACCATCTGGAGAGTGAGGTAAGTCCAAAAGGTCTCATTCATTTGTCTCATTCTTTGCATAATCTTACATGTTTTAACAATGTCCAAGTTTGATATTTATTTGTGTTATTATCCCAGGATTTCTATGGACAACGAAGGGATTAATGCAACATTTGAGCATGACTGGTCCATCGTATTAGATAAAGCAAGCATGCAGCTCTGGGCTTGGTCTGAGTTTGATATTAATAACTTCCTCAATCTTGCCATGGTCGCGAAGAATCGTGAAGAATAGGTTAGTGAGCGTCCTTCTCGTTTAGGGTGGCGATTAGTTGCATCCCAGATTAGGGAGCTGATAAGATTTGAATGCAGTGACCAACAAGTCAAGAACCTGTGGATTACGCTTTGCCGCCAATACAAGTCCTTCCTTCTGGTAGTGGGCCCAACTATTGATGGATGGAGTTAGGACCAAAAAACAGGGCAAGTGGTTGCGTTAAACACCAGGCGGATTAGCAAAATCACAGTAAGATTTAAGGAGATGATCGATCTTTGGGATGCCGATTTCTTTATTGAAATAAACACTCGTCCGTCGTCATTTCCAGTTGCATTTATAACTTCGAAATAAGAATGCAATTCCTTTTTCTTCCTTTCTACTCTAGTACCATCCAGAATTGGCCATCCTCCGAAAATGCAAAATTCCCAATATGGAGCTTCATGGCAGTGTTGTTCCTTAACAATGCAAATGGAAATGATGGAGATGTCTACCGACATTTGTTTTCAGACTCCCGCTAGTAAGCTACTAACGTCATTGAAATCCATTTTGACTCCACAGACCCCAAAGTTATGTATCCATCAGCATATACATCAACCATAGCTTGTGGTCAACGGCCTACGTATGGACAAACCACTCCCCCTTCCAATTCCAGTGTCCCAAAAAAATAGGTCCCAAGTGTCTATTATGGGGTCAACGGCAACACCGGTTACGTTGCACCGCTATATGGAAGTTGTGCACCGCTTTCCGAATGTTGTTGAAGACGATGAATTTTATCTGAACGCTGCATCTTTTCTTAAAGAGTTGGCGAGGCGTTGTGAGATACTACTAAAAGGATTTCATAGTGACCACGGCAGACTTGTGTGGTTATGACACGAGCTTCGAAGGTTAAGCAACTAGCATGGTAACTAGTGTGTTTGTTTTCATGCATCAATATGGGTAGTCCTTGTCAGGTTATGTCTTTGTTGTTTCTTCAGTTTTGGTCAGTGACAACTAATACGTCTCCTCTAACTATGTTTTTGCAATTAGAACAGTTTTTTGCAAATGCCTTAATGCAACCATATTTTGTGTTGATTTTCGAATGTCATAATTGTTGAATTTGTATAATGTGGGCATTTCTGATTATAGACTTAATGTATTGCTTTAACAGAACTACGTGTGGACAGTATCTTTCTCTCGTGTTGAATGTATGTCATGGCGCCATAATTTTCATATTCCGACCATTTTTGTTTCATATATGATGGAGGTGTGGGGCGCATTGTAATGCATAAGTATAAATCATTACTTATGAAGTTAATGGTATATGCAAAATAATGCATATTTATTATTCATTTTCATATATAACAGAAATGAGCCATTACCATTAACAAATTACTTACATTATATCGATGATCCCGCCATTTGTCCGAAGCCTTTACCATTTCCAAACTGCTATCTCAAACAGAAATAAATGCGCCGCATGGGTTTGAGATATGCCACATACTTATCCCACAATTTGTTCCATCAGTTTTTCAATTGCATTTTCATACAATATCATTTTGGCCATTAGATGTTATATTATTCTTTAGGGGTTTAAGGAAGCTTGCTTAACTGTGTTCCCTTGAGTGTTCTCGTGAATGTTCCCTGTCATCTACACACACTCACTTGTTCAAAATAGAAATAATGGACTAGTCACATTATCTACCAAATCTGAGAGTAGAGGAATATATTCTCTGCACTATCCATAAAGCAGTGGCCTTAGAAGAAGCATTATAACCTATGAATGACCAAGTTCCTGAAAAATGTGGGATTCTTTCTTGGAAAAAGAAAATTGTAAGCACTGGTACATGGCATGGGAAAAGAGAAATTACTTGTTATTGACTATCTTGAGCTCTTTAGCCACTAGAGAAGGCTTGTTTGCATGTAGGCTCATTTGCCATTTTTTTTTGAAAAAAAAAAACAATAACTTTCCACTTGGGTAATAGTTTTGCTGATTTTGACTAGAGTAATATATACTATATTCTTCATAATTTGGGGCAATTTTGAATGACGCATAAGGTTTAAAAAATAAATATAGTTCGCCCTCATGTTTGCCATCCTCTCATTTTACACCCTTATAGTCATCATTTATTAACCTAATCCGTAATGTTATTAATACATATAGTATTATTAGCATTAATGATATTATTGTTTTTCGCTATCAATAATAATTATTATTATAATAAAATAAATTTTATTATAATTATAATTATAATAATAATTATTATTATTAGTTGTTGTTGTTGTTGTTGTTGTTGTTAACCCGAAAAATGGGTAAATTCCATTTATGGTTCCTAACCTTATCGCGTTGTCCTAAATTGGTCCCTAACATTCATTTTGTCCTATTAAAGTGCCCAACCTCCTTATTTGTGTCTCAATCATAATCCTTCCATCATTTTCATGGTTAACTTTGACAGAATTTTTGTGAAAAATGTCAACATTGGTCTTATATTTTTTTATTCTCACTCAAATAACCCTCAAGTTAATAAATTTATCACTATACAACCATCATCTCCCCCTTTCTTCCCCCTTCACCATCTCCAGCAACCACATCCCCGCACATTAACAACTGATTCAAGCAAATCAGCAGATTAAGGCGACGGAGATGAGGCGAATCAGAGGTGACGAACGAAGGGGATAGAGGGGAGGTGAATCGGAGGCAACAGGGGGGAGGTGAATCGGAGGTTATCGATTCTTTTATTGTCCCTTGTGATTCCCATTCGCAAAATCCTTAATTTCCTTCTTCAACCCTTATTAACAAATTTCAATAACTTTTCTTGCCGATTTTAATTCTCTTTTAATTCACCTGCTCATTTAAGAAGATTGAGGGGCGAAGATTTTGAATTTTAATCCCAGGCCGACAAGTCCTCTCCAAGATTTTTTTTTTTTTTTGCTTTTAGTGTTGTTTCCTCACAAAAGTGAAGCAACAAATCAACTTAGGACTTCGTTTTCCTTAATTGGGCTTTTCAAAAGTTACCACTTACCAGAATGAAGGGCTTCTCGGAGGCGACATCCAAGGTCGCCTCACTGATCACTAAGCCCATTGCCTCGCCGTCTGGTCGCCACCCAAGATCTCACACTGCCGAGCCCATCACTGCAAAGCCACGATCGCCACCTTTACCGTTTCGGGTTGCCAAGCCCATCGCGGCCGAACCACGATTGTGTTGGGTTTCGGGAGCCAAACAGCGTAGCGGAATTTAACCGAAACCCTCCAGGATCCAAGTGAAACGGGGTAAACCGGGTGTTCGAAAATTTTCATACCTAATTTTCGGTTGAGATCTCTCACTCAACTGTAGAGTCAAATAAAAAAACTTGAACAGTTGACGTGTTCAGGCTCTCTATGGTATCCACACGAGTCTCTCGGGATCACCACGCTTCCATGACGTCTCGACAGATGCGTTTCTCTTGCACTCACAATGCTAGCTTGTGTCCTCCAAGGAATTGTAAGAGAAGAGTGTGGCTGTCCTTTTGGGAGGCTAAGGCAAGAAGACCTACGAATTTCTCACTAGAAGTTGTATTTATAATGAGACTCAACTTCCAGGCCTAATGGGTTTTAAAGCCCTAATCCAATTAGGCTTTAATTTCGGGCTTAATAATAGCTCAACTATTGGGCCCATTATTAATACTAAATTATTGTGAAACCAAAACCCAAATTATTAGCCCATGCACTCTAATGATCCAAATAGCTCTATGTGTACGACCCAATAGGCTCTTACCACGTTGGCAATGATCATAAATCACATTTATGATCATAAGCAATGAGCGGTGTCTAGCAACACATCATTGCTACCCAAGTGACAAGATTGTCGATGATTCGACTAAACCTTTATGATCATCACCGATATATGCCATTGTCCCTTTGTCCAAGATATCAAGACTAAGCACGAGACATGGAATGTGTCACTCTCGTATAGCCCAATCTTTGGTTTCTTGATTACCGAGTAGACCAACTTAAACTGATGACATTGATATCGTATATCAACTCATCCGAGCATGGCCATGCATTTTTCTAAGTCTTACTCTATCAAGGGGCCCGAAGATATCACTCCCGTTACATAGGAGGGACAAATCTCATCTTGATCATACAAATCCCTCCGCATGATATGTGACATACCCAATGACCTCCTTCAAGTTCACTCAGTTATGAGCAACAAAGAAAAGTATCAAAGTATGTGACTCACATGTAGGGAACCTTGATGATCTTAGGTCGAAGGACTACATATACCATGATCACTATGAGAATCACTTATGACACTCATATAACGATCCATGTAGTGTTCTCATGGTGGGTCGGTCCAGTACACAAGTTCTCCAACTTGTACCTATATGTAGACTACATATCTCATATTAGTCTCCACATATGCTAGTCATTATGTATTATTGCAACCCGCTCCACAATAATACTAGACTAGGGACGTTTAAGAATATCATTATTCTAGGGTTACAATTATGTTTATTAAGTTATGCAGAAACAAAATAACAAACATAATCGCTGGATTAATGCCTTAATAAAATATCATGACTCAATGTGCAAAAAAATATAATCATCTTATGATTGGTTTTTTTGGCACAACACTAACAGATTGCCACCCTTACTGTTTCACCGTCTTTACCACCCACGATCACTGTTTCCATGATGTCGCCTCACTGATCACTAAGCCCATTGCCTCACTGTCTGGTCGCCACCTAAGATCTCACACTGCCGAGCCCGTCACCGTAGAGCCATGATTGCCACCCTTACCGTTTCGCCTTGTCGAACCCATCGCCGTTGAACCATGATTGCCACCCTCACTGTTTCGCCGTCTTCACTACCCACGATCGCCGTTTCCATTGTCAAGCAGAATCTCGTTTCCAAGTCCATCCTCAATTGCGCACCGGATCTTGTTTCCAATCCCATCATAGAGTCCTCGATTGTAGGGGAAGAGGAATAAATTTATTAACTTAAGGGTTATTTGAGTGAGAATAAAAAAATATAAGACTAATGTTGGCATTTTTTACAAAAATTCTGTTAAAGTTAACCATGAAAATGACGGAAGGATTATGATTGAGACATAAATAGAGAGGTTGGGGACTTTAATAAGACAAAATGAAGATTAGGAATCCATTTAGGACAATGCGATAAGGTTAGGAACCATAAATGAAATTTACCCCTCGAAAAATGTCCAACTCTAGTTACATATAATAGCACCTAAATATAGTACATACGTATTCTCGCCTACATATGTTCTCACCTAAATACATGTGTGTGTTATATATATTATCTTATATTATAATAAATACAAAGGTGCACAAATATTAAAAGACTTTTTTGCCCTTAAAGTTTACTATATTGTAATGCTATAAATAAAACTCTTATTGTAATTACACTATTTTAGGACAATGGTTAAATTCTTCACAACACATTCATATTTCAATTTTTTTTTTCATTTAAGATCTCATATTTTAATCTATTGCACTTTCCAATGCAAGAACGTTGAAAAAGTTCATCCATACTATCCAATGGCTCTACACATTTACCTGTTGGAAAATCATTTTTTAGATATTAGATACTAAAGGCTTAAAAGTTTCCATTAAACTATCAACCTAGATTTTAATCCATTATTGAGATGTTAAAGTTTAATTTTGGAACAAACTTGGCCATGATTTCATATTATCATTAAACAAAATTTACCTATTTTTTATGTTACCAATTCTTTTAAACTTGGATAAACTATAATCCTATATACTTTATTGCAATAAATATAAAAGTAATTTTTGTGGGGGTCCTTATTCTTTAATTTATTAAGGACCCATTTGGCATTTGCATTATCGATTAGCATTAAAATTTTAAAAAATCAATTAGCATTTGAATTTGGAAAAAAATTTAGCTAAAGGTAGTTTTTAACTTTTTGCTTTAATAGTTTAGTTTTCACTTTTAATAAATTACCTAAAGGTCTAATGCTAATTATACAAATTATTGCCAAGAGGACATGGCAACTAATATATTCAATAAAAAAACAAAAAAAAATTATTCAACTAACACTAGAAAAGCTAATCTCCTTGATCAATATCATATGTGAGTTAAATTTCATCCTAAATTTTTTATTGTTCTTTTTTTATTGTAAACCATTTAAAAGCATTTTAATTTGTCCCCACTAGGTACAATTCGTTAACCCAAAAAAAGCTATTGTAGAACAAGTGCATACATTGTGCACAATAACTATTTCATATAAGGGAAAATTTGATAATGAAAATTTTTTAATTGTAAAAAAAAATTTGTCCGCTCAAAGTTCTTAGAGAGCAATTATTAAATAGTTTGAAATAATTTAAAAAATTGATGTTACATAAATATAGTTACTTTCAATTAATAGATTTCATCTAATTAGGAACCAATATAGAATATTTTTAAAAATTTAGAACAAAAAGAGACTATTTAATAGGTTAAGAATGATAAAAAAAAGCATAAATTAAAGGCTATGGACTATTTACAAAATTTATCCTATCTTTTATGTTACCAATTTTTTTTAAAACTCAGATAAACTATAATACTATATATTTTATTTCAAACAAAAACTAAGGGTATATTTGCATTAAGTTGTATTTTTATGCCTATTATGTTTTTTTAATAAACTTATTAGAAAAATTTATTTTAAAATATATTATTACTAATTACCAGGAGAAATTGAAGCTAAAATAATAAAATTCAGTTACATAAATATTAAACAAAAGTTGAAATGTAATGAAACCATTAAACATGTAAGTAGAGATATCGCCTTCTTTAGTCCAAGTGTATGATGTCATCAAAGCGTTCACAATGTCCATGGTAGTCATTACTGTTGTCTACCAGCCCTTACCCACCTTTTTATTACCCTGCCACTCAATTACTACTTCTGCAATTCTATTTTATGTATGGGCCATTGTTGCTGATTTGGTACGAAGGGCTTCAACATCTAGCATCTCCATTTAATTCGGCATCTCATTGCAAACATATTCGGGACCTTGGAATGTACTAATGTCCTCATCACACCAATCATGGTATCAAATGTAGTTGTGTAGTGCACAACATGCGATAACGATGTCCACTTGGATCTTCGGTTTGAATCGACCTATTCCCGTGACAATCTTCCACTTCATCTTCATCGCAACTTTAATGTGCTCCACTACATTTCGAAGCCAGCATGAGCGTAGTTGAAAATTTCCTTTGGCCCTGAGGGCCGCTGCGATCCATAGTCATTGTGTTGATAATCCACCGACCGATAGGGGGCTAAGAAGATGTTTGTATACCCCGAATCTACCAAATAGTATCGACCTTACACAGCACACATTCATAATCAATCCTAACATAATATATATTTAGCAATTTGATAATGTAATATCTATACTTGGGCGTGGGTTTGGGAACCATGATCCAGGTGCTTTGCGACATTCACGTAATACGCTGCTATTATGGGTAGATCTTGGGGTACCGGCGTATACATGTGTGTACATCATATTAAAATCACAGGCCACGATGTTTTGCGTTAGTTGGCCGCTCTAACCATGTTAAAATTCCCGATCCGAATGAGGTAAAATACCAACAATGTGGGTAACATCGATGGCCCCGATCACACCTGCAAATGCACCCCTAATGCTCAGGCAACATGTGGGTCCACATTGGTCAATGTTCCTTCAGATGGGGTGATTATGACTATGCCAAACAAAAGGATTGAGTTAAGAACAGTCCGAAACTAGTGACATATTGTGTTAGTCGAATGGGGGAAAAGTTGGCGTACGCCTCGATATTTGAATCCATGCGCACATGCTATTAGGAACATTGCTAGTGCCTCCACATTGGATATCCTAGTTGACAATATGAGATGGTGAGGGCGTTCTAGGTCCATGCGGAGGCGCCAAAAGCATTATGAAGACATATGAAACCTTTCATAAAACTTCCGCTCATTTTGGTTGAAATGATACAAGTATTGCATATCATCAAAAAGAGGATCCCTGCAAAACGGTGGTGGTGGTGATCACAGTCAAATGAAAACCATGTCGCAATTGTAGCCAACTATATCACATGATGATGGATGGCCTTCTCCAAATCAGAAAACCCCATTTTGAGCAAACTCAAATCGTAGAGAACTTAGAGGCGACGATGGAGGTGTCTCTCATGGAATGTCTGTTTCCACCCCAAACATGATGAAAGAGGCCATGAACTGTAAAGAGAATATAATACAAGCAATCAGGAAGTGATGTTAAAAGGGAATTAATTTAACAATAGATGGTAACAACCTTAGAGGACAATACATAAGACATAGAGCATAGAACATCATCCAATACTCGATGAATGTCAACAAATAAGGAGAGGTTGCGCTAAACATGCAAACATGAAAGTTAAGAAACAAGTTCACAAAGCATAGCACATATGATCTAGAAAGCCTTTATAATCACATCCCAAGGACGCCATTAAAAAACTCCGCCTCTTTTGCACGGCCAATCTCAGTTTGCAACCATGCAACTCAAACTTTAGGCATCGGACATGCATGTACAAAGCACTCCTACAATCCTTCATCTCGTGTCAACAACATAGATGTAGCAATCCAGGTATGGTCTCCACATACTATACCAGGCAACTTTGAAATCATGGACATGATTAATCCAATACTAGTACATGAAGGGCGAGACTAAATAGATGATGTTAAGATGTCATTAATACGATCTTGGCTACAACGTAGAATCTTAAGCACACCACGTGAGCCTTCCGGGTCACGTGCAGAATCACTTCTACGTCAGTTCGCTGAAGTACTTATCGATGCCTCAATCAGGGCATATCCAGACATACCGAGGGGATGGTTAATAGGCCTGGGTTGAGATGCTGAAGGAGCAGGGAATGAGGCATCCTCGTTACATCATTGTACTTGAGACTGATCCCTGTGACGGTTTGGGGACAAAAGAATGGAAAACAATAGGGTGGCCTAATAATCTTATGCTGGAGATGCGACATCTGTGAACTGACGTCTGGATTGGGGATTATTCTATGATGCATAACACCCTGCCCATATTGCTCGAGATGTCAGCTAAAGTGGTGGTGTGCCCCTTTGCTCTGCAGGTGACGCATTTCAAGACCTCACAGAAGACACAGCTGATGATGATGCATTGCAAGGAATGACAGAATGAATGGAACGGTACAATGATGGTTGGGAAGAACGCTTATATGTAGAGAAATCCTTATCGGGAATGAACATACAACATAAGTCATCCCAGTTCGGTAGAGGTCGATTTCGCAGATATGTAACTTTAGGACTCACCTGCATAATGGGTAAAATTATGACACCAAATTAGTAAGAGTCGATGAAGTAGAATATTTTGGGAAATTAGTGGATATGGATGAGATACACGTACCTGAATTCAAGAAGCCCACCAACCATCATCGGCAACGATGGTACCAATTTTTGGGTTCCAGCCAAGTCCGATAATTGTCCCCAAGAGTTCTTTCCAATGATGCCATTGGGTTTTCAGAGTCCAAAATTTGTTCTTTAGCTGCTCAAATGTGTATGTTCGTCCTGACTCAAATTGAAATTGGGTGAGGATTTCGTGCTAACCATTTTTGGAAGGGTTCCCCCCATCTATTTTACCAAGGCTGATGACTTGGGTAGCAATGCAACAAAACAGAACTGTGGCCTCATGATCCCAATGAGTACGATCTTGTTCACTCAATCTTTGACTATGCACCACTTCTGTCGTGGAACCTTTCTGTTTTCTTCCCAGACCTAGGTGCTAGGAAACATTATAATCCATTGTATGCACCCCTACGCCGTATGCAACAATTAAACAAAAGCATCACCTAATTGCTTAACTACAACATAGTGCAATAAGCTATGAATGTGGCAGAACAAATAAACATAGAGCATGTAATAATAGACATAAACGCCCAAAAGTCATTGCCATCATGATGAATACTCATAAGTGTATTATTATTAAGGGTTTAAATTATCAATATACATTTTGAGTATGATTAATTTTTATATTCTGAGCATTTTTCCACTAGGTTACTATTCACATGTTTTTACTATTCATACGCATTTTTATTATTCACATGTCACTATTCACCGACGTACTGTTCATACGCGTATTCACTGTACATACGCGGTTTACTGTTCATTAATATTAAAATATATATATTAAATAATTATTTTTTGTGTAGGTAAAAATCATCACTTGATGGCTCTTCACAAGAAAAAATCATATATGGAGCTGTAGACAGCGGAACTGAGTGATTCCAAATTCATCTAAAAGCCAACACATAGATCTTTAACTCTACTTCATTCCGCAAGTTAGTTTGATCGTTTTCATTGCCAAAATCTGATTATAGATGAGACCCTTTGTTATTTCATATACTGAAGAGCAGTTTCGGTAGAAAAATCATAACTTAACCTACGAATGTCTGATTTAAATGAGCAACTTATCGATTCGAAGCTAAAGAGGAGATCTACAACTTCCGTGCTTTGAGAAAGAGCTGATCTAATGTCTACAATGGCTGAAAAATTAAAAGAAGTTGCAGCTTGTCATTGTTGATTTGTATTTACCTACATTTTACCATTTTATTTTTACCATTTCACCCACCCCAAAACTCTATAAATAAGCACCTTAGGGGGAGGGTGAAGGTTTCCAATTTCTTAGGCCATTTTCTTAGGCCTCCTTTATGTTCTTGTATTTTCTTTGGCTTTTCTTCTTTGTTCTTGTTCTTGTTTTCAACACCGAAGCTCTGTCCAAGTGTTTTCTCATTCTTCTTCTTCTTCTTCTTCTTTTGATCTTTCAATCTATGTTTATTTTATCTTTCTACATGTTGTTTACTTTTATTATGTCTAACTAATCTTCTTTTTGCTAAGGTGAAAGGGTGAAGCTTTTGGTGTAGAGGTTATGATTGATTTGAATGGATCATAATGTTAACGGTATTTTCTTCCTTAATATATTTAATTTCCTTCCTTGTTAAGTCAGAGTCTTCATTCATCATAGTCAAATCATTGGCACAAAAGCTGCTTGATTCCCTCTGTAGAACATCTTGAGCTATTGTCAACAAAGGTTGGCATGATGGATACTTGAACCCATTAGCAAGTGTTGGCGTTTTAAGATCAATGAATGTTAATACTAACTAAATTCTCCGATTGGGACCTCCTTTATGTGTGAATCTCAATTGAGTGGTAAAATGGGCTAAAATTAATCATAATCGATATACTAAAAGTGGATCCCCTAACCTTAGCTATTTTATTTGAATTTGAATTTTTAATCAACACTTGTTCATACTTTTCACCAAAACCTTCACTTTTGTAATTTGTATTTCTTAATTCACTTCCCTGTGGTTCAACACTCGGACTCTCGAGATTTTATTACTTTTGACAACCTACACTTGGGTTACAACTGCTAGAGTGCAGCACATCACACAGTATAAAAACAAACATTGTTGTGCCTAATATTATCTCAGCCTCAGATATGGACATATGAACATAAGACTGCCATAATTTCATGGCAGTATATATATAACCAAGTAGTTTAAAAATGAGGCATGAGTTGAATGAAGCCTTTCATATTGAATTACAAAGACAATACTTAGTTGAGTCTATAAAGATGTAAATATTAACAAAGCCATTATAGCTTATTACACTAGATTATCTGTTGTAAAGTTTTATAAATATCAATAGAAACTCATTGTTGTAAAAATTGTAGATACACATTCTATAATCAAATTACTTGCAAACCTTTCAGACATAATCAAGAATTTAGCCCACATAAAATATATAAAGGTATCTATTTCTTAAAACAAAAAGGCCCAATATTCTTTCTAGTAATACTAATTATCCATCTTCAGGACCTATAGAGGTTACAAACATCATAACATGATTTCTTTTTTTTTTTTCCACGAACATACTTATTCTTAGCACATATAATATAGCAATTATTATTATATGAATATATATAAATAACACAAGTTGTCCCCAAATTGACCACAATCAAACTTCAAACCATTGACTTTCAGACCAACTACTTCCAACTATTACAAACGTGTATTGATTATATTAATTCAATATATATGATTTAAATTTATCTATATTTTTATAATGTGCAAATAAATATATTTGGTAATAAATTGCAACTGCTTCTAAAATATTCTATCCACATATTGACATTGAAATTCAATACACAAAAGTATCCATTTTCATTTATTGACCCCAAATTTATTGTTTATATGAATTAGACGCACAGGTGAAATATCACAATAAATCTATTTCAAAATAAACTTCAATTACTTATAAAATATCCTATCTATATATTCATGTTATAATTTAATATATTGGAAAACATACTATACTTTTCTTTGATCGGAAACCCCCAATATAGAAACACTCTCCCGCAGCGTTAGCATGGGTGCTTTACCTAGTAAACAATATAAACTAGTAGACTAATTTTCTTTGTTGGATATCAAAATTAATAAATAGAAACTGGAGCAATTAATGGTCCTTCCAAAGAGCAAAAGTACCATAAAGAACTTTTAAATGGATAATGGAGTTTACCAATATATATATTTGGTAGCAGAGGGACCTTGGTGCTAATGCCAGCAGCTGGGGGGGGGGGGGAAGAGGGGGACTTGAGTTGCTGATTTTTTGGTGTTGACAAAGAAGTATCACCAGTTAAATTATGAACACCTATGACAAATTGAAGATAGTAGGAGAATATGAATACAAGGCTATATGAGTATTAAAAAGTAGGAATAGATACAGACCTGGAAATGTGCCACTAATGGCAATGTCTTACTGACTGAGGTACTCTTTTGCCGACATTCTTCAGCTGCGACAACAAGTTGGCGTAGAAACTTTAGTATATCCTTTTAACAATACAGGCAAATCTGGCCCTATAAATGCTAGAGAAGTAGTTCTAATGAATATTACTGTCTAATAAGTAGCTTCAGTGTCAACTCTATTTCACCGATGACTATGAAAGACACAGCCCAAAACGAAGATGTTATAGAGTCTTCCGATCCGACACAAATCATCAAATTTTACCCGTGAAGCCAGTGCTTTGGAAAGCTCACATATGGGCCTCTTCTCGACTAATTTTGCTTGTGTTTTATTTCTAAAACATCATTATCACATGTGTGTCTTTTTTAATATACCTTGTTGCATGACAAAGGTGAAGGCGTGTTATCTGGTGAAACATAATGGCAATGAAGATTTACAAATTGACTGAACAAAACAAGCAATAGACCTGATGGCGTTCTTTCAATTGAACAAAGAATCACACCGCTAATGAGGCACATATGAAGAGATACGGGCCTCTATGCTGGAAAAGTGAAGAAATGAGTAAGGGGAGCTTTGGAGAAGAAGAAACCATGGATCTTGGATTAGTAAAGTGAGAATTGTTGCATCTCTGATAAGGGAAATAAGACAAGACTATCAGGTAGTCTATTCAACTGGGTTGGACCGTAAATATGGCTAACTTTTTAGGTATAAAATGACCATGTGCACATGGGGCTTTTTTCACCCCTAATAAGCACATTAACGAGTTCCTAAAAACTACAGCTAAATTGGGCCTTAGTATCATTTCCTTGTTTAGTATGTTTCAGCAAGTTTATTATACCCCTCATTCCGCTTTCACTTTTGAAAATCAAATCATCTAATTTTTTCTTCTATTCTCGACCTCTATTGGACTATCGTTAGAATGAGTTTGCTGGAGTTGTAGGTTCATTGGCTTTGGCATTTATGGGTTCGTTGATTATTCTCTAATATCTATTTCTGTTCTCATTAGCATCATGTGTTTGTTAAAGCTTCTCTGATCTTCAATCTTTGTTCTTATTCTCATTGGCATCGTGGGTTTGTGAGGCTTGGAGGTCGAGGTATCATGGGTTCATTAAGATTCATATGGGTTTGTGATCAAGGTTGAAGGGATAGAGCGCAATTGCAGGGAGGTTAAGATCGGAGCACGATTGAAGGAAGGTTGAGATTGGTGTGCGATCGAAGGAAATAGGCAAGTTATATGTGAGAAGATTTGCAAGAAAAAGAATTGTGCTGTGGCTAGCTCCAATCTTTTTCTCTTTCTATTTTTGTTTGTTTTTGGGGATTGTGTGATCTCTATTTTCTTCAGTTAAAAAATCTCATAATCTATTTTCTCCAATTTATTATTGTTTTAATTTCCCCTTTTTTAATGCCAATTTTGAAGCATTGTCATGGTTTTCTTGTTTTCAAGTGAAAGGTGGAGGTGGCACATCTAGTTTGGTGGTATAGCAAGTGGGGAGAGAGAAAGGATAAATTAGGGAGAAAATGAAAAAATGGGCATTATTTTATCATTTTTTAATTTTCGTGCTATACATAAATGGTGTAAACAATACATGACAAAGAAAGTATATTATACAATCGAATAATTAGACATATACTAGGTAGATTGGCCGCACGTTGCAATGCTAGTTTGTTGTTGGAGCACATGATTCTAAATAAGCAAAAATTTTGGCCTAAGAAGACAAAGAACAATATTTTAAAGACTCAAATACTACAAATTAGGGAGCCAATTGTCTAAAAGAAAAATATGATGAATAAAAAGATAGAGTGTGATATTATGGTGATCTATTTTGGCATTTTCCATTTTTTTAGGCATATCTTGACTAGGCCGGGTTACTATAGCCCAAAACTGTGTTACTATAGATCTTCAATGAATGCTAATTGCGATTTAGTATATAGGAGATTATATTGGCCCGCATGTTGCAGTGGGTATTTTATTACAATAAATTTAGCATTAAAATAAATTCTAATAATAATTAATTAAAAAACTCCCTCCATAAATTTATGTTAATCAATTAAAATTTTGTTTTATTTTAATTTTGAGTTTGACTTTCTTTATGTAATATTCTTATCTTAAAATGATTACGTATGATCAAAATATAAAACTATGAAATGTACATTATATATGCTTCGAAATCATGGACATTGTTGGCATTAAAAAATAATTCACTAAAAAAATTTCATCTCTTCACTAAAAAAATTTCATCTCTTGTCAACTCATAATTCGATTATTAATATTGAGGAGAAATTTAGTTATAATAATTCACTTTTAATTCTACCAATCATAAACAAAATATCATTATTAAACCTTAGAGTTTTCAAAGTAAATAATTCAAACTAAACAAATAAATCAATAATAATTGAAAAATATGACCACAACACAAAATATTTTTTAATTTAAAATAATAAATTAACATTTAACAATCAATTTAATAAAGGTAAAAATAAAAGAAAAGAAATAAACTAACTAAAGTTGAATCAACCCGATGCATGCACAAAAGTGGACAAATCATAGTGACTAAAGTTTTGTTTGAGAAAATAATAATGAAAAAAATTAACAAAAATAGTTAGGGGACCAATAGAAGAAATAGAAAAAAATTTAGATATTAAGGGTTTAATAATTGACTTAATAAATTTTAAAAAAAGGGAAATTGTTTTGCTCATAAATAAATAAACTATGGTGATAATAATTTACTTTAGAAGATAATACATAAAAAATAAAAAAAAAATGAGGACAAGAGCAAAACATAATCGAACATAGGGATTGAAAGAATTGGATTTAAAACATGTTTAACAAAAAGAAAAATTGAACAAAATGAAAATCGAAAAATAGCTAAATAGACCCTAAAAAATCTATTATCATTAGAAAGGTGGACCAAACTTCTAAAAGAAGCAATCACATAAAAAATGGAAGAATTAGGGAAAGAAAGCAAGCGACACTGTTTATCACTATAGATTAATAGTACATCCCTTAGCCCAGACCAACATTTTAGGGAGCAAAATTGAAAATGCACTATAGCTTGCTATTATACGAACAATACCCATTCATCAAAGTTTGGGGACTAAAATAAAAGCAAAAAATCTACAGGGGCTAGAAAGGGGGTTAAACCATCACCCAAGAAAAAGAAAAAGAAAACACCAAAATGTTTCCATTTTGGTCATTGTTCATCTACAGTGCCTAAGTGGGCAACTAGTATATTGTATAATATAAGACAAAAGAAGCTAATTTGTTACTAAAGTATAGATCAAGAGTAGTTTTGCCATTAAATCTCTATTCCAAAGAAATTTGCTATTAAGATTTTTGAAATAGACATATTTGCCACCGTTGTTAGCGATATGTCAATATATGTTAACAAAGCGATAATGTGGCAGTATTTTGTCGATGTGGAGCAAATGTGGAGGCACAAGTAGAAATAGTAAAAAGGAAAATATACTATATAGTCACTGAAGTTATATTTCTTTCCTATTTTTCACCTTAATCTTTTATCTATAACACCAAAGCTACAATTTCCAACTTATCTTCCTCAACCAGCTAGAAATGGAAGGCCAGAGAAGTACATTGATGAATTTTTCCACCACGATTTCCCTTCAACTTGCTCACACAATTGCTGCACTCTCAGCCCTAGCCTCAGCCCTCTGTGGCAACACAAACTCATGGATTTACTCAACTTAAGCGGCATTAACTACTCGGTAATTGTTGCTTGTCATGTCTAGTGCGCGATATGCCGTCATTTGAAAGGCCCCCCATTTCTTTTGCCTCTCTTGGATGTCGTGACCGTTACCGGTATCAAAGCTTGATAGCAAATATGCATGTTTTAAAAATATTGATAACAAAATTACTCGTTTTGAAAACAATGATGGCAAATATGCTATATATTGGATGACGTAGGGGTGGATTATCCAACTCATCCCCACTTTGATGAAATATTCTTTATGATAGCGAAATATTCTTAATTGCCATAATGGTAAATATCCCCTTATTCCAACACATTGATAGCAAATATATCCATTTCAAAAATGTTAGTGGCAAATTTCTTCGAAATAGAATTTTAGTGGCAAAACTACTCTGAGCCCTATACTTTAGTGGCAAACCCTTTTGCCTGTAATATAATGATAGCCTTTGTAATGCTACTCAGCATTTCAAACATTTTTTCACATTTATTCATAAGACAACTAGATGCTTTAACTGAAATTTTATTTTGATTATTCTAGACCAAAAGGCTAATTTTCTAAGTAAACTCGCAATGTGGAGTATAAAATTAAGGTAGATATTTTCTTGTAGTCGTTAAGTAGTAATTTAGGGGGAAAAAATTATTAGCATTTTGCCTTCATTAGTTTCCAAATTTGAAGAATTTAAGGCTTTGTTTAGTTATAGAGAATTTTCTAACTTTTCCAGAAATTTTTTGAAAATTAAAAAATGAAAACAAAATTTGTTTAGTTAAATAATTTTCTTTTTCAATTTTCCATGTAAACAATCTTCCATGTTAGTATGAATTAGAAAACTTGGTTTAAGTTGTTTTCTATTTTCCTGAAAACAGGAAATCCATCGGGCTCGCTCTCTCGTCGTCTCGCGATCAGCCTTCTTCCTCTCGACGCCTTTGATCTTCTCCCTTTAATGCCTTTGGCCTACTCCCTCCCGGGGCTTTCGAGCTTTTCCTTCAATATGATCTTTCTATCTATCTATCTATCTCTTTCTATTTGTCTCTTTGTGTTTTAAACAACAACAATAAGTCTCGATCAAGAGCGCCGTTGTCGTCTCCTCCATCTCTTCCTCCTCTTCCGCTGCTGTCCTGCAACCTACCGCCAATGCCGTTCCAGCTCCTGCTCAGCTAAGCCTCCTTTGAGCTAGCGGTGGAGCCCCCATGGGTATAGCAGGCTACTCGGTGCACGGTTTGCAGGAAGCGGGTTGGGTTGACTAAGTTCAGGTGCCAATGTGAAATCGTCTTATGTGGTACCCATAGGTACCCTAAGAATCATGGGTGTGTTTTCAATTTCAAGACGCTCGGGAAGAAGGAGATAATGATGGTGAATCCGGTGGTGAAGGTGTCAAAGCTGAACAACAAGATTTAGAGAAAGAGAGAGAGAGAGAGAGAGATAAAGAGAGAGAAATAGAGAAAGGCAGACAGGTTGAAGTGAGGAACAGGCTAGTCTTGATGGAGGAGGGGATCACAACCGTTGGATCAAAATCACATACAAAAAATCTACAAATATTGTTTTGTTCTGATTCTTAGATTACCTATTGTATGAAAAGAAAAAGACTTGGATTTTATCTTGTGGACGTTTGAGAAAATTGGGAGTTCTATTTCGTAATCATGTAGGTTGTTTTTTCTTGATAAGGTTGAGAAGTATACTTCCCTTTTTAACAGTTTTTAGCTCCTTATAGATGTCAAAGATATCACTTGAGAGATTTTTGTTGGAGAATTGGATTTAGAGAAAAAGACGGGTTATTCAATCACTGACACTCTTCTTCTTATTAGATGTGTACAATGGGCTGGGTTGACCCGGCCCAACTTGAACCCGGCACGCTTTAAACCCGGCCTAGGCATAGAACAGGCACGGCATGCCACGGATTAGAGTAGGCTCGGAAGGAAGAGGGCCGAATATGGCCCTCAGTAGTGGAAAATAACACACGGCCCAAGACTGCCTCAAGACCATGCCCCACTTACCTCGGCCTAGGCACGTTCGGTCACTGATTCAAAAAATGGTAAAATTACACTCTAAGGACTTCTGGTTGTCATTAACAGTTTTCTAAGTCCAAAACCTTTTTTACCCTCACCAAACATTAAAAAAGTGCTAGTTTCTAAAGATATTTTCGTCCAATCAAATTTTTGTCACTCCTATAAATACCCACCCTTATTCCCTCATTTCCTCACACAACTTTTTATACTCTTCTCTCTACATATATTAGTTTCTTCACATTTCTCTCTTCAATTCTTATCTTCTACCAAAAATTTTCTTAATCTTGTACTAATTTCTTCTTAATCTCTCCTTAATCCTTTGTTAATCTTTCATTAATTTTCATCACGTCAATGGCTTCAACGAAGAGTAGTAGCTCAGCCCCCGCTAAGAGCTCCTCATCCCGCACCGGCTTCGGGTCATTTTTCAGTCCCAAGAATTCTGCGAAAAAAGGAATTCACATCCAAGACAAGCTTCAGCCTGGCAACATCAATATGGCAAATATCGATTTGCAATTTGATGAGCAAGAATCCAATGATGATGTTGACATCCAAAAGACCCTTGCTTAAAATGTTGATATGCAAGAAGGGGGTAGTGAAGAACCGACACCTCAAAGTCAAGTTCCCAAGGGAGGTGAAAGAAAATCTCATTTCAAATCATTCGTGTGTGAGCATTTTGAGACACTTTGGGGGAAAAACAACCAGTTTGCCAAGTGCAAGTATTGCGGGAAAAATTTGGCACATATGGTGAATTCTGAGACTAGGGCACTTTAATGACATATAAGGAGCGAGCATCCGATGCACTATCCAGGGGCCGAAGAGAGTTCTGGTGGACAGACACAACTTAGTTCAACCGGTGATACAGGTATTTTTAATTTAATTAGCAAGATTGTAGGAAAGGTATGGTTAATTAGATGATGTTATGGAAAAACCTTTTATGCAAGCTGGAGACATGCATTTGGAAAATTGGATTAGGTTTACTTTAAACCCTACCTTTAAAAGGACATCTAGGACAACTGTATGAAGAGAAACATTTAAAATGTATGAATTAGGTAAATCTAATCTACGAGTGCATTTTTCTACAATTGATCATTACATTGCTTTTACTAGTGATATGTGGATATCTCCTATAGAGCAGGATTATTTCTGTGTCACCACATACTAGATTGATAATGGTTGGGTCATTTAAAAAAGAATTATTGCTTTCAAATGCATGGAATCTTATCACACTAGATACAATATCTATCAATGCATCTTAGATGTACTTCGTGAATTTTTTTATGCTGACAAAGTTTTCTGCATTAGTTTTGACAATGCCTCTAATAATGATTTTGTCTCCCAAGAACTGTGTACTGCATTGAAACCTCTTCAGAATAGTGTTTTTTTTATATTAGATGCATCTGTCATATTTTGAATTTGTGTGTGCAAAAGGGCTTAAGGTTTTACAGATGGAAATCCATCCAATTCGTGATGCGTTACTATATTTGAAGACACAGCCCAAAATAACTAGGGAATTCAAAAACTACTGCCTTAAAAACAACCAACCGTTTTCATGGAAACTTGATTGTCCCACTCGTTGAAACTTTATATATAAAATGTTGATGGATGCATATCCATATGCAGCTTGTTGGCTGTTTTCCTAAACTTGAAATTAAACTCCGAACTTCTAACAGTTGAAATGTGAGATAAGTGTTACAAACATTATCAATTATTATGGTATTTTTATGAAGTAACTGCTTTTTTCTCCAGTATTTATTATCCCACTTCTTACAAAATTTTGATGTATTTGGTAAACATTGTTTATGTTTTGAATCAATACAAGACGGATCCATTTCTAAAAGACGTCGTTAAAGTAATGAAGGAGAAGTAAGTTTCCTACTTTACACAAATCCCCCCATATTTTTACTTACATCTTCACTTGACCCAACCGTGAAAATTAGTGGAACATTATCTTTGCTTGAAGGATACTATAGTTTCTTAGATATGAATCATATTAGTTGTTTAGCTATGACAGCTGAAACATATAAGCTCATGCAAGAGCTATACAAAAAATATTCATCCCGCTACAAATACAAGGTAAGATCAACATCTTCCTCCATTAAACGCCCCACCTCCTCCTCCTCCTCATTAGCACCTTTCAACCTCGCGGAACGGCTGCTCAAATGTCCTCGACCCACATCATCTGACCTATCAAAAGTAGATGATTACCTCAATGCCTCATTTGAAACAAGTGAAGATGACATTTTGGAGTGGTGGAAAGCAAAAAGTGACAGATTTCCAATTTTGTCCATCCTCGCTAAGGTAGTTCTCGTGGTTTCAGTTTGAACCATTGCATCGGAGTTCACTTTCAGTGCTAGTAAACAAGTCATTTCAAAGAAATGAGCCAAGTTGGCACTCGAAGCAGTGGAGGTCTGCGTGTGCAATCGTGACTAAGGCCTTACTGCCTTAAGAAAACAAGACCAAAAAAGTTCAAAATATGAGATACAAGATGATGACGACACTTCCACATCCTAGATTTTCCTTTTCAGTTCTTAGAATGTATTTGATCTAATTATGTTGTAAAACACAGATCACATGTTTTAATTTTACCCTCCATTTTTTTGGGATGTTTTGCCATTTTAAATATAAAGCCCGTTCCAACTTGTTTGCAAGTGCCATTTGGCTTTATTATTAATAAAATTTGCAACAGTGGTGGTATTTTTTTTTCTTTCCATAGAATTATAAAACTTTTAAACAAAAACAATTAACTATTTTTAAGTTAAAAAAAATTTATAAATTTTTTTAAAAAAATTATTAAAAAATAAAAAATAAATAAAAAATAAGAAGCCCGACCCAAGCCCAGCATGGATTATGCATGCCGTGCTCGGCTTGACCAGGCCAAGCCTAGGCTTGGTTGGGCTGGGCCAGTTAGGCCCAACGTTCACCACTACTTCTTGTAATGTTGTGGAAAGCGTTTTTGGTGGATGGAAAGCTAGATTTCCAATTTTAAAGAAGATACCCAACTATCCACTTCGCACGCAATATTTAATTTTTATTACTTATTGTGTATTGAACAATTTTATTCGACAACAAGATAAAGTAAATGAAATATTTATTTAATTTGAAAAGGAAGGGATGATAGTTGAAGGTAAAGAAGGTTTGAGTACAACAAATGGTTAAGGTTAATGTGTCTCAAACAACCCAAATGGCTAAAGTGAGAGATGAGATAGCTACTCATATGTGGAACGATTACCAATGGTGTAGAGTTAGCTCTAATAATCGTTAACTTTAATATATATAATTATATTTGATATTATATTCTCTTTGAAATTGTATTATACGTTAAAAAATTATATTATATTCTAAAGAAGGGATGAATTTTTCTGTTCATCTACAGTAGATGAATAGTGCAATTTTTTTGGGAGCTTTTGTCTCTTCTTTTTTTTTTTTTGCCCTTTTTCGGATGCAATTTTCTCTGTTATTAATTTGATCCTCTTTTAGCAAGGTGCTCACCTTTGTGAGGGCCAATGTTGCAATTTCCCGGTTTTAACTCTGTTTCACGTTTATTTTGGTAAAAAAACAGTTTTAGTCCCTAATTTTCTATGGTTTCCAGTTTAGTCCATGAGTTACATCCATGTTACATTTTGGTCCCTAAATTTTATAATTATTTAATTAGATCTTCTATTTGTTCTTTGATCCCTAAACTTTTTTCTTGTTTTATGTACTATCTTTTAAACTAAAACATTAGTCACCATAGTTTGTTTATTTTTCAGTTAAATCATTTTTTAATTTATTAAATTAATTATTAAACCTTTAATACATAAATTTTTTTCCAGTTTTTATCTTAGTCCAAATTTTTTTAATTATCTTTCTTTATTATTTTTTTGAACTATTTTTTGAACTGATTTTTCTTTATTATTGCTTTCTGAAATGAAACTTTTAATCAGTATAATTTGCCTATTTTTTTAAATGAAACCATTAATTGATTGACATAAGTTAAATACAATTTTGTATTTTGGTTATTTTTTCATTATTGATGATTGAATTTTGCTGCATCAATTATTTACTTTAAGGTCTATAGTTTACTAAAATAATTTTATCAATAATTGCTAAAATTTAAAGTAAAATTTTCTAGATAATTTTTTATTGATGTTAAAAATTTGAGTTTGAATTAATAGGAGATGAAAAATTTTAGTAAATTGTTTTTTAATAACAAAGAAAATATGTATAAATTCAAAGCACACACAATTTTTTATTTCACGGTATTATGTTTTGATCATAACTAATCATTTTAATGATAAGAATATAATGTAAAGAGAACCCAACTCAAAATTAAAATAAAGCAAAATTTTAGTTAATTAATTTGAATTTATGGGTGAAAATTTTTTAATTACTTATAATAAAAATTTATTTTATTACAAAATTTATTGAATTAAGTCCTCGCAATAATGTACGAGTCATCAAAACCTCGTATTATGACTAAGATAACTTTGTTTATCATATGAATATGTTTTTTTTTTCTTTTATATGAGTATTGCATTTGAATGTTTTAACAATGTGAGAATATAAAATTTTGTTGTGAAGAAAAATTTCTCAACTAAACATGTTTTCTAATTTTTCATTTTCAGAATTTTTTTTTTTGTAGAAAAAACCAAAATATTTTCTGAAAAACATTTTAGAAAACTGCACATGGAAATGAAAACTAGAAACAGTAAAGAAAAAAAACTATTTTTTTCAACCAAACGCCACCTAAGCTTTTGGTTAATAGGCTCATAAATTTTTTCGGTTAAGATAACAGGATCACGGCCAGAATTTTAGAAGATAGAATAGAAGGTGAGCAGACAAAGAAGCTTGATGGGCCACTGAGCACATATATTTATGAAAGACTGATGATAATTATGAGATTTTGGCCTACATTAGACAATAAAAATAGTAAAATTAATGTACACTCCAAATTTGTAGAAGAAAAATACGGAACAGTTTACATTGCGACATCAAATATTGGTATCAAACAGCTACTCAGTTTTTAGATTTGAGGACTAATATGGAACGATTGAAAGATCCAGGACAAAAAAAAAGAATAATTACTAGGTGAAGAAAAAAATCAAACAACGATTAAAGGTTAGAATCAGCCATCAAAGTTTCCTCTTACGTTTAAACATGAACAGATCTTGGTTCAGTTAATCAACTTAAAAGCTCAGGATCATTTACAGGAACTAAACCCAGCTCTACATATGAACACTTATTCCTCACTGCTATTTCTGTTTTCCTCGTGTACATTGCTCGTGCGGTGTCTAGAATGATGGCTCCTACGTTCAGATCCCTTCCTCAAAGCACCCCACAATCTGCGGTACGAGAGCCAGCCTCTTAAAATTTGAGGGAATTTAAGCTCTGACATGGGGATTTCCTCTTCATCTTCATAAAGGTGGCGCCTGGAGTTGGTCGCTTGGAGTTCATTCTTCTTGCCATTATTTTCCAGAGTGGCCTGCTCCTTCCCTTGAAGAGCTTTACTTGGTAAATACCTGCATGTAGAAACATGAAGTAGATGATTGGCAAAATCTAGGAGGTGATTTGAAGATTCTAAAGACATGTCAGGAGAAAAATATTCGAGTGACAAAAACGAATCGTTGACATCCTACTCCTAAAACTCTGGCAGCTACTGTCTGCTTAAAATTCAAAATCATCCCCCAAGTGATTACTAAAATCTAACCCATTCATCCCTTCGTGAAAATCCGCAGGCACAGCTGTATTTTCTTCTCTTCCTTCTGGCGTTATGGCCCAAGATCAGGCAACATACTTACAGATAGGAGTTCTAGAGCAGCTAGGTTTCACAAGCATATATATCTGATTGACCCTAAAAAGAATACGAGCATTGACCGATGAGCAAGATTTAGCGGGACTCTATGAGCATAATAGTAACTATCCAGGACAAATAAAGCAGGTCTATTATTAGTTCTATGTCTGCATTCAAACTACAGGTAAATGGGATGCCAGAATTTTCAGCTCCTTGTAGCTTCTGTTAGAGTCCATTGAATGCAAACGTTCTACTCAGACACCAAACCATACCATTAAACATCCTGAACTGCAATACAGATTGGCTAAGGGCTGGCTCATCCTTATGCTTCTGATAACTGTATCTAGACATGCATGATTTTGCAGTCAAGTAAACAACAGAACAGCAGTTAACTCCTTATAGGATTTTGCCATTCTGCTTTTCGCTAATGAGTGAGACTACAGTCTGTCTGACCTTAGGTTCAAGACATTCCTAGGACGAAGCAAGTACATTAAGAACACCAAACTCTAAGAAAGAACTGGCAGTTACAGATTAGTTGCTTTTTAAACACAATTCCTGCTTTTGCCTTTGTTCATTGGAGCAGGTAGCAGGGTATGCTTGATCATATTGCTTAGCATGCCTTGAACCTGAGATGTCACGGATTATACAGCATTTGATTTTTTTTTTCTTTTAGAAAGGGAGAAAAAGAAAAGAATTTGACAATTTAGGACCTTCTGCAAGGAACACTCTGGCTTCTTGATTGCCTTTGCAAAGGTGACTTGTTTACTGATAAGTGCCTGACAAATTCAAGCTGCAAAGACCCCAACATTATACTCAGAAATGTTCAAATATTGCAACAAGACAGGCTTTCATACAGAGTGACACAGATTTGTAACTTCCAGAAGAAATACAGAGGAAATAAATTTTATAAAAAATTAAACTAGAAAACAAATCCAACTGCCATATCTCAGAACCACAAGGACACAAAAGCAAAATGCTGGAACTGTAAATAAAGTAAAAGTCAACTAGCCTGAGAAGACATAACATCTCGATGAATTTCAATCTAGACGCTAGAACACTTCCAACACAAAGCAACATGCATGATGAAGGCTCTAAATCGCATTATGGAGTATAAGATATCTAGTGCCAAAAAAGAAAAACAATCATTGTTGCTCAGATATCCTGATTTGGAGAATCATTCTTCTGATGAAATTGACAATGTCTTGTTTGTTAACTCCTGTTCGGAATTGTGTAATTGGCAGAGGCCCTCATCAATTTACGGGGCTCACCATCATCTGCAGAGAGATTATAGGAACAAAATGAATGAAATTTCGCTAAAATGCCAGCTAATGTTGTATCAGTTAGTTTCTCACTTTCTCTCCATTTTTTTGCTCTTTTCTCTTATCCATTCACTTCAACCAAGTGGCAGAGGCTGCAAATAAGATCTCTCATGTTGGTTTTCTAATGGTAGAAACATGAATAGTTTAGTTTAGTTTATGCCATCCTTAGGAACCACGGGTCTAACAAGGGAAGCTACCACTATCCTCACTGAACCAAAAGACAGCAGGTGAACTACAGGGGGTTTTCAAATCCATCTGTCGGGAAACATTCGACAACTTAAGAACTGCACTGACTACAAATTAGCTGTACACCATCAGTATTTGATCAATGTTCTCTTTTGGGTAGGTTAATAATATGAGTTCAAAGTTAACAAAAAAGGTCACCCACTTTCAGAAAATAGATGAATAAGTGCAGCAATTCACAAAAACCAGAGACATGAGCAAAGAAGTCATGATTCAGGAACAAAACCTGATCACCATCCTTGATTCCCAGATCCCGAATGGAAGCTTTGTCACTAATTAGCATCTGCCCTTCATAAGACAAACTAAAGTGCGCCCATACGTGTGACCTCAACTCATAGAAAGCAAGCAAACAACTAATTAAGTTTGAACACTCCATAAGAAACCAGGAAGCATATATAATGCTTAATTTCAAAATGTTACCATGAAATCTTCTCCTCCGCCGAGGAACTGAAAAGCTCCTCTATAGCTGATTTCAGCTGCGCCACTGTAGCTTTCCTTGAAACAGTAACATCTAAAAAACCAGAAATCCCAATTCATAACCCATCCAGAGTTAAAAACCAAAGCACCAAGGAACAGCGAAATTTTTTAAAAACCTGCCACCGACCGAAAAGAGAGCCGTCGAGCTTGAGAACAGAGAGCTTGAAGAATCGCGGCTGCGGGAGCTTAAGGTAGGAGACCCTCCTTGCGGCGGAGCGGTCACCGCCGCTGCCAGCGCCGAGATTAAGAGGAGACAAACAACATGGCTCTAACAAATTCAAAATCCGCAGGTTGCTTCTGGTGCGACCGTCGCTACCAGTGTTGGTGGTGCTGTCGAGGCAGATGGGCATGGCGATCGGATCAAATCAAATTGTTTGGAGCTCCGAGGGTTTGTTCGTCTACCGAGAGAGAGAGAGAGAGAGAGAGAGAGAGAGAGAGAGAGAGAAGGAATGGGATGTCTGGTCAAGCTTCAAGTTTCGAGTACAGTCCGTCTGTCGGTTAATTCGTTTCGGGGAGATCAGGAGACCGTTATTCAGGGGATCTTTATTCTGTTTTCCGATTTTGATTCCTTTCTTTCTTCCCCAAGCAAGCCTCAAAGTCCATAATCTATTGATTATTTTACTTTGACCCTCACTCTATTACGATTGTTTCATTTTCACTCTGGACCATATAGATTACATCAATTCAAAGTAATTGTCAAATGTAAAATTTAAAATTATAAAAGTTATCTTCTATAATTTAAACAGTGTAACAATTTTTCTACCGTCAATATACAATTTTACGTCAATAGAGTTTTCTTCCTGAATGAAATAAGTCTGCTAACAATGAGGAAACATGGTGATTTGAGTTGTCTATTAATTGCAAAAAAAGATTATTGTATAGATTAAATTTACTAGAAAGTTACTAAATAGTTTAAATTATAATTTAAAATATTGCTATCGAATAGTTACTCCAAGTTAACAAATTTCATTCATTGAGACCAAAATGAAACATTTTCTTATAGATAGAGGACCACAATGAAACATTTTGAATATGTTTAAGACTAAAATAGAACAACCAGTATGTTAGGGAGTAGAACAGAATAATAGTTAAAGGTGATGGACTATCCATGCAATTTATCCTTTCTCTTCTCTTACTGATAAGCAAGGGTTAGATAAATTCAAAACTCAACCCGCACCATCACCACTAGGTGGGTTAAGCTGGGTAAAAATAAATCGCAGTTTGCAGGTTGATTTCACATCTAAAAAAACTATCAGTTTTTTAATTGGTTCCAATTCCAAAAGAAACCAATCTGAATTGAAACTAAATTTGAGGTATATATGTAAATATATGATAAAAACTATGGTATTATTAAATTACTCATATACTTATATATGAACATGCACATTTAAATGCATATTTAGATGTAAGCTTTAGTACATTGCTAATATATTTATATATAAACATGAACATTTAAACATGCGCATAAAAAAATATTATATTATTGACTATAAAAATTTAATATTACTAAGTTTTTCATATATTAAAAATATTGTATATTTAAACATGAATTATGTTATATATTATGTTGAATATTTCTTAAACTAATTGTGGGTGAAATTTTATTGGACTACAAAGTTGTTAATTTATATATGCATATGATAAAAAGTGAAAAGCTTGATAATCAGAACTGAAAAAAATAAACCATGGTTTTGATTTTGTTCTATTATCATTTCTTAGGTTGGTGAGATTTTTTTTTTTGTATAACTATAACTATTTTGGATTGGTTCAGTTTCATTAAAAAATTGAACTAATTTAACCCATGCTCATCCATATGTTTTCTTCTCTTTGGGCAACGACAAAGAAACCTCTGAGGCTTCACTAGAAATATCTTTAACCTCTTAATTATGGAAATCTACAATTAACTTCGCAAAGTTCTACCAACTTTCACACTAATAGGAGGAAAAACAAAAGCGATTCTATATTTAAATAGATAAAAACATTGATAATTTAAATCAAGTTACTAATAGACAATTTAAATTTATTCTTGCAGAGGTAATGTATAGGATTAAACTAAGAGAAGAAAATTGCAAACCACTTTTTATGTTTTTCCTCACCAACATTTTTTCACTCCTATTTCAAGAAATGCATTATTAGTCTCATTTGGTTTTCTGGAAACCAACAATTACATACCCATTATTTATTTTGGATATTAGGAACTTACTAATTCGTTCTAAAAATACCATAACGAACATATATTGAGACTTATCTAAAAGGACATGATTGAATATAATCGACTACTAAACACAAAGCATTGAATATGACAATTTATTAAATAGTGTAGGGGTGTGCAAGTTCCATCGTGTTTCACCAAAACCTGACCCTACCAGCATCAAATGTAGGTTTCACACTTTAAAACCTAGCCCTACTTGCATGGGTTTGAAACCTAATCAAACCTAACTCACATTCCATAGGCTATTCAAATCAGTTCGGTATTGCTAGGTTTCAACTTCCCTTATAAATAAAATATTCCACATGCAAAACATATAAATACACAATAAGATTAAAATGCAAATCCACCAAACAAGGTAAAATCAAAACTAAAAAAAAAAAAATTCTTCATATATCCAACTCATCCACCAAACAAACTAAAAATCAAAATTTTCAATAATCAAAGTTAAGAAACCAAAAACAAAACCATGGTTATTCGGTAATATTGCATGAAGAAAATAAGTATCTAAAGTAGGGTCTTTTGTGATACTTGAATCCCTAAAGCTAGTCGACAGTGTTAGGAAACAGATTATTTTGGCTTACATGCATGTATTTCATGTTGGGTTTATGCTTTGTTCCACGCTTGAAAAATGAGTTTGGCAAAAGTAAGAATAGGCAAGTCTGGAGAGAGAGAGAGAGGCCAAATGGTAGAAAAAAGTAGCAGTTAGGCTTTGGGATTAAGATTTGGGCTGGTAGAAGTCAGGATCCTGTTTTTTTTTCAGTTAGGATATGATGCGCTAAGCCAATTTAAACTTAAATAAATAGGGTAAATTCATATTTACAAGTTATCTATTTTCACTACCCAATTAATAGACTTGTATATCATGTTTCTATTTTTACCACCCAACCCGACTCTAACGTGTATGACCATAAAATCGGTTCAGTACAGGTCAGTCAGTTTCATAGATTCAGCAAGTTAAAAGAATGCCCTTATTAAGTATAATTAGGTTTTTTTTTACTCTATCTTCTATATTTGGCTACAGGATTTTTTTCTGGTCAATAATATTTTTTATTTGATATTTTAGAAACTGGTTAGTAAGTTTTGATACCCAAAATGGATAGCAATGGCGTAATTGTAGGTTTCAAAAAATTTTGATAGGAGTAATAATGTATTTCTTAAAATAAGAAAAGTAATTATAGGTTAGGAAATCCCTCAATGGGTTTTTCTAATTATGTCACCTATGTTTTATCATTGTATAATCTGGTTGATATCCATGGATCCTCTTAAACACATATGCCATTAATACTTCATAAATTTCAAAGCAAATAATGACTTACGGGGGATTACTCTCGACTATTCTCCATTGGCCTTCAACTCTATGGCTTATAAACTTGTTTTGATCCGATATTGTTAGGATAGATTAAAGAAACAAATGTGACATATGTGTGTAGTGTGCCCCTAAGAGAATATCTATTGTGTTTGGTGCCCTTGTTTATTGATGCTAATCATAGGCTTATGGCTTATCTGTGTATATCTCGAGTTGCATGACATACATTTAACACTTTGGCTATCAATAACCTATTTGGTACAAGAACCATGCTTAATTAGTTCTTATGAAAGTTTAATAGATAGTTTTTGTGAATCTTTTGATCCAGTAAAGATTGATTTCCCATGGAAAATTTTAGTAAATCAATTCATACTCTTACTCCTTCAACCTCTCTTCATCCTTCCTATGCTTCTTACTTGGATTCATTATATGAATTCAAATATTTTTTTTAATACGATAAAATTCCCTTACTTGATCTTCATCATACTAGCCTATAAAAAACCTCTTTCAATTCATCAAATTCCCTCTCTAAAATAGTAAAAAACATGATTTCTTCATCTTGTAAAGCCATGAAAGAATATTTTCCAGCTGCTAAGTTTCACCAACATACTTTTCTCATCACTAATAAGAATCAGTATGTTACTCTAGAAATTCTTTCTTTGCTCTTTGACAATAAAGTATTAAAGGATATACTCATCTATATTTTTATGTTGTGTGTATCACTTTTACATACCATGAGAGAAAAGGTCTCATAGTTACTGGCAAAGTCATTATCTTTGATAATAGATACAGGAGATATAAGCGTGTTTGTATTGGTACCATGGAAACAACTATAAGTGATGTTACAATCTTAGTTTACATTCTTTTATAATTTTAGGATGACACTATAAGACCTATATATGTTATCTACCTTAAATATCCAATTACAAATAACTAAAGTGCAACATATTCTTCCACTCATGAAGCTACTATCCACTACCAAATGACATATCAAGTTCAGGAACATGCTATTGACTTTCCCATATCAAATATAAAAAATGATGCTTTGAATTTTTCAGTGGATACAACCCATATTCTAACTTGACATATGTTCCGTGACTAATTCTAAATGATAAGCTTGAATGCCTCATCCCATACTTCTTGATAACTGCCAACAAGTCTCTACATCAACAGGTACATTAGTTCGATCTACAAGGCCAATCTTTCCTATAAGAGATGAAGGCTATGTAGCAAACATTTTTTTCAAAATGGAGTTAAATGCTCTTCCAAAAAGTCAGGTGTTTTCTCTATCCCATAAATTATAGCTTTTGTTCTTGACTAAGAACCTTATCATGTTCTTATTGAATCCTTTCATGTTTATAGTTCTTGATCTACCAGTTTTAATATGAAAAATGTCACAAATATTTTGATGCTTTGTGATCTAGTTGATTGTTTACGCCTTCATGATGATGATGATGATGAAACTAAGGAGACGAATAAGAATAAGAAAAAAGAAGAAATAGTCCTCCTAGGAGATTCTTCACTAATGAAATGAAGTTAGAGACTTAAAAGTTGGACTTTTTGGTAAACCTTTTAAAAATTTTGATTATTATATTTTTTACTTACAACATAAAACCTTTTATCTCATTTTCCCAAAGAACCTTATGTCTTTCATCCATTTGATCTTGAATTTAAGTTTTCAACTCACTCGTACTATAAGAAGACCCTAAAACAACTTAGAAAAAAGACACCACACTCATCTTCTGAGCTCTAAGTACATATGTTTCATATGAAACATGAAGGTTTTCCTTTCTTTTAGTTTGAGGATCATTCTTCTAATACTGAACATGCTTTGAAGGTTTTACAACATACAAATGTTAATTCTAAAGGATATAGAAGAGAAATAACAACTATTAAATAAATTCTTAATTAGCAGTATGCTAATATGTTTGCTTAGAATAAACTTTTACAGAAAATTGATTAGTGCCAGCAATAAAATGAAGCAAATATTCAAATAGCTATTATTGATCCACTTGTTTGGTTTTAATAATGGATTGATTATTTACACAATGAGATATTGACACTCATTACGGATTCCAAATCTTGTATTGCTCAAGAATTGGAGATCATTCATCTCAAGCAACAACTAAAGGTACTGTATGCCTCAAAACCTTTTTGAGCTTATCTTGGTTTCATCTTTTGTTACCATTTAACCATTTGGATTTTTTTTCTACTAGAACTTCTTTCTTTCCTTCATAGATCCTTTTTGCCTATTTTATAACTTAATCTCTACCTCTATTACCTCTCAAGAATTGGCTCCCAAAACTAGACTCGCTACCAAGCCAGATGGAAACCTAAACATGCACAAACAAAATCTTCCATATTTTCCTAATAGATTCCTTCTCAACCAAAACATATGGGCCCTACAGTAGCTTCTCCACTTATCTCTAAACCACATACTACTTCCCTTAACATTAATGAATCTTAAACCATGACTGTCCAAGCCACCAATCTAATCACCAATATCCTTCACACTATTAAAGCCTAGGCAGTATATCCAAAAATTTTATAAATTATGATTTGTGCCACTAGTCCCAGTATATATATACATACAATAAGGCTAAATTTATTATAAATTATGACTTATGCGATTGGTCAACAATATCCAAATCTAATAAAGAAAAATGCCATAAACACAATTTATTCTTTTGATCCATATTTGTCACAAAAAACTTAATTTTGAGAAAGCCTAACCACATCCCACAAAACAAAATCTTAGAAATCTTTCAAAATACACAAGTGTACTTTTTTTTAACAATTTTTACATTTTACATGAGCATGTATAGCTTTTTACAATTCATTGGAGAAGTTGTCATTCTTTTACCACCTATGACCACTACTAAAAAATAAATTTTCTATCATCATTCTCTCTATGTGATAGCTATTGCAAATTAAATGAAAAGAATAAAGGGGTGCATATTACAACCCACTGTCCTGAACTGTAGCATTAAAGCTTGTTGGAGTCTTATTGCCATCCACTTACCTATATGACAACCTAGTTCATCACCAAAACCATTATGCCCCTCTGCCAACCATTAAAGATAAAGGAAGAGACAAGATTGTAGGTTAAATACAACTCATAACTGCCAACTCAAACATATATATGAACATTTTGAACATTGAGAGATGTGTCAATAAGAAATTTAAAAAATTTAAATGAAAATTATATAGTCTTACAAAGTTTGGTTCCCTTTATTTAGACTGAATAAAAGCATAATGAGAATAAAAAGGTAATTCAATTTCATTAAATACCTTTTCCTTATGCACATTGCAGCAACACTTTTCATTGACATATTATCCACTTTTAATCATACATATTATCCATTTTTCATTAAATATCTCTTAGCTTTTATATATATATTTGTTAAAAACATTTTACACAAATTGTATTGGCACAACATATGCATTTTCATATTATATTTTCATTGGCACATTATCTATTTCTCATGATACACCATTATCTACTTTTTTTTTTACATATCTCACATTTTACACATAAATCACATACATAGCTTCCTATCAACATTGAAGCATCATATGCTTACTTTATCTATGTACACTTTTCATTAGCACTTTACATAATTTGTATTGTGATAGTCTATGCATTTTCATATCTTATTTTCATTAACAAATTTTCCACTTATCATGATACACGCTTCTACTTTTTATTGACATATTTCATATTTTTCATATATATCAAGTAAATAGTTTTGCTTTAATAGTAAAGCACCATGAGCTTATTTTATCCATGTATACTTATTATTAGCACTTTGCATAAATTACACTACCACAACCTATGCATTTTCATATATATCAACTAACAACATTTGCATTTCACAATAACACATTTCTCTTCTTCCTATTTGTGTAAAAGTTGTTGTCTAATAAATTCTTTTAATGAACTATGATCATCACCCATAATAACTGTTCTTTCATCATACTCCTTGTGTGATCACTGTTATAAATTAGAGAAGAATAAGAGAAAGGCATGAATCATAGTCCACTACAACGAACCATTGCTATTAGAGCTTTTCGGAGTCTTGTTGTTGCTTCCATCCTCAAATGGTAATCTTGGGGATGACATATTTAGTGCATAAGAGGTCCCCAACCTTGCATGATGTTTAGTGATGTTGTGGATGATGGATGTAGAGGATGAGTGTGTGTGTGAAAGAGAGATAGCGAAGGAGATAGAGAGGGGCGGAGAAAGGAATATAAAGATAGAAGACAATAAGGAGAGGAAGAAGGCTTAAGGCAGTGACAATCGGGCAATGGTGCTCAAATAATATCAATGGTGATTGAGCAATTTCAATGATTAAAAAGGTGGCTTTGTTATAAGTTGAAGATAGCGATAAATACTAAATGAATACACAAAGAAGAAAAAAATTGAATTAGGGATAGTCTTGACATAAACATTCGATCCAATGTGGACATATATCCGTGTATAAATAGTGATAACCTAAAAAATAGAAATAGAATTAGAAATTTCAATGCTGAATTAGGTATCAAGTCTTTTTTATTTATGTCTAAAATCATATTTCACCCTCAAACTTTGTTGACTTGGACATATAACCCCAAAATATAACTCGGTTCTACATAACCCTCAAACTTTGTAAATTGTGACACATAAGCCTCTCAACCAACAAAAATGTAAGTTTTGCTTAGTTTAGAACTCAAACAGAAAGGAAAGTAAACGTGAAGGACATAGTTTGTGCTCTATTATACTGTGCCTAAGAGAAAGTCGAGAGCTAAGTGACATAAAGTGGGAGTAGGAAAGCAGATAAAAAATATGTTATTCTTAAGAGCACTTCAAAGAACCACAGATATAGTTTCCATGTTATAATGATTTCTATAGAAATATATAAAATAAGAATAAAAATTAAGATATTAATTAATTTAAAGTAATAGTAATTTATTATACCCTATAATGTATACTAGTGCTAACATAATTCAAAGAAACCTAGAATAAAAGAAAAAACTGAAATCACTTTATGATACAACACAAAATTAGTAAAAACTATGCAACTTCACGAATAAAATGAAAGTTCAGCTATACAAATAAGAGACAGTAGTATAAAAGCATTAAGGAATAAAAAATATCTTTTTTAGCCAACCTAAGTGCCATGTAGGAAATATTTTTTTCATAAAGAAATCTAAAAATTTAAATGTGTAAAAGAGAAGATGAAATCAGGAGAAAATTATTTTATGAGAATTAAATTTTCTTTTCCCTTTAAGCTTATTTAAAATTATTAAATAATCATGAAAATGAGTTTATAGTTAGTTATGAAACTACTAATTGCAGCAACCTTTTTTTCTTATTGCATTTAATTTCCTAAAACATAAAAATCAAACCTCTTAAGAATATTAAATTTTTATAAAAATGAAAATCATTGCTTACACAAGTTAAGGTCAAGTTTGTTTTTCGACTGTGCCCTAAATGCATGTTGTTCCCTTAAACTATGGTGACTCGAACAGTTGGTGAACATGAGTTGAGTAAACTCGAAACCTAACCTAAATTACCTTTATTGAGTTGGGTTGGGTTGAGTAAAAAAGGATAATGATTCGTGGGTTGGTTTCACATATAGGAGAAACGAAGGTTTTTGGGTTGATTCTGATTCCATATGGAACCAACCCGAGGTGTATATATAATTATATAATAAAAATTATATTGTTACTTAAAAATACAATATGATCATCATAATTCTTCAAATATATATATATTTGAAGAATTATGATGATCACATTGTATTTTTATGTTAAACTCTTACACTAATGTCCCAAGTTAAAATAACATGGAAGTTGTGGAATAATTAACAAAATTTCTCCATATTCACTTGAATTACTTTGCTTCCTAACGAGACTGACTATTCCTGGGTTATTTTGCTTTCGATCTCTTTACTCCAGACTATTTTTTTGCGTTACAATCCTTATATTTTTTCATTTATAAGGCATGTGAAACTAGAAATTCATCACATCAATATATTTCAAGTTTTGATACTGAAGAAAATGATCTTATAGACTTAATTTTTCATGTTGAATGTCATGCCAATATTTGAATTATTGGAGGAAAACATACTGGTTGCGATAGAAGATACTCCACAAGCAATTCTTTTGAATCATTTTTTTGTAACTGCATGTTAAACTCTTTTTAATGTATCTAAGTACATGTATTTAAATGATAATTTAATTATATATTATGTTGAATATTTCATAAACTGGTTATGGATGCAATTTTATTGAATTTTCTTGTTGTTATAGGTATATGGTATAAACCAAAAAACCTGAGAACCAAAACTGAGAAACCCAGAACCATGGTTCTGATTTTGTTCGATTCTCAGTTCTTGGGTAGGGTAGAAAAATTTTGGAACCAAGACCAATTCAGAAAAATTTTGGAACGAAGACCAATTCAGGTTCGTTAAGTTCCACCATAAAACCAAACCAACCCAAACCATTCTGACCTCTAGTTTGACCCCTAAATTATACCGCATCAACTTGAACCCTAAACTTTGAAAAATTAGTCATTTTGGTCATTCATCTCATATATAAGCTTAAGTGAACTCACGTGCGATGGACATTGTCATTCATTTGACAAAGTGGCCTTGGATCCCATTCTCTTTCTTCCTATATTCTCTCTTTCTTTTATTAGCCCGATGTTAAGAGCCAGTGTATGACTCGACTCTCGATCAATTGAGCCCAAAAGCAACCCTGATAATCCCTTTTATGTTTTACCTCAGCCAAGTGTTGTGATCAGCAAGACGCAACATTGTTAGGCAAAGTAGCAGTAAAGCTAAGTAGTCGGATTTCTAGTGAGTTTGGCTTGAGAAATGTTATAAATGACACCAATTCCGATTGCCTCATTCTCATCAACGATTCTACGGCTCTTAATTTGAATATATGATAGCGGATGAGATGGAAATTGTGGTGACTATAGTGGAGGCAAAGTGATTGATTGGGTTGCTACCAGATCCAAAATTTATTATGGTTCAGTAGTGGAGTCAATTAGAAAAGAAAATTTAAATACTTTGATGAGATTGTGAGAGAGAGCGATAAAGGATGACAATTCTTGGCAAAAAACGAAGATGAGTTGGCGGCAACTGTCGATTGGGAAAAAGAGGGTGTCATGTCATCAAAAGAAGTGGTAATCGTCGATTGGGAATAAGAGAATGCCAAAGAGCGAGTGGTTTGAAAGGAAGTAGAGGAGGAGGGTGTAGTGACAGTGGGGGAAGAAGAGGGTGTCGGAGAGGGTGTTGTGTCATCAATGGGTTTTATGAAGTTGGCAATGACTTCTAATGGCGACAAGGAAGAAAATAAGGAGGAGGAGCAAGTGTTATAGGGCAGATGGAGTTAAATGTCTTACAACATCTCTCTCACATGCTCTTATGTGAGTGCATAAGTGAGTCAAATGACTAAATTGACCAATTTCTCAAAGTTCAGAGTTCAAATTGATACAGTTCAGAATATAGGATCTAAACTGTTTGAGTGACCATAGTTCAAGGGAGCAATAGACATTTAGGCCTTAGATTATTAATAATGTGTTAAAAAAATTATTTCTATATATTACAATCATTTATCTAAGTTTATATATATTTACTAAAATATTAAAAGTAGCAAAAAACAATTGGAAATATATATTTTATTAGTATTTGTAAGTTAACAAATTGGAGAAAAGTTAATTCTTTGCAAGAATCATTATTTAACTGATTATTAGGCATATATAGTACTTATTCCCTCGTTCAGGCTGGCTGCATGGAAATGGAAACTTTTAAATCAAGCAAGGTGCCTCATATTGATCTAATCATCGTTATCATCTTTCCCAATTTATATCATGTCCATATTTCATGTTCTAATCACAGTAAGCAACAAATTGACAAAATCAATGATCCAATTTTGTTAGAATAGATGGTGTAAGAGCATGGCATTCATTTTTGCAATAGATTCTTCATCACTTTTTTGAACGTTGTTGGTGGTATGGATATTAGAGATGTTAGGCTTTTTAACCAAGCCTTATTAGTCAAATCCTTTTGGTGATTAATCCATAAAACCCAAATTCCTTGGTGGTAAAGGTCATCACAGCTAAGTATGTGATGACTTTCCTAGTGAACGACTGGTTTTGACCGGGCAAGTATATTTTATTTAATTGTTTTCACTTAAGTACCTCAAGTTAGCATCTTATTAAGCAAGAAAGACAAGCTAAGTATAAGTAAAGATGAGTTCCTAAATGTGATTTGGCACGTGAGGGTCAAAAAGGGTAAAATGGTAATTTTGACTCAAGTGACTGACATGACTATAAATTTGATAATATAGGGTCATGTAAGGATTTTTGACTAATTAAGTCAAGACCATAAGTTAATCTAGCTATTAGAACCATCATTTGAAGGGAAAGTGCAAAAATTTCACTAAATGTTCAAATGAGCCATTTATGTCTTAAGTGGCTTAAGTGTCCAAGAGGCCAAAGGTAAGGGGCTTATAAGCACTCTTTAGGACCAACGAGGGATGGTTTTCAGTGAAGGTTTAGTTGCTAAAGTGAAACAAAAAAGAACTTAAGAGCCAAGAGGCAAGAAACCAAAAAGTAAGTTAATGGAGTTTGTAGGATATTTCTACCAAGTTTTTTACTTCCATTTCCATTCCTTTTCTTCCCCAATTTTGTGGCTCCCTCTTTCTACCAGAACTTCTGCTTCAAACATCCTCAATTCCATAAACATCCATCAAATTTGAAAGTCCTAAGGTGAATCCAAGAAGCCTCCAACTAATTCTTGGTGTTTTTGCTTTAATCTAGCTCTTTAATGCTTGTTTTGGGCTTAAAACCTATGGTAAGCATCTTGGTTTGGTTTGAGCTAGTTCTAAGTTGTTTGAGTAGCTATAAATGGTCTTGATTTAAGGTTTTTCGTGCCATATCACATTGGTTTTAAGTCTGGAACTCAAGATAGCTAAGTTAAGCTCAAGTGTGCTTGTGCTTTGTTCTTGCTTTGTTAATGAATTGAGGTAAGAGTTCAAGTTAATTTAACTTAAATAATGCATAGAAATGTAGTATTATATGTGGGAATGAAGTAGAAATAAGACCCATGTGAATTGGCTTTAGGGATTGAAAAATTGAACAAGTTTTGTGCAAGTTAGCGCGCATTCGTCTAATGTTGGAAGAGAATTGACGACGCGCCGTCCAGGGAACTCGAGAACTAATGCCGTTGGTGATGCGTCACTGATCACGTCACTAAGGCACAAGTCCCCTACGCTCGGGGCATCTTAAAAATGTCTCAATCTTTTGGTTATTATCTCTAGGCTATTCTACGATGTTCCGTAGCCTCAGTTGGGTCTAAGACTCATTTTTAAGTTCAGAATTATGAATTATTTAAGTGGTAGCTAAGTGGTGTGGTTAAGGTAAAGCTAAGTATAGTGGCAAAAGGTTAAAAGTGCTTAAGTAGTTAAGGGGGCACTAGAGGGATTAAGTTGGGTTTCAAAGTCGTCATTAGCCCAGGAGTTAGCTTTTAGACCTTTAGGGAAATGAGGGAGAAACCTAAGGGGATCCCAACCAAACCATGTGGTTTGGTAAGTAAGCCACAAAGGAGCTCTAAACAAGCTCTAAGAGCTCGGCAAGATGGACCACATAAGATGGCTACCTTACACAATAAATTAAGGGTAAGATGTGTAAGTTTTTAGAGAAAGTGATGACCTACTCTATGACCCATAAGTGGGACTTGAGGGAGGTAAAAAATTTGAGATACGAGAGCTAGTGTCTCAATTACATCCGCTATTTAAGCTCATGGTAAGAATAATGCACTTAAGGTATAAGAAGTCTTAAGGATTGTGTATGTTGCATATTATACATTCATGCATTACATATATTTTATGTTGGTCTTGTGTAGGTTGATGGTTGTTTGTTTGTACACCATATTTGCATGCTTGCTTGCTTGCTATGTTCCTTGCAAGTACCTTAAGGGACATTTACTGAGTACATTTATGTACTTACTCCCTTTAGTTTGTTGTGTAGGTTCTAACACTGGGCCTAACAACTAAGTAGATAGTTGTAGGCTAAGTTTCCCTTTTGTTGGTACTTATTTATTAGAATCCTTGAGATTTTAAGATTACTTGAGAGTTAAGCTTTGTACTAAGTATTGTGCCTTTACAATTTAGAGGCTAAGTGGTGCACAATGATAAGAAAGGGCTTGCACTTGGAACTTGATAGCTTAAAGGTGGGGCTCAATGATGGATCTTAATTAAGGATTTTGTCTTGTATTTATATAGTACCTTGTGTACTAAGATATTGCCTCTATTAGGACACATTGTGATATTCAAAGGTAGGGCTCAGGGATGGATTTTAGTTAAGAATTTTGTCTTATATTTATATAGTATTTTGTGTACTAAGATGTTGCCTCAATTAGGATACATTGTAGTATTAAACCATGAGTTATTTTTTTATGCATGCTAGCATTATAGAGTGTGCATAAATTATTACTTGAAGTTGAAGTAACTAGTATTTCGTTGTTTTGGCACGGTTTATATACTTTTTAAATGCAATGTTTGAGTGATGTTTTTGAAATTGTTTACTTAATTGTTTGCATCACCAGGACAATCTCATGCATATCTTCTCGCAAGGTAGGCTAAAAAACTAGGTGTACATAAATTATTTTAATTTACCTACAACTAATGGTTAGCCAATAGTAACTAAGTGGGATCACAGTCCCAAAAGGCCTACAAAAGTTAAGTAATTCGGGGCACTAGGACCCCGCTCCTTGACAAGGTATGGTAATCAGGGATCTTTATGGAAAATCAGGGTTAGAAGTAATTCTAGTATAATCTAGAAGCGTGGTCTTTGAAAGGCACCACTTGGAACCACACCTCTGGTGGTCAATAGAAAATGGGAAAACTATTGACATTTGAAAACCACATCTCTCATGGTGGTAGACTTATTACATCCAAATATAAGATCTTGGAATTTTGAAGCCCTACCCACCTTTTTCCTTACAAACATTATTTGGACTCTTCTGGAGTGCACCTAGAAAAGCAAGTTAGAAAAGGTTTGGTCGGTGTGGGAAGGTGCAAAGGATGATATATACACCACGAAGAAAGGCTATGCCCCAACCCAGATAGGTAAGTTTCCTCACTCCGAAGTCAATTCTTTGGAGCAGAATCTTCATATATATCTTAGGAAAATTTGAACATGCTTTAAATCCTTTATTTGGAAATGTTTCTCCAACAAGAGACAATGTAGTTATGATCAGATCCAGCTTACCATCCTTATTGAATGGATGAAGTATTTTATTGTTTAGATTTAGTTTTTAGCTTTCCATTCTGACCATCTCTCACAAACATACACACACTCCTTTCATTTTTCAATTTTTGCCATTATAAAAATGTCAATGATTAAGATGTCACTTTTAAATTTTACTCACTTCATTAAAAATTTTATCAAAGTGTTAAAATCATTTTGCAATTTTTTGAGAAATATAAGGAATAAAATGAAGTTTTTTTACTAAAAACACAAATACCAAATAGTACTTTATTAACAAGTTAAGGACTATATTTAATCTCAATGTAAAAGTTAAAATAAGGATAATATAGTACATTAATGATTAAAAATTTGATAAATATAAAAATGCTGCAATGATTTTGAAATTAGTCAAAATAGTATATATTACATCATTTTTAGATAAAAGAAGTACTAGCTTTTAATTTAACATTGATATTAGACAAGAAAAAGTACAAATGAAAAAACAACTCCATTAATAAGTGAGTTTTTAATGCCTTGTGATATATTACCAACTAGGTCTTTTAAGTTCATTTTCCCTTCCATTGAGTAAAAAAAAAAAAAGCAATAGTGACATTTTCTTCAATCATAGGACATATGTGTTCCATTTAACAAAATTTAAGGGTTAAGTTAGAGGTGGCCATTGGGTTGACCTGACCTGGGACTGGGTTGGCAAGGCTCGGGCACACTCTGGGAAAAGGTAGGCTAAGCCTGAGTCGTGGCTTAATCTAGCCTAGGCCTAGGCTGTGTTCGTTTTTTCTTAAATAATTTTTAAAATTAAATTTGGATTACTGTTTTTTTTAACAAACACCACTAGTATTGCATTTTTTTTATTAATTAAAAAGCCAAAAAACACTTAAAATAAACTAGAACATGCTTTATAGGAGAAAATGATTGGAAATTAAAACCTAAAATCTGTGCTTAATAGTATAGTCAGATCAAATACAAATTAAGAGTAAAAAGGAGAAAGAAAAAAAATCAAGCCTCATCACCGGACAGTACTTCATCATCAAAGATCTTTTGGTTTTGCTTTTCAGAGTGCAACGAGACCCTAGTCTTAGTTGCACACGCAGACTTCTACTGCTTTCGGCTTCAATCTTGCCTATTTCTCTAATATTACCCGTTTACCTGCACTGAATGCTGCCTCAGAAGTCATGATTGAGACCATAATTGCTAGAATCTTCTAGGTGATGATGGACAATATTGAAATCCTAACCCATTGACAGTGCTCTAAAGTTATGTTTGTCCTCCAGAACTGGTGGCCACACCGGGACAGAGATTAATAGGGTGATTTTCCATATGGTGCCACAGCATTCCGGTGCCAAAGTTTTCTTTGTGCGCCAACTTTTTGTTGTAATGTTTGCACTTCTCGTACCTCGATTCCCTTTCCCAAACGAGGTCATAATGCTTTCACACCCAAGCCATTAACCTCGATGATTTACCTTGAGCTTGTGAATCTTTGACCTTAGGGTGATGGCTCGTCAATGTCGATTGGGTCTATCCCCTCCAGTAATATCACCTGGCACCGCCTTTACCTCTTCAACATCATCATATGATAGTTGATCATCGAGACCCAAATCATCATTTATCATGTCAATTTGGTCATCGTCGTACATAGAAGTAATCACTATTTGGTTAAAATCGAAAAAGTCAAAAAACTGAAAAACTTTAGAAATTCGGTTTGGTTAATTCAGTTTCTCGGTTTGATTTCGGTTGAAACTGAATAGAGAGAATATCAATTTTAGTTTGGTTTCAGTTATGAGTGTCGGTTATTTCAGTAACAAAAAAAACTGAAAATTCATTATGTCATATTCGAGGTTTTGGTGGGCCAGATGACAGATTTAAAAGGAGGAGGGTTTGAGTGGAAGGTAGATAGAAGATTGATGGCTTCTTTTGGGGTTTTGCCATCACAAGATCATCCTTCTCCGCCTATCGCTCAACTTCGTCCTTCAGCCTCGCCTTCCACTCTCCTCCGCCCTCGCCCCTGCCATTTGCTCTCGCCCTCCACTCCTCTCCCCCCTGCCCCCGCCATCTGATTTTACCTCCACCCTAGCCCCCGCCGTCTGCCTTCTCCCTCCACTCCTCTGTGCCTCTCCCCTACTATTGGACCTCGCTTTTGTCTTCACCCCTATCATCAGCCCTCGCCCTCCATTCACTTTCACCCTCGTTCCCACCGTCTACCCTCCCAGCCTCGCCTTCCACCTGTTTCCAGCATCGCCCTTCACTCGCCTCCACCCCTCCAGCATCTTTATCAGACGCAACTGTCACTTACCTTCACTCCCCATCGTTGTGTTTTGTTGGGAGATAACTATAAACTCCAGAATAGTTCATGATTTCTTGATATGTAGTTGTTTAAGCCACCTACATTTCTCTATGTTACAAGTTCATCACTGTGTTTAGATGTGACTTTTTTCGGTTATTTTGGTTTTAAACCAAATGGTTCGGTTTGGTTTTACTTCGGTTAATTTGATTTTCTAATCATAATAAACTGAAATATTCGGTTCAGTTTGAACCAAAAAGGCCGAATGATTAGCCTTAGTCGTGCACATCTGCAATGTGGACCCTTTTATCGGCCGACCTGGATTGGAGACGAAACAAGCCTCTAATGCGAAGATGTCGGATGAAGAGCTATCTGCAGCCTTACCCTTTCCTCTTGAAGCCATAAGTGAAAGAATAATAGCATTGATGAATGAGTGATTAGGAAAAGAATTAGAAAAGATTAGCAAAAATGCTTGAAAAATTGTTGGTGTGATGATGAAGAAATGATTAGGAAGAGAGAAAACAATTGTTGGTGTGAGGATAGAGTAAAAATGAGCCTTCTTTTTTATAGGGGAGGCCATTTTTTTTTTTTGATAAAAAAAACCTTAAATTCTAGTTGTTGGGGGAGGGGGTAAAAGTGAAATTCTTATGGTAAAAAAGGTGCAGAAAAACCATTGGGGGGCCTGAGGGGTACTTAAGCCAATTTTTTTTTTTGAATTTTGGAAAATGGCCATTGGGGAGAAATACGTTGGGCCCGGACCAGTACAGGACCAGTGTACCCGAGCCGAATCATACCTAGGCCGTGCCTCTTTACCCGGTTGGGCCTTGTAGTGTTCCGGTGTAGTCCCTTCCTATCCCATGTACATGTACATACTCGTCCCACCCTTTACTGTACCCCACCTGGGCCCATGAAGAACCGGGTCTTGACCAGGCCATTCCGGGTTTGACAGCAAGTCAATCCTGGTTTGGTCTAGGTCGGCCCGGCCTGATGCCCACCTCTTGGTTGAGTAGTCCCAATTTATAGTTGGAGGGGCATGTGTCCCAGTCATCAAAGATTGGGGGTAAATTATGGGTTTAGGCCTTTTTGTTTGTGCGTCAATCTGGTTGCTGGAATTACACGTGGCAATCAAAACGCAGGGTTCCCATTTAGCGAGTTTCGACTTCTGCAAGAGTCGAGGACCTCGGGAAGGCAGGAAGTCTTCTTCTTCCTGCAAATCTTTTCCCTTTTCTTCTTTCGAGTCTTACTTGTTCTGTATTGAGTGCATCAGAAAGGTAATCAACCTTTCTTCCTCCACTGCGTTTTCCGTCCTCTGGGTTCTCTTCCATGTAACTGGAAGTGAAAGGATTCCTAAATTTCGATTCGATTTCGAACATGAATCGTTATTATGATTGGAACCATTTAATACTCAGTTTTTAATCCTGGGTATTGTGGGTTTTTTCAGGAGAAATGGCTGAGCAGATTAGAGCATCCAAGTCAGCTCCTTCGTTCGAGTATGAGCTCTTCGAAGGAGACCCAGATCAGCTCAGGACAGTTGTGGCTACACCTACTCTGCCGGGACCATGGATTGCTCCCGAGACCTTGAAACTGAAGCATAGGATTGGTCGGGGGCCGTTTGGTGATGTCTGGTTAGCCACCCACCATCAGTCTGCTCAGGACTTTGATGAGTTCCATGAAGTTGCTGTCAAGATGTTGCATCCTCTGGACGAGGAACATGTGCACGATTTTGTCCATAAGTTTGAGAATCTGTTCCTCAAGTTCCGAGAACTTGGCCGAGTTTGTTGGTTGCACGGTATCTCTATCATTGACAAAAAGGTCTCTCTACACTATAAGTTGAAGTTTCCTTTTGTTGGTTGAATAGTATTTCGCTGACATGCTTGTGGGTGAAGAGTTATATTGGATTTTGGCAGCTGACTATGACCCAGTAGTTGCTCTTGTTCTTACGTTGTTCAAGATCCAAAAAGTTCATATTTTTTACTGGATTGAAGTGATAATAAGTTATTAGTCAACTTGAGCATTGTTACTAGCATTTGATTTTTCAGGTAGATACTTTATCTGGTTGTGTTTGACATGTCTGATGAATTGATGCTATTAAGCATGTAGTTGGTGTATTGGATGTACACTTGGGATCTGTTTCACATGAGTGTGCTTAAAATCTGAACTGTCATCTATTTTAGTGAACGCCTGGAACCTCCCATTGCATAATTATTGGTTGCTGCATTGTAGTAAAATCATTCTGTTCATGTTTTTTAGCAGCCAATCTCATTGTAATAGTTTGTATTCAAATAAGCTGGCAGATATGCATTGCTATGAGATTCTACAAAGGATCAGTGGGTGATGAAATGGCTCGGTTGAAAGGAGGCAAGCTTCCGTTATCTGATGTTTTGAGGTGATTTTGCTTCAGGATGTATTCCTTACTTGTGAGGACCTTAACTTTCTGTTCACAAAATTGCAATCCTCAAAGGTTGCTAATGTTTACAGGCATGGGATGGACTTAGCAAGTGGACTCCTTCAGTTGCACTCATTAGGGCTCTTGGTGCTGAACCTGAAGCCATCCAATTTTCTTCTTGATGATCATGACCATCTGATTCTGGGAGATTTTGGCATCCCCTATATGTTACTAGGGATTCCTTTATCTGACCTAGAGTTTTCTCTAAGGCTTGGAACTTCTAACTTTATGGCACCAGAGCAATGGGAGCCTGAAATACGAGGCCCTTTATCATTTGAGACCGATGCTTGGGGGTTTGGGTGCAGTATGGTAGAGATGCTTACCGGTGTCCCACCATGGTTTGGGAAGTCGATAGAAGAAATTTATCAATCAGTTGTGATCAAGAAAGAGAAACCGGTTCTTCCCACTGGTTTTCCTCCTGCTGTTGAGAAGGTCATTAGTGGTTGTTTTGAATATGATCTCAGGAATAGACCTTTGATTGCAGATATTTTAAGCGCATTTGAGAGGTACACCTTTTTTTTTTCATTCTCTTTCTTTCTGTTATATTATTTTCATCACAGGTGGTTGGATGGTATCTTTATTTTAGACGTCATCACAATTTTTTTCTTGTTTACCCTTTCTTGGTTTTTTTGACAGCCAGGTTAGTCCAAGAAGGAATTGTTTCTTCTAATTTTGACTCAGAAAAAAATAGTCAAAATCTGTTATTTTCCAATTTAAAAATTCATTATCTTTAATTTGGTAATTTTTTGTCCAGAGCCAATGCCATTTGGAAGCCCTTAGAAAAAGAAAAGAAAGTAAAAATACTTATTTTAAAAAAAAAATTAAAAAAAATTACTTTTTGGTCTTTTTAAATGTAGAGCTTCAATTAGTATACAAGTTAAGTGAAAAATTAAGAATAATGCATTAAATTCATTATCTATCCTTTTCCTTTTTCTTGTTGTTGGACCCAAACACAGTGCCGGACTTCCAAATCAGTGAGACCATACCCTATTTCTCTTGTAATTGTCTCATAATGTTCGATTTGCCAAGTGCAAAATTGAGTGCTTTTTCTTTCTCTGATTCTCACTTAAGGTGGTTTTCATAAAATATTGCGTGCGACACGAACTAAATTTTCTGTTCAAACAACAATGGCCAAATGTTTGTGTGAGCATTACAATTATACTTCATGCTTTCTTTTTGTCTATTTTCTACTAATAACTCAAAGGATGAGGCAGATGGGGCTTCATTTGACATGAATTTCTACATCAACTGTCAAAGCATTTGTTTGGTAGTAGCTTTTATAAGTAGTACTTGTAGTTTAGGATAGCCACTGTTATTGGCATTGTTTAGGACAGTTAATTCGTGGGAAGGATAGATTCTGTAAATCTCTAATGCTAGAAGTTGTTGTAAGATAGCTTTCCTCAACTTGTGATACTAATAAGAGATGTTGTTGTGAGACAAACTCAAAGACACATTGAATAGGACTTAATAGGTTGGGAACTCAAATTTTCAACTCATTTGGTAGAATTGCTATACTGTCTGCTTTAATTATTTCTTTGGTGCTAACTGCTAATAACTTTCATATACTGTGTAGTTAAGCATTCATTTCTGCTTACGTATGTCTAGGTGAATACGATAGGTCCGTCAAAATTTGATTGTCTTGGAACCAATACAATGCCTAGTTGAATGATTCTGTTCTAAAGGAAATAACCTAGATATGTTTCTTTCAGTGATCCATTTCTTCATTTAGTCCTTGTTTGCATAAGATGATTTGAGATATACTTGCAGTTCCCTAGATGCTGTTCGTACTGATGGAGAATGGATTGGTCTAGGTTGCCAAACACCTAGAGGAGGATCAGTCGGAGGGGGTTACACTGGATGGTATCTTTCCAAGGATCAGCTCCAGGTGGGTGACACTGTGCGCTCAAGAAGGCCCCTAAATGGTCGCAAGCCCCGAGCCATGGATATTCCTGAAGGAACTGTAGCAGGTTTATCTGCAGGTGGTGCAGATGGAAATCAGCTTTTCCTTGTGAAAGTACCAGGAATGCACAATCCACTGAGAGTACAACAATCCTCTCTTGAAAGGGTAACATCTGGTTTTTCAATGGGGGACTGGGTGCGCCTAAAAGAGAACCACGGGCACTCTCCTGTGGGGATTCTCCATTTTGTGCACCGTGATGGAAGGGTGGCAGTTGGATTTCTGGGGTTGCCGACCCTCTGGACTGGGAAATATTCTGACATTCAAGCGGCTGAATCTTATTTTGTGGGGCAGTTTGTGAGGCTGAAGGCTAATGTCTTAGCTCCTCGATTTGAATGGCCCCGTAAAAGTGGAGAAGCATGGGCTACAGGTAGAATTTCATACATACTACCAAATGGATGTCTCGTTGTAGAGTTTCCAGGGAGGCTTGTACTTAGAGACAAAAAGAAAACGTTCTTGGCTGATCCTGCTGAAGTTGAATCAGTATCTTTTGAAACTTGTCCTTCTGTAGTAGAGAAATATCAGCACATTGAGGATTTTCACTGGGCGGTGCGACCATTTGCCGTGGGTCTTGTTTTGCTTACAACTCTAAAGGTTGCTTCATTTGTAGGACAAAGTTTGAATGCAAGAATCAAGGGAAGCAAGAAAAATGGTCAAGATGATCGAGCTGGTAAAAACCTGTCTTGGCGGAGGGCATTGCCATTGCGAGAAGCTGTTCCTGCTGCTTCTGCTAGTGCTAGGTAGGGGAAGCTTTGCTTGCACCAAACATTTGCAGCACCAAGTTCTGGGAAGCTGTGTGCTTCTAACTTGTGTACTAGGATAATTTGTAGCTCGTAAATTGGTAGCTCCCTGAACAATGATATAGAGACAAGAATGTAAATATGTTTAGCGAATATGTCCTTCGTTTCTTGCTTTCTGTATGGTTGTCCTGGTTGTGTAACTCTGCTGGATTTGATTTTGCGCCGTTTCTTTCCTAAATACCATAATATTGCCCATTATTACTTGTACTTTTTCTTTTTTTAATGTTTAGATTCATTACGGAGAAAAAAATGAAAAATGTCAGCAATTAGCTTCGGGTGTTGAAAATTATCCAATGATAACTTTTAGTACTAAATGTTGAGAAAAGTTGTGCTGCTCTTGATAATTTCTAACGCTAATTTTAGACTATATTTACAAACGAAACGCATCTTGGCCAGCCCATTTGCACTTAAAAGGGGACAATATAGGAACTCTTGTGGGAAACGTGGAGCGATGATTCTCATACCGATGAGACAACAACCTAATCACATGCCTATAGATGTATGTTGGACTCAAAAAATAAAAAATTGTGTTATGCATATGTGTGCAATTGCAAATACCTATACTCTTAAGTAAAAAATTATTTTACATGTTTTCATTCCCTCACGTCCTGTCTCTTCTTTATTTAAATCAACTGTAATAGGGTGAACACTTGTCAACCAACACTATCTTGCCTTAGCACATCTAAATTACCACCCAATATGGTTGGAAATCGATTTAAAGCCCACAAAAGGACTTGTTTAAGAGAGGTTTGGCATAAATGTCGTATAATAATTTGAGAATATTAGTCTTTGCTCGTCGATTGAGGGATATGACAGGTGCACAAAGTGGAAAAATAGGCTGAAAACTTTTGTTGTGTCATTGTACATCTGCCTCCTGAGAGAGGCAAGGATAAAGAAATGTAATTTTGCTTTTGTGGTCAGTTTAGCAAAAGTTAATAGGGGGTGTTAACGTGTTTTAGGTTTAAGATGCTGGCAATATATGGGTTCCACATAGTTTGTGGACATATATGCCTTTGTTCCTAGCCTTCCCACCAACCCCAGCTCTCCCAGATTGGCTTGTTTTGCCCTTTGCGCCATGCCTTTTGACGGAGGAACATGAGCAACATTCAAAGAAAGGTCCTCCGTTTTGGTTTCGAGCGGCCTGCCCTCCTTAGCCAATTGCCGGCCGCAATCTCTCAGATCAAACAAACCCCACTTCACCGTCAGCCGAAATCGATAAGGAAAGTCAAGGTTCTTTAGGTTTCATGTGCCCGTCGTCCTCACCCAAGTGTCTGCTGAGATCTTTCCAATCGAACAACCACCACAGCACTATCGGCCAAATTCGAGTGGGTGATGCTGGGTATTTCCAAATAAAATGCATGTGAGTAAAGGAGATGTAGCATTTTGCGGGATTTTGTCAGCAAAAAGAGATTTTCCAAGATCGCCACTGCCGCTCGAAAGGGATGTAGCTATGAAGATTCTTCTCGGTGACGACCAGTTCGGCGACTCGTGGGTCAACGAAGCCGGAAAAATCCATGTACGAAACGCCTGAGAAATCCAGTCAAAGAATGTTAGGTTTATTCCCCGTGCTTGGCCTAGGCCAAGAAAATAAAAGAAATGCTATGAAAACATGAAGGACTTGGTTGAGCATGGGAATAGTGGTGTATGTGCCAATTTAAGCACTTTCGGGTTCCAAATGCACAAAGAAAAATGGCCATGAAGTTTGTGGCAAGAAAATAAATGTGAAGGACTATAATGAAATTGAGAGGAGTGATGTGTGTGCAAAACCGAGAAGTCTCGGGTTCAAAGTGCACATATGAACTGGCTATGTGGTTAAGGCCGAGAAACAAAGCTTTAGTGCCTAAATGAACATTTAACCAAGTGACTAATACAAGACTATGAAGTTTTAACAGGCCAATGAAGCCATACAAATTAGTTTGAGATCATTATGGACATTAAACCCATTTTTCGGTCCAAGTGGCACATAATCGGATGTGCATGTAGCCACTCAAGCCAAAAGTGATCATTTCGGTCAAGGCTCCACTTTGAAGGTCTTAGTTTGTGTTCTTGAGGTTCTTGCTGAGATGGTTTCGGGCTCAAGCCAAATGAAGGTGAATTGAAGCTTGAGTGAAGAATCAAGCTTTGATTTCGTGGCTCCAACTCCTTGAGGTGCTGCCATTGATGAATCAAGCTTGATTCTTGAAAGTTCAATTGAAACCCGAGACATTCAAGCTGCGTTTTAAGGTAAAGATTCATAATTCACTTGGTTTTCTTGGAGATTTTCCATGATCAAGTGATATTAGTGATTAAATGATAGTTGAAATGTGTTAGGAAGTTTTGGTTTGGAAGACACATTTCGGACTTGGATACTTAAGCACAACCGAGAGTTCAAGCATTGTGTTGGAGGTAGGGTTCATGTCTACTTGTTTGCTTGGTAATATTTCCATGGTGATAGCCAAAAGGCTATCGCCTCCCCCAGCATCAATTTCCTCGAAGGTTTGACCGGGGAGCTTGACGTAGCTCGGAAAGAAGCATTGCCACAGACCTCGGCAGAAGCAAGATCGAGCATGACGAAGTAAGCACTTCGGCTGAAACGCCAGGTTATCTAAATGTGTCGTTGACTCTCTCGGGGAACCGAACATATCGCCTTCGGGAGAAAAGAACCAGCTACTGAAAGTAGGAGGGATTCTTCCCGAAGGAGAAACTCCCGAGCTAGAGAACTCCCCGAACCACCAACGTGATTCCCGAAGAAAGGCGTCCGTACCAAAATGTGACCTTGCCCAAAGGACCTCGGGAGTACAGCATGAGCATTTAATGAGCATTTAAGGAGCCTCTGACAGATCGCCCATACGCTGCCTAAAATGGCGGCCTGACGCGCCGAAGCCGTCCGGGTCTTGTCACGACTTGACTCGGTTCAAGGCTCAAGGAGCCTGCCACTGGCTACTTGTCCCCTACGTCCGAAGGTACAGAAAAGATCTGACCGAACACGTGTCATGATCTAAACGGACCAGGCTTCCCTATAAATACACAGGAACACGTCCTGGCAAGGGATTGGGACTCCTCTCTCCTGAAAAAACACAAACAGGCAAGACCGCAAAACTTCCTAAGTGTCCCCTTTTACCTTCTCAGGAAACTGACTTGGGCGTCGGAGGCTCCTCCCCGGAAAATCATCCCGGGGACCTCCTAACCCTTTTTTCGGAGTCTTTCAGGTACTTTCCCACCTGGGGAACCTCTCCGTCAGACGTTCTCCCTCCTCGGAAGCTCCCTCGGAATTCACCATGTCGCAAGACGAAGATGCCGAAGGGCATCATTTGGCGCCGTCTGTGGGAAACCACCCTCAGGTTGCCGTCGTTGAAACTCGGCGTTCTAAGGACAAGGGACTTCCGAGGTCCCCGTCCGCGCCTGAAGTCCAACCGGCTACTGAGCAAACTCTTCCAGGGACTTCCTTGCCTGAGGAAGAACGTCCTCTGGTCATCACCATGAGTTTTCTGCGCGACTTCCAGCGTTCTGTTGTGGCCGAAATGGCACAGCAGATAGACAGAAGGTGGCCACAACAAACTCAGGCCCAAAGGCCTCCTTCGCCAGCGCGCCCTCGAGAGAGAAGTTCTAAATCAGCTCATCGTACTTCGGGAAGTGGAGACCCACGAGAGGAATCTTCAACAGAAAACACGCCCCTCGGGGCACGGCTTGCGGTACAGACGGAGTCCAAGCGACCCAAAACCCCGCGCCGAAGGAGCTCGTCACCTGAGGCGAGGTCCCCATCCCCTCAGCGCCGAACTCACTCCCCGAAGAGATGCCGACGATCCCCTTTCCCCGAAGAAGAGCCTAGCGCCACACTCCTTATGGAGAAAATATTGGCGAGGTTGGAAAGGGTGGAAAAACAGGTAGCCCGCAGACCTGTCTGGGCCAGACTATCTGAAACTTTCTGTGGCGATGAGTCACCGTTCACCCGAACAATAGTCGAGGCAGCCATGCCCAGTGATTTCCGGGTACCTCGGCTAGAAACGTACGATGGCCGAACAGATCCACAGGCCCATCTGACGAAGTATAAGCGGAGCATGATGTTGCACGGGGCTGACGATGCCACTCTATGCAAATGTTTCGAGGTCACCCTTGCCGGCCCTGCTACAGCATGGTATAACTCTCTGGCCCCAGGAACCATCAGAGAGTTCCAGGAGCTATCCACTGCCTTCACCCAGCAGTTTATTGGAAGTCGTCCTACGGCGAAGATGCCGGTGCAGATGTTCGACATAGCACAGAGGAACGGGGAAACCATCCGTGACTATGTCGAAAGATTTAACCGAGAGGCCCTAAGTGTTCCAGACTTTCGGCCAGAAATACGCATCCTCGCCATGATACGGGGCCTTCGGAGGGACTCACAGCTATTTTACGAGTTTTCCAAAGACCCCCCAGACACGCTCGGTGAATTTTTCCGAAGAGCCGAGCAGCATATGATAGCCGAAGAACTAAGAATGGAGGGGCCAAAGAACGATCATTCCCGTCCTGAAGGATCAAGCCAGCAAGCCAAGTATACGATAGAGCAAACAGGACAACCTCGGAGGTTCAGGGGAAGGAAGCCTCCTCCGAACTTTACACCCCTGAACACCACAAGGACCAACATCCTCATGACAATGGAGAAACAGGGGTCCCAGATTCAGCGACCGAAGGCAATGACCGCTGACAACAAAAAGAATATGAAGAAGTTTTGTCAGTTTCATCGCGACCACGGTCACGACACCGAAGACTGCTTCCAGTTGAAGAAGTACATCGAGTCGCTGATTAAGCAAGGTCAACTGCGGCGCTATCTGCGAATGCCTTCGCCGAAGGCAAGGAGAGAGGAGGAAGGAAAGGCTGATGAAGATGAGTATGACTCCGACAGAAGGAGGAACCGAAGTCCAAAAAGGCGCCTCCCACCTTCGGCGGGGGTAATACAAACCATCACCACTGGACTGCCATCCTCGGGGAGAAAGAGGAAAGCTAGGGAAATAGTAACAATGGAGTACCAAAGCCCATCGAAAAAACTCACCCGAAGAGATGGTTCCTCCGTCATCTTCCCTCATGACGACCCATTGTTGGTCATGGCAAGAATAGGGAATTGGGACGTCAAAAGGGTATTGCTTGACGATGGATCAAACGCCGACGTCCTATTCTCGCATCTGCTCCCAAGCTTGGGAATATCCAGCATCGACCTCAAGCCTGTTACTTCACCAACCTTTGGAATAGGACCCTCAGAGCTGCCCGTCCTCGGCTGGATCGACCTTCCCCTGATGATGAGAGGGAGTTCGATCAACGGAAAAGGAGAAATTTTTGCCTCCACAATGACGAGGTTCATTGTCATGGATGTCCCTTCGTCATACAACGCCATCCTTGGAAGGCAAACACAAGGGAATTTGCACATTCGCCCAGATGTGAAGTACTTAACAGTCACCTTCGCCACCAAGGACGGAGACGCCGAAATTTTCATCAACCAAGCCGAGGTCAGAAAGGTGTTTGTCAAAGCCCGAAAGGCCCCAGCAGCCAACTTCGCACAAACCTTAGCAGGAGGGACACTACCCACCGAAGAACCAAAAACGGGCGGGGCGGAAAAGCTTGCAGAAGTAGAAACGGAAGAAGTAGAACTTGTCCCCGGCCAAAATACCCGAATAGGGAAAAACTTGGCCGAAGGTGACAAGAAAAACCTTGTATCCTTTCTACTGATGAATAAAGGACTGTTCGCCTACTCGCCAAAGGATATGCCAGGGGTAGACCCTCGCATAATACAACATAGCCTTAAAGTAAGCCCGGAAGCAAAACCTGTCCGGCAAAAGAAGCGAGGCATCTCGGCCCACAAAAGTAAATTCGTCAAAACCGAAGTACAGCGCTTGATGGACGCAAACGTAATTAGGGAGGTCAAGTACCCCGAATGGCTAAGCAATGTGGTTATTGCTACAAAAGAAGGGAGTAGTAAGCTCCGGATGTGCATCGACTTCAGAAACTTGAACGATGCCTGCCCGAAAGATTCCTATCCTCTCCCACCGATAGACCAGTTGGTCGACTCAACTGCCGAATATGGGCTCCTAAGCTTCCTCGACGCCTTCAGTGGGTATCATCAAATAAGGATGGATCCCGAAGATGAAGAAAAAACTGCGTTCATCACCGAAGGTGGAACATATTGTTACACTAGGATGCCCTTCGGGCTCAAAAATGCAGGAGCCACCTACCAAAGGCTGATGAGCAAAGTCTTTCATGACCAAATAGGGAGGAACATGGAAGTCTACGTTGATGACATGATAGTCAAAAGTAAGATGCCTAAAGACCATGTCACAGACCTAGAGGAAACCTTCCAGCAACTCAGAATATTCGGAATTCGACTTAACCCCGAAAAATGCGTCTTCGGCGTGACCTCGGGAAAATTTCTGGGCTACATGGTATCAGAAAGGGGCATTGATGCTAACCCAGAAAAAATTAAGGCTCTGCTCGAATTCTGAACTCCTGTCACAGTGAAAGACGTGCAGAGACTCACTGGAAGGATAACCTCTCTTAGCAGGTTCATCTCCAGGTACGGAGATCGGTGTCGGGCATTCTTCAAAGTCCTTACTAAGGCAGCAAAAAGAGAAAATGACCTCGGGGATGGTGACCATCCTTGGAATGAGGATTGCCAAAAAGCCTGGGAAGAACTTAAAATCTATTTGTCTCGACTGCCTACTCTGCGACAACCTCGTGAAGGAGAGCCCCTCATCCTGTACCTCGCTGTTTCAGAAAAAGCAGTGAGCTCGGTCCTTGTGAAAGAGGAAGGGCCGAGACAATGGCCAGTTTATTACGTAAGCAAATCCCTGCACGGCGCCGAGGTCAGGTACCCATTGCTCCAAAAAGCCATATATGCCTTGGTGCTGGCAGGAAGAAGATTGCGGCCATACTTTCAGGCTCACCCCATCATCGTCCGAAGTAGTCTGCCTCTACGGGATGTTATGAAAAAAGTTGATCATTCGGGAAGGCTTTCCAAATGGTGTATAGAGCTTGGCGAACACGACATTGTTTATGAACCTCGGAAAGCCATAAAAGCTCAAGCACTGGCTGACTTCATCGCCGAAGTACCTACCACCGAAGATAGCCACCCGGATCCTGGCGAAGGTGAGCCAGAATGGACGCTGCATGTGGATGGAGCCTCAGGTTCCGAACACCAAGGAGCCGGAGTAATCATCAGAGGACCCGAAGGTCTAGAGGTGATAAAGGCCATCAAGTTCAACTTCAGCGCCACCAATAATGTGGCTGAGTATGAAGCTCTGATAGCAGGGTTGCGCCTGGCCAGAAAAATTGGAATAAGAAACTTGAAGGCTCACAGTGACTCCCAGCTGGTAGTTCGGCAAACGGCAGGGGACTACGGCGCGAAAGACCCAATTTTGGCAAAATACCACGAACTGGTGACGAAGCTCATTCGAGAGTTCGACACCATACGCATCGAAAATGTACCTCATCGGGAAAACACCGAAGCAGATTGCCTGGCAAAGGCAAAAACATACACCGAGGTACTAAACCACCCGAGCATTGAAGTACTGAGCATAGTAACTTCGGAAAAGGGCTGGAAAGATCCAATAAAGAGGTATCTTGCGGACAACGCGCTCCCCGAAGACCCCATTGAAGCCGCAAAAGTGCGAAGACGCTCTGGGCGATTCTTCCTAATAGGCGAAGAACTATATCGGCAGGGATATGCAAATCCTTTACAGAGGTGTGTTGGCGAAGAGGATACTGAAATGATCCTCGAAGAAGTCCACGAAGGCGCTTGTGGTTCACATATTGGAACTGACGCCCTCGCCACAGTGGTACTCCGCCAAGGATATTTTTGGCATACCCTTAGAAAGGATGCACGACATTTCGTCCGAAAATGTGAGAGCTGCCAAAAACACGCAAAAATCCAGAGGACACCCTCGGAAATGGTGACTTCGGCTGACTATCCCTGGCCCTTCACTGTTTGGGGCATAGACCTCATTGGGCTGCTCCCAACAGCTCCCGGAGGCGTGAAGTTTTGCGTGGTCGCAGTAGACTACTTTTCTAAATGGGTCGAGGCAGAACCATTAGCAACTATCTCGGCTAAAGAAGTGCAGAAGTTCATATGGAAGAACATTGTATGCAGGTTTGGCGTGCCGAGGATACTGGTAGTCGATAATGGATCCCAGTTTACAGATAAAGGGTTCCAGGACTTTGTCAACAACCTCGGGATAAAGATACACTTCGCCCCAGTAGCCCATCCTCAAAGCAATGGCCAAGTAGAGGTATCTAATAGGACCATAAAAGATGGTCTGAAAAAGAGGCTGGGGGAAGCAAAAGGGAAATGGCCAGGCGAACTCCAGAGTGTACTGTGGAGCTACCGAACAACACCCCGAAGAGCCACAGGGGAAACGCCTTTTTCACTCACCTTCGGTACAGAGGCCATCATCCCAATCGAGGTAATGCAACCATCAATTCGAGTGCAAGTTTTTGATGAAAATGGAAATGACCTCGGCCTGAGAACCAAGCTCGACCTCGTCGGCGAACACAGAGAAATAGCCAAACTAAGAAGAAAAGCTTTTCAGCAAAGAGTGGCCGCGGCCATAAACTTGCGCGCAAGACCAAAAGGAATAAAGAGAGGAGACCTCGTTCTCCGAAAGAACGAATTCGCACCTCGAAAGCCATCCCACGAAGTATTTCGCGCCAACTGGGAAGGCCCTTACCTGGTTCTTGCCGAAGTACGAAAAGGGGTCTACAAGCTCGGCGATTCCGAAGGCGTAGAATTAAAAAATACGTGGCATTCGGACGCCTTGAGGAAATTTTACGCTTAGAATCTCGGCAAGGAAGACCGTGCTGTACAAAGAAAGGAAAATTTTCTCTAAAAGTATAAAAAGTTTCTTAGCCAAAAAGTTTCTTAGCATGAGTGGTGCGAGTTCCGCAAAGGTGGCCGGCTAAAATAAGCGAAGGTATTATTTTCCGAAGTCTCTAGAGCAAACTTGTTCGGGACAACAGAGAAAATCTGGCGAAAGACTTAGCCAAAATTTTGGGCATAAGTTGAACAAAGTCAGGATTTCGCGAAAGAGGTCACCATGATAAGCACAGACAAAGTCTTCCGAAGTCTCTTGAACGAATAAAGTTCGGGACAAAGGAAAACAAAAAATCTCAGGAAAAGACTTAGCCAAATTTTCAAGGTCTTTATTGAGATAAGTGTGCTTACAAAAAAGATAGCCAAAAGAAGAAGTACAAAAAAGAAGAGAAAAAAGGACAATGACCCTAGAACAAACTAAGGCTTCTCGGCGTCCCGGGAGTCTTCGGCTCCTACGTCCTTTTGCACCACCTTCGGCGCCGGAATACGAGGAGGCAAGTTCAGATGGTCAATCTTAGACCAGGTCCACCGAGGTCCCTCGGGAATGTCCAGGGCCGCCAGAAAAGAGAGATCCAGATCTGGAAACCTCTGAAGGACTTGGTGCCGAACAAGACAGAATCCGTCCTGAAAACCAACCTTGGTCATCTGGTCAGACTTGTCTTTCTCAACCTCAAGCTCCTCGAAGTCCTTCTTCAAATCTGAGACCTTCTTCTTCAGCTCCTTCACTTTCTTCTTTTCCGGCTCCTTCTTCATAGCATCGACCTCGGCTTGGAGCGCAGCCTTCTCAGCAAGCGCCTTCGCCAGAAGACCTTCGACTTCTGACTTTTCTTTCTGATGCGCCTCATTTGCCGAGATCAGCTCCACCACTTGGGAGCCGAGGTCAAAAATTTTCTGGGAGGAGTCCCTCAAAAGTTCATCTTTTTCTTTCTGGAACTCCTCCCGAAGGGCGGCAACTTCCTTCTCCGCAGCTTGGGCCAGCTGCAGGTTCTTGACAGCCAGTTCCGAGCACATGGCCTTTGTTTTTTCTATGGCTTCTAGGGCCTTGGCTCGGAACTCAGTCTGCCTCGCCACCCGAACTCGAAGAAAGCCAGCGTACCCCAGAAGCTGCAAAAGGATAAAGGCGAGGTCGTTAAGACAAAGAGAAAACCAAACACTTAGAAAAAATTCAAAGGAGGAAGATAGACGAAAAGTGTACCTGAGCGGCGTGTTCGGAAAGCTTCGCGGCAAGAGAATCGTCGCCCGGGTGAGCCGCGGCAATGGCCTTGAATGAGGCATCGGTGAGGACCCCTTTCGAGATCTCCGTAGCCATTTGCTGGCAGTCTCCGGAGTACAAATTCATGTCCTCCGTAAACGTCCAGAAAGGCTCCTTCGGGACTTTTCCCTTCGGGATGCGGGCGTCCCGAAGGGCTCTCCTCTTGGCATGCTCAGCTACCCAACCCGGAGTGAGCAACTCTTCTACACAAATAAAACAAAAGTTGGTCAAGAAAAGAAAATCTCAAAGATCATCAAAAAAGAGAAGTGCCACAGTTTGTTAGAAGAACAAACCTGCTGGCACCTCGACGACGTCCTCGTCGGAAGCCGGAGCCTCTTCGGCAGAAATCCCCTTGCCTTTTATTCGGCGCCGCTCTTCGACAGAAGGCACCTCTACCACGGCGTCCAAGAGAGCCTGCGACGGGGTAGGACTTTGAGGAGGGACCTCAGTAGCAACCTCGGGCTGATGGGCAGTAGCAGCCTCGGGCTCCTCGTCCACCTCTTCGGAAATCTCCGGAAGGGGAGGGGGCACATCCTTCTTCGCCCGTTTAGAAGCAGACGGCCCAGCCCCGGACGTTTTCCGTCTTCGGGAGGCAGCTTTCTTCGTCTGATCACCCTTCGCGGGCTGACCGGTGAAAAGGGCTTTGTAGAAAGCAGCAGTGTCCTCCCCCATTTCTGAAAAGGAAGAAAGACATCAGTGTGAGTCCGGAACGAAGTTATAACAAGGAGATTAGAAAGTAACTTACTTTCATAAAAAGTTTCGAAAGAAACTTCTTCCCGAAAAAGCTGCACTAGCCAGGAGTCCTTCCCGGCGATGGCAGGAGTCGGCATCCTGAGGTCCGTCTTATGCTCCTTTACCACCCCGAGCTCCCAAAGGACCTCCTCGGTCATCAACCTCCAATTGATGGGGAAGGGGTAAAGAGGGCGCGAAGGGACCTCGGGACCCCAGTCGGCGCCAGCTCGGATGCGACCGTCGAAATCCGCAAATACGGAAGCCAACTCGGGAGTCAGCAGTATCCTCGGATCTACGATGTCGTCCTCTAACCGTCCCTAAGCCCACTTGGTCGGAACACGCGACCAGGCCTCCTTCATCTTCAGAAAGAAAAACTTTTTTTGCCACCCTCGCCAGCTATCCTTAGTGGCGAAGGTGAACATATACTTTTTGCTCCTGGATCCCCGAGGTAGCATGAAATAAAAGCCATCCTTCGGGACCACGTAGAACTTGTAGTACTGCATAAAAATAACGAAGTGGGGTTCTATTTTGAAAACGCCACACATACAGAGGAAGGCGTTGAAGTAGCAGTACGAGTTCGGAGGAAGTTGATTTACGACAATGCCATGAAATTGGCAAAAGTCGCAAATCAACTTCGGAGGGAGGAATCGAAGTCCGGCTTTCAGCTGAGCTCGGAAAACGGTGATCTCGTTACTATGGTTTGAAAAACTGTAGTGGTCAGGACGTGGCAACCTCGTAACAGCGTACGAAGGAAGGAAAATTTTTTTCTTCCACTTCGCTAATTTTGCAGAAGTGGTGCAACAAAGGTGAGAAAGAAGAGGCTGCCAACTTTCAGGAATCGGCATTTTTGGCTGAAAAACGAGTTCGGAAAAGGCAAAAACGAACTTCGGGCGAACTTTGAAAAAAGAGTCCTGGAAATAAAAACCCACCAAATCTTTTGCCATAATCTGGGTGTGAAGACGCCGTCGTGAAAGATGACCGGAAAAAAGCTCAGGTGAAAAAACCGCCGCGAAAAGCAGAAGAGAGCAGAAGGAAAACCAGAGCAAAAGCAAAAGCAAAAGAAACAAATAACGAAATGAGCATATATATAGGCCGAGGGGGGTAGGCGAACCGGGGTCATAAGTACTCTGCAAAGGTGAAACGTCGCCATAAATGCCCTCCTGCACCTAAAAAGGCGCGCCCGCGGCAACCGATGCAACCCCAGCCAACAAAAAACTGACATGTGTCAGCCATCGCACCAAAAAAGGAACACGCCCTCTGACAGACGTCGCGCCGCTCCAAACTGACACGTCTGGTTATGAGACGCGACGGTTCACTAACCTACAAAAATAAAGAAGTAGGTTACCTCGAGGACACCAAAAGACGGGCTATGGCCGAACAGTCCGTATCTTCGGACAAAAAGGTGTATCTTCGGCACAGAGTGCACTCCCTAGAAACTCCCGAGAAGCATCCTGGGAAAGGCAGCAAACCGAAGTCTCCACTTCGGCCTCTTCGAGGAAGGCCTAAAAAAGTTGGAAAGCAGGTTACTTCGAAGACACCAACAGGCAGGCTTTGGAAGAAAAGCCTACGTCTTCGGACGGAAGATCTGTCTTCGGAACAAGTTCTGCACTCAAGGCCCAAAGAGGGGCCCTCAGGAAGCGAACAAACCGAAGTCTCCACTTCGGCTTTTTTCGAGGGGGGCCTGTGATAGCCAAAAGGCTATCGCCTCCCCCAGCATCAATTTCCCCGAAGGTTTGACCGGGGAGCCTGACGTAGCTCGGAAAGAAGCATTGCCACAGACCTCGGCAGAAGCGAGAAGCGAGATCGAGCATGACGAAGTAAGCACTTCGGCTGAAACGCCAGGTTATCTAAATGTGTCGTTGACTCTCTCGGGGAACCGAACATATCGCCTTCGGGAAAAAAGAACCAGCTACTAAAAGTAGGAGGGATTCTTCCTAAGGAGGAACTCTCGAGCTAGAGAACTCCCTGAACCACCAACGTGATTCCCGAAGAAAGGCGTCCGTACCAAAAGGTGACCTCGCCCAAAGGACCTCGGGAGTACGGCATGAGCATTTAATGAGCATTTAATGAGCCTCTGACAAATCGCCCATATGCTGCCTAAAATGGCGGCCTGACGAGCCGAAGCCATCCGGGTCTTGTCACGACTTGACTCGGTTCAAGGCTCAAGGAGCCTGCCACTAGCTACTTGTCCCCTACGTCCGAAGGTACAGAAAAGATCTGACCGAACACGTGTCATGATCTAAACGGACCAGGCTTCCCTATAAATACACAAGAAACACGTCCTGGCAGGCAAATTTTTTGGGGCTCTTCTCTCCTGAAAAAACACAAACAGGCAAGTCTGCAAGACTCTCTAAGTGTCCCCTTTCACCTTATCAGGAAACTGACTTGGGTGTCGGAGGCTCCTCCCCGGAAAATCATCCCGGGGACCTCCTAACCTTTTTTCGGAGTTTTTCAGGTACTTTCCCACCTGGGGAACATCTCCGTCAGACGTTCTCCCTCCTCGGAAGCTCCCTCGGAATTCACCATGTCGCAAGACAAAGATGCCGAAGGGCATCACATGGATCAAGTAATTAAAGTGACTAAGTGATGGTTGAAATGTACTAAGTGATCTTAGTTACTTGATGGGCATATTGAAAGGTTTTGGGTCTTTAGTGATTGATTAGCTAATCAAGTGTATAGCAAGTGTTGGAATTCATAATGAGTTAGGCCAACTTACAATGTGATTTGGAGCTCTAATGGATTGGAGTATGTGTAAATGAAGAAGAAAGTACCAATATGGTGCTTGGACACTTGCTAGTATTCGGCCGAGAAACAAATGGTGGTGTGTGTGAGTAAAATGTGTGCTTGCTTGTTTGTTTGTGTGTGCTAACAAATTTTAGGTAGTGTTTATGTTATATGTATGTCTCGGATAGCTTAGTTTATGAAATGTATATCTTGCATCTTTGTGTCTTCATGTCTTAAATTGCAGGTTATTTTGAGCTATTGGGAGGTTAAGTCATAAACTTAACTAAATAGGCTCATTTTATGAGTCGGCTGAAACATGAACTCTACTGAGTTTGGTACTCATGCCCATTATATTTGTGTTTCAGGTAAGGGTTTAGAGCTTGAGTGATTAGTGCTTGGTTTGCTTGCTTGTGAATCAAGTAGTTCACATATTGCTTGAGGTATGTGTGCCAACCGAAACTTGGCTTATTTGATTTACACTTACAAGTCTTATGTTTATGGTTTATGCCCAAAACTTATGGTACAAGTTTTGCAGGCTTTGAATAGATTGTGGGATTTGTCTAGCAAAGGAGATGGATGTGTGTTCTTGGGCTTTAGTGTGGTGGTTTGCCTTTATGACTATGAACTTGTTCATAGGTTTAGTACTTCAGACTATGGTCATGTATATAGTCTTTAAGATCCTTCTCGGGTACTATAGGTAAACTTGTATTTAATGCATAACTTTGGCTGATTTTGGACAATGGGTACTCTTGGTATGTTGCCAAGTTAATAGTACTTGTATGTAGATTATTTTTTTGTGTACATTACCCTCGGATGAATTATGGTTCTGTGTAAGTATTTTGGATGCTTGAATGCCAAGTTATGCTATGTTTATATGGAAGGATGTGCCTTGATGTATGGAATATATTGTGTTCTTTGCTTGACCGAATGCACATGATCATGAAAATGGATTTCCAAAACTTGATGAGATAGGTATCTTTGTTGACATGCATTGGAGTAGTACACTTGACAAGCACACATCCTAGACACTTAAAAGATTAAGTGTATGCCTTGCTTGTAATGCAAGTTATTGATTTACAGCCTTGCCTTGTTTTGCAAGTTAGTGGTTGGGCCTTACTTAAGCTGCAAGTAATTGTTCTCATCAACTCATAAGCCTCCTGAGGCACCTCCCAGGTCTTCAGTTTAAGAAAATAAGACTTAAAACTACCCAGTAAACACAGGCCAAGATTAAAAGTAGTAACACTTGAGCAACAGAGTAGCTGAATAACATCTTGGTAGAAATGGTGAGAGGCACTGAGAGTGCACAGGCTGGGGCCTGTGTGGGGTGTGACAAATAAGGTGTTGGAGGCACCGCCCTCAACGGTGGATTTAAGGGAGATGAAGGTGTGGATTTGAGGGAGAGGCTATTGGGGAGAATGAGAGAGAGTTGAATGTTATGGAGCAAAGAGAGAGAAAAGCTATGGGATTTTTGTGGTAAAAAATAAATGTGGCACACTTGTAAATTATTGTAGACATTGGCACACTTGTAAAACCCAGCATTCCCTCCTATTGTACTTTGCTGTCAAAAAAATAAAAAAGAAAGAAAGAAGAAGAAGATACGGCAGGTTTCGAAGACTTATAAACAATTTGCCTGGAATTATGAAGGCTTAAGCATTCGCAAGACGAATTGTTCAAAAAGTTGGCATAAATTACAAATTATGCCATTGGTCAATCCAGCTCGACCTCTTGTCTCTCTTCATTCATGTGAAAGTTGCCTTCCTCAATTCCTCTGTCTTTAGCCATACTGATTAGTCAAATCTACCCCCTCTCACAATTTCATCATTCGGGTTTATTGCTCCTGCTAAATTGGGGCATAAAATGCAGCTGAAACATATCACTGAAGTATTTCACCAAGAAAATATTTCAAGAAATTTGAAAGATATATATTTCACAAACAAGATATTTTAATGTATTTTAATATATTATCCTAATATATATTTCAAAATATATCATCAAAATATTTTAATATATTTCAAGATAACCAAAATATTTCACCAACAAAATATTTGAAGATATACAGTGACGGCTCTAGGAATTATATCATGTGGGGTCAAGTTTCTTGGTTCATTTATTTAAAATTTTTTTTCATGTTTTTAGCACAATTGGTATTGAGGTTGTTTTTTTTATTTAATTCTTATCTAAATGACATATAAACAGACTGATTATATGCATAAATACAAACTATATATTTTTTTATTTTGATAGATAAATATTTCTTTTTGCGTGAAATATATTGACTTATAATCAACAAGCTCATTTCTTATTTTTGAGTTTTTTTTAATAATGTTGGAATTGTTCCTTTTGCATTTAACATGTGTTCTAAAATGTTGTATTTTATAAGATATATATATCAGTTATTGATATATAGCAAAATATTTTTTAAGAAGTAAAATAAATATAGAATTGTACATTTATAAACTAAAAAAAAAAGTAATTGCATGACTTACGATCTAATAATTATGAGAGCGATGTATAATATTTTAGTGATTGAAGTTCTACAGGAGAAATATATCTTATTTTAAATAATAATTATAAAATTAACAAAAAAAGAGCAAATATATTATGATTTAAATATATTAAGTAAAAGAAGATTCTTCTTTATGCAATTAAAAAGATTAGCTTAAGTACGATGAAATGGGATATAAGGTAGACATAGAATATGATTTTTTTGTAACTGTCCCTTATAATAAAATTTTGAGTTAAAAAGACATATGAATGAATTGATGAAGTAACATTCAAAAGATTCATTATTAAATAAAAATTAAATAAAAATAAAATTATAGAATATAAAAAATAGATAACAAATAATACAACCAATCTATTAAAAAAAATAAAGAATTATTACAAGGATAGACATGGTAAAAAGACACAAGGTAAATGAATTTATTCAAAATAGTGAATTCGATGGGTAACAATGCAATATGTATAGTCGTATTATAAGTAGTGTCCTCAATTTGCTATATATTATTTAATTACAGAAGGACTAAATGATATGTTAATGACTCAAATTTAGTATATGTTTTTGTGAGCATCATATACTACCAAGAAGTCCAAAAAATTTGAAGGGGTCAATCATAACTAAAGATCTATATTTATTGATTTTGAATATATATAACTTAAGATTTTCAAGAATTCAATGGTGACAATTGTCCCCATTGCCCATATTGTGGAGCTGGCCATAAAGATATATATCACATAAATATTTCAAGATATTATTTAAGCTTGCACTCACAGTCACAACCAAAATATTTTAGCTTCATCTCACACTCACAACAAAATTACTGGGCATATGAGTGAATGTCCACATTGAAACAAGCCACGATTTTATTTCAAACATTTTTTAAACTTTTCCCCTCTGTGGGTGGGATACCCTTGGTCATGTTAACTGACTCTAGCTAACACTACAATGACCTGTTGTGCGACGCTCACGTCAGAAGAATAATGCTACCTGACTTGTTATCCTGTCATGTGCTCGGGCCATGGTTCATATTTCTTTATATATCATCTGTTTGTCCAACACCTCTACATGTGAGTGAGTTAAAAGTCTCATGTATGGCATGTACTGCGTGGCCTTGATGTCTGGGCCATAAACGTCATGAGCACGAACATAATTATACAAAATGCAACTTGCAATTACTATTCTTATTTGAATCTCCAAGTTAAAACTATTCATTTCATGGAAAATGGCCTATTTCATCTTAACATTCCCTATGATCTGTTCAACGACATTCCATATACTTGTGTGCGCGTAATTGAACTGCTCTTGGGTTCCTTCAGGTTGTCTCCCTCCAAAATCATTCTGATGATAATTGACATCATGATGTAGAGCTAAAAAGCCTTCCATATTTGCATACCCAAAATTAACTAGATAATAGTAATTTGACCATATGAGTGACCTTGTTAAAACAACTTGCATGGACATACTACTGGCAATATTTCATATATGCCTATTATGTATTGTAAATACTATTAGGCATGTTTGGAAACTGGCAACCAGGTATGTTTTGTGCATTCCTTAGCACTTGGCTATCATGTACCACACCAGGTGCCCCAGCATATATATGCATGAACTGCATGTTAAAGTTATATGCGACTGGAACATTTTGACTACTACAGCCGTATCAACCACGGTATGCTTGTTTATCAACCTGACTATAAATCCCGAACACATATGTTTCATCAATTACTCTAATTGCTCTATGAAATGCACCTCCCCAATTATTGACCATTGTTTAGAGTTGAGTAAGTTGACTAAGAAGGGGTAATAATGACCTTACTTAAGGAAAGAATAACTGGCAGAACACGCCAAAATAAGACTGTTCGAGGTGAACTTTTCAAAATCAATTTTAAAGCTTTGAATAATTTATTAATGAAGCTTACTATTCACATAGTTGTGAGCAAGACGTAAAAAGCAAAGTCTACCCCTGCATTTTCTAAATGTCTACAAGTAAGTCCTCCTAGCTTATAAGGCGCAGATCTCACCCACTTGAAAATTCCTTGAAAAATCAATCATTGGCTTCTAAGAGCTGATTCGTTTTAACTTAAATTAATTGACTTATTTTTATTTTTATATCTTGTTTATCTGAAATCAATTTCATTTGAAAGTCAATATATATATTATAATAATAATAATAATATATATTTAAAATTAAATTTTTAGGTTATTGTTATATTTTTATAAAATTTTCTTTTTTAATGTCTTAAACTAGAAATTTTCATAAAAATTTAGTAAGATTATAAAAATTATATTTTTAATGGATTAATATTAATTGTATAAAATTAATTTTAAATAAAAAAAATATAAAAATAAAAATAAATTATTTTATAATTAATTGATATAAGTTAAAACGAATTGGGATTAGATCTTTAGCTGCGTAAGAAAAACAAAAAAGGAACAGTCCCGAAAGACGAATTTCTTGCGGGACGCCGCTTGCTTTGTCTTTGGATTCGCAATCGCATCGCCATCTCCATCCACGGCACCGCCACCATCGTACTTTCCCAGGTCAAAAAAAATAAAATGAAATATTATTGTCCTTGTATCTCTCATAAATCCATCTGATTAAATACCGCAGCCTTTCCCTAAAGCCAACTCCAACCAATCTCACCATCGTCCGCGAATCTCCCAAATCCCCACGAAACCCTATTCCCCAATTTCCCGTCTGATCGATTGTGGATTCCACTTCTCAGTAAGAAATTGAGAGGAGGGAAGGAGGAGAGACCGCTGTTGATTAGAGAATTTTCATCTCGAAGGATGTCTGCGGCCGTGTGCGGGAGCAAGAGAACGTTCTTCGAGGAAATCCCGTCGTCTCCATCGGCTTCGGTCTCCAAGAAGCTCCGCCGCTGCTCGCCGTCCTCCGCCTCGCCTATCCGGTTCTCGCCGTCCTCCCTCGTCGATCATCTTCTGTCCCGCTTCCCTCATATGGACCCTCAGGTAATCTCGCTATTCGATCTCGTTTTCAATTTTATCTAATTACAGTTGATAAACTTCAGGTCTTGTATCTTCTTGTTCGGATGATTATGGGAACCTACAAATAATTGACAACTTCGTATTTATATTAATGGCTCTTCTTTTCTTAATCGTTGTGTGATGAAGAAGGAAATTGGGAATCTAATACCAAATTAATCGTGTTATAGTTTTTCTTTCTCTTCACATTGCAATGGTGAATTGTATGTCATAGCTTGAACGTGGGTCATATCATACACAATTACTTTTTAAAATTTTGATGAAGCTACTGGAAAAAACCTTGCTTGAATGTGGCAATGACATTGATGCTGCTATCAAGAGGCTCGAGGAGCTCTGTTTAGGTTCTGCTGAGGCAAAGCCAGTTTATTCTGAGGATTTGGTCTCAAATGTGGAACAACAAGGTATGCCATTATTTTGTTACTCTTAAGTCGCCTTCTTAATCCATCTTCTTTTTCCAGCTTTAGAGCCTTGACTCTATTCAGAAGCTGAAATCAATGCTATACTGGTAACAGCACATGAAATTTTTGGAAGCTCAGATATGCTTAAGAGCTGCACCCTTGTGTTTGAATGACTAGTGGCCTTCCCGTCCCCGAAATAATCCTCTCAATCATTCGTGTATGAGTTTAATTTTTGACGGTTATTACAAAGTAAAGACAAAATGGTAGAAGGAAGGTTTTGTCTCTCTGCTTCTTGGAAATTGTTGCTTTTGTTTGACTTATTTTTTCCTAGTTATTGGCAATGTTGCCAAATCTTGTATTATATTCATGATATCATTAGCTTCATTTATTGGAAATCAAATGTAACCTGATAATTCTTTGATTTTCTACTAGGCCATTCTTTATTTTCATATAAATTTTCAAGAATTTTTTTAACCATCCTTCCTGGAAATGTCAAGATTATAGAATTCACAACTCTTTGAAATTGTTGGTTTTGTTTGACTCATTTTTCCTAGTTATGGGCGATGTTGTCAGATCTTGTATTAGATTCATGGTATCATTAGCGTCATTTATTGGAAGTAAAATGTAACCTGATAATTCTCTGATTTTCTGCTAGGCCATTCTTTATTTTCATCAAGATTTTCAATAACTTTTTCAGCCATCCTTCCTAGAAATATCAAGGTCATAGAAGTCACAACTCTTTGAAATTGTTGGTTTTGTTTGACTCATTTTTCCTAGTTATTGGCAATTTTTCCAAATGTTCTATTAGATTCATGGTATCATTAGCTTCATTTATTGGAAGTCAAATGTAACCTAATAATTCTTTGATTTTCTGCTAGGACATTCTTTATTTTCGTATAGATTTTCAAGAACTTTTTCAATCATCCTTCCTAGAAATGTCGAACTATAGAATTCACAACCCTAAACATACCTTTTGTACCAACATGACACAAGGCTTCCGTACAAGAAGTTATAGGATTTTTGGGCTGTCTTTATATCTGGTTCTCTGTCATTAAAGTTAAAAAGTTGAGGGAGACAGGGTTGTGGATTCTGCAAAAGCAGCTGCTGCAGTTGCAATACATAGACACGTATTACACCTTGACCTTCAAGTAGTTTAGCATGAAAATTGCTGGACAGTATCATAAATTCTTTAGCAACAGCAAATACTAGTAACTGCTGCAAAAATTTTAGCCTACTCAAATTTGACTGGTCATTTTTTTTTTTTTTTGCCTCTTCTTGAATTTGTCAGCTAATATTTTGTCTTATAGAGTCTATAACATTAAAGAGGGTTCAGCTCCCTCTTCTCAAGCGGCAAGAATTCTAGGTTCTGTGCTCCTCCTTACTAGCATATTTCCATTTTAGAATTTAGTGATTTTCTGATAGCGGTCATGGTTCTTTTAATAAGTTTCCCATAGACCTGTCCTTTAATCATTAATTGGCTGGAACCATCCTTGCTGTTGCAGCCTACAGGGGGAGGAAATTCATTGTGTATGAAAATTTTGCAGGGACACTGACTGATGAACAGGATGCTGCAGCAGCAGATGTTGGGCAGAGCCCGCTGGCCCTTGGTAGTCTTCCTGCTGATGGGGCGGAGTGGGTTGATTTGTTCGTGAGGGAAATGATGAGTGCTATAAGTGTGGATGATGCTAAAGTGCGGGCCTCAAGGCTACTAGAGATTCTAGAAAAATCCATCAGCAAGCGTGCAGGTGAAGAAGTGATGCAAAATTTTCATAAGGTATTGCTTTATCTTCCTCGTAACTGCATTCTTTTTTCATTTGCTGCCTCTGTGGGGGGGTGCTCAGATTAGTTCTAGCTGATTAAGATGCCCATCTCAGATTGCCATATGACCTGCATATATTCTATTGGGCAAGACTTTTACCCTACACGTGATATCATGACATGAATATCTCATCTTATCGGTGGGATAGTGTGTGAACGTGTAAGCCCTAGGAGCAGTATCAAAATTTTGTTTGAATTGCACCGTGAGTTTTTCCTCAAGAATATTGTCCCTTATTTCGGTTTGTTTTATGTTTTTGCTTTTAAGGCTTTCAGGCATCTTGTTTATTCATGAAATTGAATTATCCTGTATTTCAGGAAAATGTAATGTTGAAGGAGCAAATTGAAGCATTAATCCGTGAAAATTCTATCCTTAAACGTGCTGTGGCCATCCAACATGAACGCCAGAAGGAGTTTGAGGAGAAAAACCAGGAGGTGCAAAATCTGAAGCAGTTGATTATTCAATATCAGGAGCAGCTGAGAACTCTAGAGGTCAGAATAAAACCTACCAGATCTCGTGTAAAATTCATCATTTGTCCATGTTATGTAAATCTAATTGTTGCCTTCAATTGCTTGTTTGGTAAGCAACCAAAAAATATTTGCCCATTACCTGTGAGTTTATCTCTCACCTAATGGAGATCTTCTCTGAGTTTGTTATTGCAGGTAAACAATTATGCATTGGCGATGCATTTGAAACAAGCGCAACAAAACAACTCCATGCCGGGGCGCTTCCATCCTGATATCTTTTAAGGAGATGAACTCATAGGGAGCTTAATGAGCACAAAATTTCAGCTAAATATAGTATGGCATCAAATTGTACTTTTGTTTAGCCGAAATGGCTGAAAAAAAAAAATGAAAGCATACTTTCGGTGTATGTAGAACTGGCTTTCTTTGATATTTGTGGCTGTAAGCCAGATTGCTTGTTTCAGAAGACTTTGTGTAATCCCCAAAAAGATATCAATCCCGTTCCTAGTCTGATTATTTCTAGATTTGCTAGGAACGGCAGCAAAGCCGTGGGCCGCGTTATAGCAGGTGGCGAGATTGGGGCGATAGCTTCGAGTCTAACACTGGTAAGTTGAAGACTCTCCAGTGGCTGGGGACATAATTTCACATGTGACAATTAAGGCCCATTAGTAGAGCACGTAAATAAACTCAACTTCAATGGTTATTAGGACACAAAACTAGTGACCCAACATGGGAATTCTAATGAGAAGACAAAAAACATGTTAACACAAGTACATTAATTTTTACCGAATAGCCTATAAGACCCATTTTATTTTGGGTTAATGTGAGTAAATTAACATCTTATTGGACCATGAACATGGAATTTGTGGTCAAAACCAGTACCCCATCCTCAAACCTTGCAGCCTCAATCCTACTTTTCCTTAGCATGTCGCCACCCAACTCCCCACCCCGCTAACACCCTTACTCCCCATCTCCGGCCACCATGTAAGATTGTGACCAACTCTACACCAGGCATGTTGTCCCTCCTCTTCATTGTCATCCACCGTGCGAGATCAGACTAGGCCCAACCTATGGTGATGTTGAGGTTGAAGGAAGCTTATGTGATGCTGCTGTATGATGATGAATATGTGTTGGGAGCTTGTTCTAGGAAAATCTATACGTGACACTAGGTCAAAGAAGGATATGGTAGTTTTGGTCTCCATTAGCGCCACAAAGCATGCCAAAAGCCTTCTCCCATTGCTGTCCCGTGTGAGTGACGACCAACTCCCCAACTCGGCTGCCATTGCGTTCACGCTTGTCCTCAACAATGCTAATATCATCATTTTATTCTGCCACAAGGTTAAAATTAAAGCACCCTCCCACTCCCTTTTCTTCTTCCACCATTTTTTCTTCTTCAATTGACTCATTGGGAGGCCAAATGAGGAAGGATCTGGTTTGGCATTGACAAGGTGGGGAGCAAGGCTATAGGAGTGGTAGGTCTGACAGACAGGTCAAGTGGGTAGGCCTGAAAGTGAGACTATGGTATTATGACCATAATATGAGCAACTTTAGGAGCTTTGGGAATTTGTTTGAGAGTATTTGTGTGAATAATGCATTAACACAAATGTGTTAAACTCAAACGAACAACTTAATCTTTAGACTAAAACCATTATTTAACAACTTCAATGAGTCATGCGCATGAGTTTATCAATTACTTCATTCGTCCCAAGAAAGATGATAAGTATTTTATTTTTTTTTTGCTGTCCCAAAAAGGATGAGTTGTTTTTTTGTTTTTTGGAAAGTGTTTAACATCTATCTTACTACCTTTATTTAAATCCTCTCTATATAAAGCCCAAAAATTGTACAAAACCCAAAAAAGAATCTTGTCTTTTTCTGATTCTCATTTAAATCTTATTATACAAAATCTAAAAAGAAATATTTTTTATTTTAGCTTCAAGAGTAAAAATGAAAAAAATAACATAAATTACATACACCTTAATCTTCGTGAGAAAAAAAAGGCATTATCAAAATGGGCAGGAAGGAGTATTATTTATCACTTTGTCTTTGTGGAATCATTTTTGTCTTAATGCGGTTATTGCTAGACCAACACAAAATTTATACAAAAGTAGACCTTGCATATGTATTAAGCAAGTATAGGTAATAATGTTTTATACAAAAAGAATACTCTGAATACATAAATTACAAGTTTGAACTTTGAGAAAAGATAAATGGTGAATTGCTCATTTACTATCTGGAGGTTTGAACCCTAACTTCAGATCTAAACAATGTTGGTAACTTGGTATACTTACATATAAGATGTTAAATATCGTTACCATTAGGTATATCGCACCTCATACTTTTAAAGTATACTTTATAGTATATCACGTCATATACTATTACCATTTTTGTAAAAAAAATAAATGTTAGAATATTATTTTAAGATGAAATAAATTAAATAAAATTTTTTTGCACATTTTTATATGAATTCTAATTTTTCTCATCATAATCTACCAAATATAAATAAAATGCCATATGATGGAATATATTTTTTATACAAAAAACATTAAAAAAAATTATATAGAGAGCAAAATAAATATTACTTGGCAAAAAAAAACACTAATTTATTGATACAAGAGAAAAAAACAATACTTTAATAATAACAATACATTTTCTAATACCGCATTAAGATTTTAGATGACTCAAAGAATAATAATTTAATGTAAAATGAACAAAAAATATATATCTCACACATATTCATAAAAAATAGAATACTGCGACACGTATCTTGCGGTATTTGTAGTATACAACAGTTTTTTTGATAAAATATACATAAAAAGTGATAGATATGCAAAATATCATGAAATACCGTGACATACAACAATATTTCACACAAAAAAAATGACAAAATATAAAAACATTTGCATTACGTACCGTTTAACCACTGTAAGTGGTATATTGCAATATTTAATTCCATGCTTACATGTTGTTATCTATACCAAACTTCAAATGCGATACCTTAGTGAGGTTTTCACAAATATTTTTGAAAAGTGATTATGTTAAGATCTAATTACAGTTTGTCTCTTAGGTTTAGGTGAAAATACAATTTGTTTCAATCTGTTTTAGAAATATATACTTTGTCCTTACTTTTTTTACATTATCCAACAATAATGTTTGAAATCTTAATTTAAACTATACAATATCTATATTCTAATAATTTATATATGTATGGCATTTTTTAAAAATTAATTTATATTTAAAAAATATTGTTATACCTTTACAAAGAGAAAAAACTAATAATTTAAAATATACATTAACTATAAAAAGATTACTGAATATATTTAATTACTGGTACTTATAGGATTAAATTACTCATTCTTCCAAATTAAAAGGTATTGTCAAAAGTATAAAAAATAATTAGAGCGCAAATAGTATATTTTTGAAATAAGAGCAAACTGTAATTTGTCCGTATGCATGTATGTGTGTGTGTATCTATGTGTGTATTTGTTCTCGGAAGCGAAAAAGAAGCCAAGGAGAAAGGCAAAGTAGGTTAAACCATGAGACAGAGACTCTCCCAGAACAATAACCACTAAGAGTCTCCATGACTATTTTTGTATGATATTTCAGGCTCTCAAGCTTCAAACAAAGAATAAAATTGATGCAAAATGAAGCAAGAACCTGTAAACAATCTAATGAGATAGTTATTAACGAAAAATGTAGATGAATAACAAACCTAGTTATACACATTATTTTCAAAAGTTGTACACTAATTGAATGTTCAAAAAATAATACAGATATATAATTTTTTATTTTTCTTCTTCTTCTTCTTATTATTATTTGACACACACTAAATACAAAATATACATAGTTTTTTTTTTATTTTTTCTATTATTTTGTTGTTGTTGTTATTATTATTTGACTGCCACTAATTTGCAGAAGCTGGTAAATGTGGTAGTTGCAAAGGCGAAAAGTATTCAAAATGACCCACAGTCGAATATCCAGATGGTATAGACCACAAAATCCAATCTCCAATTTCGGCTGCCTGCCTTCTCCGCCTTCTTCCCAAACATCCCGTCGACTGCCTCAATGGTCTCTAATCACACCCTTTAAGCCATGATCAATTTCCCTCTCATTCCCTTCCATTAGCAGCTTTGTCGCCTCTCACTTCACCTCAATGGCTGCCGCCGCCTCCACCTCCCTTTCCTTCCTCCCCAATCCTCTCACCTTGCGCCCCTCGGACCACCGTGCTTCCCCTCGCATTGCTTTCCATAGTCCCTCTTCCGTTTTCTTCTCCGGTGGAGGGAGATTTCCCTCCCTCGCTTCTCGCTCTTCCTCCGTCGCCGGTACCAGGTTCCGCATCAGGGTCTCTGCTTCCGGAGACTTCTACGTCACTCTCGGGGTCCCCAAGTCGGCCTCCGCTAAAGAAATTAAGGCTGCTTATCGGAAATTAGCGCGCCAGGTCCATCTCTTGCTTTTGCTTTTCTCACTGCTTTCTTCATTTTATCCAATTGAGGCTGCTCACTCTCTGGTTCGTTTCTTTTAGTATCATCCTGACGTGAACAAGGATCCTGGAGCGGTTGATAAGTTCAAAGAAATCAGTGCCGCTTATGAGGTATGCCCACGAATTTTACGTCAATGATTCTCACCGAATTTTGTTTACTTGAGCTTCACATTAATCAATAATCACGGAAAGTCATGAGGTACCGTACTGGGCATCGAATGATAATGGGGTTCTTAGCTCTGGTCTATAGTCACGTGACCTTTACATTTGCGATGTTTCGTGGGCACTTCTCATTATTTCTCTTGTAGCGCTTTGGAATCTGGCAGTGATGGAAAAAGTTTGGTTTTTAATATCCCTGTTATTTCACAACTATTTTGGCTATGCGAGGTATCACCACTGTGTAAAGGTGGCACTCTCTTTTCCATCCTTTGTTCTCCTTGATTTGTTGATCTTTCCACGTTCATAGAATGCTTCAAGGATCAATTGTTTGGCAATGAAGAAACATGTAAGAAAATTAGTGGAGACGCCAATGTTACTCTTGATTTTTAGGTATATGATGAAGGATATCGTAAGAAATGAGTATATAGAGATAATGTAAAAGTAGCGTATGCCAAAGGTCCATGAATCTAAGAAATAGCGAGAATTCTGGATCTCTCAATTCAAAATTTATTTGAATTGGTGGTGCCCTTCGATTTATTAGTCTTAAATTGGATGAAATTGAAAAAAGGCTTCTTCAATAGTTTTGATATACTACCTTGACGTCCTAATGTGTAAAAATTATATGCTAGATTTAGGATGTGAAAAGAGGTTAGATTGACCTATTTACTTGGGCAGTAATTGTTCTGAAAATCCTGCTTCTATTGGGGCCATTGCCATCTCCAATCATCAAAATGAGGCCATAATATTCATGTAACTGACCTCAACTATGTGGGGACTCGGTGTCAATTGATTGATTTGCCTTCTTTGTAAGTTTGACTATTTATATTCACTATTCGTTGACGTATTTAATATTCATGGAGCATTATCTTTGCCGTAGGCATCTGTAATCCTTTTGCCTTTCAAATACTGATGTACAACACTGTCAGGTGCTATCAGATGATAAAAAGAGGGCTTTATATGATCAATATGGTGAAGCTGGGGTCAAGAGCACTGTAGGAGGCGGGTCTTCTACTTACACGGTATTGCTTCTTTATTGGAGTTTATTAGAGAGGAGGCTTTTATATTCTGTTATAATACATATTAATCTTCCATTCACTTATCGAATTGCACATTGTGCATGCTTGTGAAGCAAGACTCTGCTTATTGAGCTTCTTTAGCATGGGATTAGAGTCCCAGTATAACTTGTATTCTAGTTGTAAGATAGCGTGATTACATGAAGAGCTGGTTAGCTGGTTGGTTTATGTTTCCTATACCCTTTTCACTTGTCAATTTATCTATACATCTAACTTTTGGGAATTTTTCAACTCTACTTCCATGAAAAGGAAAGAATAGAAGTACTTTTTTCTAATCATTGTTTTAAGAATGGTAAATTCACCACGAATAAATCTTCAATCTAGCCAAATTGGAACACTGTTGCTGACATATACCTGCTACTATCATGTTCTCCTGTCTCTTCTGCAGACAAATCCCTTTGATTTGTTTGAGACATTCTTTGGGCCAACTATGAGTGGTTTTGCTGGGATGGATCAGACAGGTTTCAGAACCCGAACACGTTCAAATGTTATAAAAGGAGATGATATACGGTAAGTGGCAGCCCTGATTTGAACGTTCTCTGTTGTCATACCTTGTGCTGATTTCCATCACACCTAGTTTGATTGAACAAAAGATAGTTGACTGGTTCTAGAATTAGCACAGAGAAACATCTTGTGTTGATGATACTGAATACCCTGCCAATTAATCTTGGTACAGTTGGAAGTCCCACATTTGTGTGTAAGCAGTAGAGTCCCAGTTGGTTGACAAGGAAACATTAGGAATTTCCCTTATAAACGACCACATACAATACAAGTCTGATGTTAGGCGGTGGATTGTGGATTGTTTTCCAGGAAGATTACAGAAGTTTTCAGTAAATATCATAAACTTTGCCCACAGCATGAGAACTAGTTTAAATTCTGCAGAAATTCAGTCGGTTGCCCAACACACAGAGTTTGACTTAAAACGAGTAGTGAAGGTTCAGCCACATTTCAAACAGGAAACTAGAACTGTGCACCAAGTTTCAGACCAAACCATCATTTAAACAGAAAGTCAAACCAGAGGTCAAAATTGACAGTTTTCTAGCAATTGAAACCAAATTTCAGGAAAACAATAGAACTGTATTTCTCACTGCAATGAATTACAAATCAATTATGAGTTCCAGAAGTTTGAGATTTATCAATTAAACAGGATCAATACATGTGTGTGTACATCTGACCAAGCTACAGAATCAGCCTATGCAAATCAGTAGCATAAGACACCAGTAGCTGATTCCTAAATTGCATAATAAATACTACAACTACAGGATCTAAGATTAAATTTCTAACAAGCCCCCTTTCTGAGCCAGCCAGTACTCTCTAAAACATCGCCTAAAACATTATCTTAATTAAGGACCCTGGCACATTTCCTTAATTGAGATGACAAGAATGCAACATGTTAATGCATGAAATATGATAAAACAACAATTTATACAATTAAGGGTAATTGGGTAATTATGACCAAATACCACATCTACAGCATTCTTTCTGTTTCCTACCTCAAGGTCCTGGGATCATTTCACCAGCTATATATTGGTACTTATCTATGCATTTTCCTCAACGATTGGTCAAACTTAAATAATATTCACTGGTCTAGAGGTTAACATCTAAAAAAAAATAATTATGGAAATACCTTTGGGCTCACACATTTGAATCTTGATTGATAATAAAGCCAAAATAAAAGGCATGTGTGATATACATCAACTCAAATGCGAACAAGCAAAAAATAAAAAATAAAAAAAAAGGAAAACCAAGGAATGTTTGCTACTCCAGAAAGCATAATCCACATTCGGTCCTCTAGCAATGGTGTTTCTGAATACTCTGTTCCTTTCACTCCAAGGACAATATTTTGTGGCGACCAGAAAAGCTGTCCTGCCTTTGCACAGTTAAATTTCCCCCTTGTGTTCCTGTTAAACCAGCTCAAGATGTGCTCAAATTTATAAGATGCAATTTAATCCATTAAATGCCATGCAATCATGTCAAAAAATTCCTGAGTAACTTGCATTCAGAGAAGACATGATTCCTCGCTTCCAATCTAAATCTGCAGAAGCAGCAGTCATCATCTGAAATTATCCACCACGGATATATGTCTTGTCTTTGGTTCGGAATCTGAGCTTACATCCAGCCAATCTAAGTCTATGTTTTGGCAGGTTGCTGCTAGGCCAAACTGTCTTTGCCCAAGTTAATGAGTTTCCTGCTTCATCTGCCTGTTATAGATGTCTTGAATAATCCGATGGCCGCCTTTTGCCTGGTCACACAAACACACACGCGCATGCACCAAGTCTGTGTACTTTAGTAGTCATCTTCTTCTGTAATTTCCCTGGATGTGGAATTTTTTTTTCTGGTAACGTTTTCTTCTTATTTCCACGTATTTTGACCATTGGGCTGTAGATGGAAGTACTGGAGATGAAGTTTGGTTTTTTCAGATGTTCTTTTTCTTTTAGTTCCTTTTTCTAATTTCTGGATAGTTTGGAGTGAAGATAATAGAGGGATATTTAACGCTATAGAAAACCTACGTGCAGTTGGGTTTTTCTAATAAATTTTTGCATTTTGTATTAACAGATTTTTTAATTTGAGCAATTGAGTCTTAACATAATTTTTTTTTTTTTTGGCCAAAGGGTCTTTAACATAATTTAACTGATTTTTTTTCACTTAAAGTTTTTCATTGATCCTGGTTTTCATATGTTTGTATATACATTTAAAAATTTGAAAGTGTTCATCCAAAATCGCAAATTTCAGAATAAGACTACTCATTCAAATTTGAATGAGTGGGAAATGCTAAAGAGATTTATTGTTGTCTTTGACACATTTCAATACCATGATTTATTGCTAATACACTTAGCTTAAATGATTCAATTACCATATAAAATTGAAGCTTTGGGAAGATAAATACAATAACCTTTCTCTGTGCATATAAATTTTCTAACAATCCTCTCCATGGTCATCTCAGTTTCATGTAAAGAATATCTAGCCGTTATCCCTCAGAAGCCTGAACTTAGGGCAAGCAACATGCACAAGTTTGCACCAAACTTAGTCAGCCACTGAGGGTCTTCTCCAAATTGCTAAGACCTAAGATAGTGTCTCCATTAAAGAAAGGATGAAATTCACAGTTTTGTTTTTGATTTAGCGACAGTTCACTTACATTTTGTAATTCTAAGAACTATTCTTGATTTCCATGATTGCCAATTTTTTTTTGGCCCATATAGCTTTCTCTAAGATAGTGGCTAACTGCATATAACTTTTTCCTTAATTTTTTTAGACCCCTTTTTTCTTCTACATGATGATTGACAATTACATATTTATTATATTTGCATAATTGATCTTTCAGATATGATATAACTTTAGAGTTTTCGGAGGCTATTTTTGGAGCTGAGAAGGAATTTGAGCTTTCTCATCTGGAAACTTGTGAAGCTTGTCTTGGTACTGGGGCTAAGGCTGGTTCAAAGATGAGGATATGCTCAACTTGTGGAGGCAGGGGTCAAGTTATGAGAACTGAGCAAACACCATTTGGTTTGTTTTCACAGGTGGTAGTTGTTTAATTGTTCAATCATCTGTTGAGCATTTGGTAGCTTGTGGCAAAGTCCCTCTTATACTATTGCATTATTCTAACTGTTATTTGATTTTGAATTGTACCCTTACATTAGAAAGGTCTTACCTCTAGATGAATTACTTCCTCTGTCTCATAACAGTTGTTACTCTTCCAATTTTTTGCTGTCCCAAAATATGTGTCACTTGTTCCTATCTAATTAGATACTATACCTTTTTTATTGAATAATTTGAATGTGATTTGAACTGACTAGGAATTCAATAATGCGCTGTTTTCATTTCCCTCTACCTAATGAAAAAAAGCTGTTTGATGTGCTCTAGCTGTTGGTTCTAGCATTCGATTTTAATGAAATGAATGATTAGGATGAAGACACCTGTTGAATGCGCGATGTTACTTTGTTTTCGATTTTCTGCTCAATTATACAGGCAATTAGTTTCATCCACATAGACAAAAGATGGGTTCATTGTAAATAGACTGGAAAAAACAATGTAACATAATGCAACATTAGTTTCCAAATGCTATTTATTTTTTTGTATGTTAAAGTTTGTCAAAGATTGTAAGGCATCAAACTAATAGCCAATTGGCAATGGATTGAGAAACCTCACCATCTAAAGCACTGATAAACCCCTTGACCATGTGGGATTCTACCATTTAATTCATGCTTTGATGTGCAGGTTGATGAAATGATTGAACATGGGCCTTCACGTGGACCTTGAGAATGTGACTAACTGATAGACAAGGAAGGAAAATCTTGGGTTTTGCTACCATGTTAAATTATCTAACCCAAATACCCAAGTTAATTGACAATGGGTAAAGACTAAAGAGGCCTCACTACAATATAAGCATTAACAAGGCCTTTAGCTTAGTTATGTGGAATTAAACCACTTAACACATCATCATCAGCTTCATATTATTATTTTTATTATTGTTATTGTTATTATTATTATTATTATTATTATTATTATTATTATTATTATTATTATTATTGTTTTAATGTTAGTAAAAGGTTTCAACCCAGAACTAAATGAAAGTGGTGGAGAGACTCATCTCACTGTGTTTTAAGAGTTCATGGAACAATTTTGAGTGCTTGGTGTTCAGTTTTATTTTTTTTTTTTAGAAGTTTTTAATCAACGAGTGGCCTTTAAAACTGCTTAATAAGTAAATTGGTAGCCAATGTTTTGAGACTGGCCTTCTGTTGCCTCTTATTATTCATAAGAGATCAAAACCATGTGATTGAGTATTGCTAACCAGTCAAGTTGTAGGCTTTCTGTAAACAGACTGATTGGTGAAATTCCCACATAATCCGTTCTGTCCTAAGTATGGCGCTGGAGCGACGATATCTTTGCATATAGATAATGTAAATGAAGATCTTAATGTTAATTTCAGACTATCATATATTGAATGCTTAACCTTGTACTTACAATGAATTAGCTATAATCCTGTAACTTTAGGTTTCCCTGTGATCAGTAAAATATGAGAAGGTTAGGGAAGTGAACCCTGGTAAATTATCCTGGTTCTGTCCTCTAACCATGGAGCAGCAGAGGTTCCATGGGCAGGTCTAGTAATGGATATTATTACATGGTTTTCTTTTCTTATTCTTTGCTTTTGTAGTCTGCTGGTTACATTCCAGTTTTTTTTGTTGTTTTCTTTTTTTGGTTGTTCAATAAGAATAAAAGGATCACGTTTTTAACTGTCACTAATACATACTTGAATTCATACCAGGTCTCTGTATGTCCAAACTGTGGTGGAGATGGTGAAGTGATTTCTGAATATTGCCGGAAATGTGTTGGCAAAGGTTTTACACGTGTTAAGAAGAATATCAAAGTCAAAGTTCCACCTGGAGTTGGTCGTGGCAGCATCCTCAGAGTAGCAGGAGAAGGCGATGCTGGACCAAGAGGGTGTGTAGATTATCCCCTTCTGTTCAAGTCCCTTAGTTTCATGATCTATGCTTATTGACAAATAATTTTTGAGTATTTAGCTCCAGTATATGAACCAAGTGCTTTTTTTGTTTGATGGGAGTGGATGGCTAGGGTGCCCAATCAAATACATTATCATTTCCTTGCCACATCTCTGATTTCCACATGCTATTTTTCACAAGCTTAACTTTACACTGGTTTCTCTTCAACAAGCTCATGTTTGTGTTTGTGATGATTCCTAGAGTTATTAAGAATGATTGATCGAGTGGCTTTGATGATTGACTAAAAGTGAGAGTGATCATAGTGATTAAGTAATTGGTCGAGGGTTGTTGGTTGATCGAGGTGTTTCTCCTACTATCAATTTACCTTGTCTAATGATTAAATAGCCTTTTTTATGTTGTAGTCATACAACTCCTTATTGCTCTACCAGCGGTTATTTTTCTGACATGTTATTAGTGCCAAGATCCTTGATAATTTGTTTCATTGCCTCTTCCTTCATTTGAGTCTTCAGCTCAATTTCAATGAAAATAAAGTTATCAAACCCAAAATAAAATACTTAGCTCAAAGTTGACTGTTAACTTCTATGACAGCACTGCAGTATTTGGGTAGCATGAACCTTAAGTGATTTGGAAAATTTGATATGGGAATTCTCTGCTGAGAGAGATTCTCATTTTGAATTTTTTTTCTCTGGTTATTTGCTACGTTAAATTGTAGAACAAAGTCTTGTCTTTTTTCATGCAAATCGATGTCAGTACTCCAAAGCTAACATAACTCATCCAGTTCTTCTCATTGCTCTCCTTGTTTTCCAATTTTCCTCTTCCATCATCATCTTCTTCAATGTGCCATTTCAATGCAATAATTTCTTGTGTCCAAATATATCCTTCATTTCCTTGCACTTAATTATCACTTCAATCCATAGAGAACACACTCGAAAGTAAAAAGGAAAAGTCTACAGACAGAAATTAAGTACCATCATTCAACCACTGTCAAACAAATAAAAAAAAAGCTCTGATTCTTCATAGCTTTTCTGAATCTTTGAAAATATACGGCAGAGGGAAGCGACTGGGCCAGTTTTTTGTGGCCTAGCCCAGCAAGGAGCAACGCAGATCAGCCACCTCATCCACGAGTCAGCTGTGACATGTGGTGTGCTCAATATGTTCCTGGAGAATGTGATTCATGCTGCATGACCATCACTGAGCTGAACCAGAGGAAGACAGTGACCATGGTGGATGTCATCTACATGCTGAGGAGGCAGGGCAGGACATTCTATTGACTTGATTTACAGGTTTAGGGTTTTGGCTTTGATGTGGCAAGGAGCTGAAGTCTTGCTATCAATAATGATTGGTAATTAGATTATCTGTTGTTTCTAGTGCTAGTATTTATTACATGTTAAAGCATCTCACACAACCAATTGCCTATCATTGGAGAGGCCTCACTGCAATGTGATATCAAGCCCCTCGACTTAACTACTATGTGGACAATAAATGTGTAGGCTATTGGGACAACTGAAAGTGGCCTATCACATGTACCAGACAACAAAAATGGAGGTCGCAACTAACATACAGGCCAATGGTACCATATTAAAGTATCAAACCCCAAGCCAATTGACAATAAGTTGAGAGACCTTACCTCAAATATAAAGTGATAACATATTCTTTTTTTCCTGGTGGAAAATGATAGCACCAGTTAACAGTACAGTTCTCTTTGGAATAAACCAAGGTAGTACAGTGTTGATAAGTAATTAAGATGGTCAACAAACTCAATCTACTCATACTTTCGAGTGCAAGGTAGACCAATTTTACCATTAATATATAAATAACTGAATAACATACATCTAATCAGGGCTTTCCAGATATAAGCCTGCACATTTTCTTCTTTTCATATGAAATATCTACAGGTCTGTTAAAAACTCCAATTTAACATATTTAGCTTGTAACTTTTAGAAGGTTTTATTTCATGCTCATCTTCGGCCTTAGGCTCCAAAAGGAGCCGTGATGCACTGCTGTCCAATGCTTCGTCTTCAGTGGTTCCATCCTATATGTGACAAAGTGAGCTGGGTCTAGAATGACCCAAAGAACTCAACCACTGATCCTTGTCTCAAACTGTGTGACGTCAACGTCAGTGAAGCAGAGAGACATGCCAAATCTGTAGCATAGGTAGTGACTAATGTATCAAAATCACTTCAGATTGATGAATATGTGTATACTATGTATGCATAAATTTGCGTTCTCATGTATGCATGGAAATAGCCTTATGAATAGGTACTCAAACAATCATACTTGCTACTGTACGAGACTTGTAAGAGTTTGTTCATCTAATTCTTTTGCAGGGGCCCGCCTGGGGATCTTTTCGTATATCTTGAGGTTAAAGAGGTACCTGGAATCCAAAGAGATGGCATAAATCTCACATCAACAGTGTCCATCAGTTACCTTGATGCAATATTGGGTGCTGTTGTTAAGGTACACTGCTACTTGCTTAGATCTAGCTGTGGATTTTGTTCTGCTATTTGAACTAGGGAAGACTACTTGCTTAGATCTAGTTGTGGATTATTTTATTTTATTTTCAATAGATGATGTTATTCTAAAGTGCACCAGAGGCGGTGCTTATCCTATTACTTAAGGTATAAATCATCGAATGCTTGTAAAAGATTTCTGGAAAAAAATTTAAGCTTTTCAGCCAGTCTTGTTTAACAGTGTGAATGAATTTTCATTACATCAAGAAACCTGTCCATTCCAGTCTTGTTTGACATGATGGCATACCCAGACTTCACCTTGACCTTATTATAGGCTAGTCATTAAAGTAAGAATAAGAACCTCAATTTTATAAATCAAGCATTAAGAATCGTATCAAATTGTGAGATTCTTTATAAATCAAGAATAATGTTTGTATGTATACATACTAATTTAAGTAAATTCAACACACTAACAAGATATTGGTATAAAACTTTTAAAGGTTTAGGTAGTCCTAGTTGGAAACTTCTTGTTTTTTAATCTAACAGAAAAGGAAAAGGTCTATATGTTATGCAAGTTAAGTTTTTCATCGCAGTTAAGTGTACCATATCCCCAATTCTTTTATGCCAAAATTCAGGTGAATACATCTAAGGAAGAGCTAAAATGGTAAAATCATATCAGTCTCTCCAAAGCATGATAAACCTTTTAAAATGAAACCAAAAAATTGAAATATTTGGTAACTTGTATGTGACCAGTGATCACAGGGGAAGTGTATAATAGTCAAAATATTTTCTGCACTCAGGCTGAGAAGTGTAAACAGTTGAACTTTAGTTGAAAACATGCTTTGAAGTTTTAGCAAGTCACTTTTTTTTGGATCGGCAAAAGAATAAAAGTAACTAATGAAAAGTAGTAGTGAAAAATAAAACCTGGGTGATGCAGAGAATATTACAGTTCAGGCAAAGGAAGAGAGCTTCTTCATACTGAAAGTGGGTACTGTAATTTCAACTTTGCACTTCACAATCTGACATTTTTTAACAGGGATGCTTTCAGGCTTTTCTTGCCTTCTGCCACTGGAGCTTTTGCTTTTGGTTTTGCTTGGTTGAAATGGACTGTTAGGCACATAAGAGTGATTGTGAATTGCACGAATCGTGCATGAATTGAACAAGTTGCTGCCAATTGTATATGCAAAAGCAACTCTTTACATGATTCATACTGAAAACCTTGGCAATCAAATCAAATTATGTGGTTTGTATCACAAAGCTTACAACATTAACAATTATGGTTTCTACCATAGCAATTCACTGATGCTGTCCGAGTTGCAAGGCCCAAAATAGTGGATTCCCATCCGAAGTTGCATTTCTAGTTCTCTCATAGGCAATGCAAGAGAAGGTGATTGGAAAATTCTGCTTCTTTAAACATGGATAATCTATTCACCCAAGACCCTTTCCTTATGTGTGGAGAGGAATGCAAGCAAGGGTGGAGCCAGGATTTTAAATTAGGGGGGCGGACTTTATTTTGAAAATACTTGAGAAATAATGTATTTTCACTATATATATATAATATCATTTTTATTTTTAAATTTTTTTAGAATCAATATCATTTGAAAGTTAATATCCTATTTATCTAATATTCACTTGAGTCAAATATTTTTTTAAAAAAATATTTTGATGGACTATTTTTTCATACCTAGCTTTAAAAAATTAAAAATCAATAAAAAAATTATTGTCTGTTGCAAAAAAAAAAAAAGTTTTAAAAGTGATTTTTTGGGCCTTTAAAGTGTAGAGCCCTGATTGGTGCATACAAGCTGAGCAAATAATCTACATACATAAAACAATCGCTAATAATTATTTATAAAAAATTTTCACCAAGTGCAGCCTAAGAAACAAACACAAAAATTGACTAAGAAATGGTCCAACCAAGGTAAATAATAAATAAATAATTATTTTCAAATGAGAAAATAAAAGAAATTTAAAATGACCATCATAAAAAAACTAATAGTTAATACATTATTTGTCATAGAATATAAAAATTGATAATTAGAAAACTTCATGAATGAATTATACACAAAAATTACTGAAAGAAAGACCATCAAATTATCTATTGAAATAGAAAACAATTAAAATAATTAACCTTTTATGTTCCAATTCTTGCAAAAAGAAAAAAAAGTATCAGCATTTATGAACAAGAAAAAGTTTGAAGAAAGAGTGTGAGGGTGTGGACGTAGAAAAAGCAATATAGAAGTCATCTTCTTACATTCTCAAATATTTTAAATATATAAGATAATTAATTTTTTGTTAAGATAATAAAACTAATTATTTCATGTTAGAGTTTTTTAATATTAGTCACAAAAATCAAGTATATTTATGGAGAATTTCAGAAAGAGATAAAATTGTCAAATTTGAGTGTTACTTTCATTACTTAAAATTATTGAAGAATACTTGCTAAAAGAATTATAGAGGGGGCCATGATAGAGAAAAAAAGATCATATAAGCTTTATCCTATAAGACATATATACATTTTGCAAAAACTTTGGGGGGCCAGGCGGGCTCTGCCTCTGAATGCAGGAATAGTTGAAGGAAAATGATATAAATGTCACCATTTCAAGGAACAAAAGAAGTTATACTTGTTTTTTCCTTGGGTTGATAGGAATTTGTCCGGTGGTGTCCTAGACACTGGTTATATAGACTAACAATCCTGTACAAAAATTTTTTCTTGAGCTGCAGCAGGTTCCTTTTTTATTCCTACACGGATCACACCCTCTTAATGCTTCCAATTACTCAAAAAATGGACCTGGGTTTTGTGACAATTTTTCTCTTGTCAAGAAAAAGAGCTAAACCATATACTGATTTTCCTTTTGTCCACACATCACAAAGACCCTTGTTTTGGTTCTGCAGTTTCACATATTTTTTATGCTAGAAACTTGGTATGGAGCTATAGTATTAATCTGATATCATGTTTAACCTTCAAATAGAGCTCATACCCCATGGGATTAGATTTAGAAGTTCCAGGACAGGCTGGCTTCCCAGTGGTTTAGGGAAAATGGGCAGTAGAAGCTAACAATTGAAACAGAACAGGAGACATCACTAGACAACAGTTGAGCCAAGTAAATAATTACGGATCTGAAGGTAGTGAAGTTTTGGGAAAAGGAAGCACAGAATAAACAGCTCGAGAGAACATATTATGTGAAGCACTGAATCCCCTTTTCCTTCAAAGACCTAATGGTCATTTTAAAAAAGATGGTGATGTTTGGGGATGATAGAAGTAAGAGATAAAATCTTGCTGAAATTTTGATCCCTCTGGAGAAAAGAGGAAAAGAGTTGGCGAATTCATAAAGGCAAACCTAACTTGACAATATGTTTAACATTTTGGTCTTATTGGATCAGCCAATCTAATTCTTAAACATTACAAGTTAAAACAACAAATATCAGCTGAAATGATATTAGACTGAAACATATTTGGCCTGATTCAATTGGCTTTTAGGTTGAGATAAATAACCTAAATATGATGGAAAACCTAAATTGAACTTGTGAACAAGTGTAAATGCAATTCTTAGAATGATGTATATCCTTTGCATAGTCTGGCCACCTTGGATCTGCAGAGGAAGGAGCTCAACGAGCAAGAATTGTTTGTCATGAAAATCTGTGCAAACAAGTTTTCCCCTTGTATTGACGGAACAAAAGAATTTCCACTTTGGGCTTATCCTTCTGTCCAGAAGTTTACATATCTAGTGTGGGTTTGATCATCAAATCTGTGTGCTTAGCCAACTACGGTTGAGTTCAAGTAACATGACTAAATAATGTGTGTACAAATGTATGTCTATATGATTAGTGAAATTCCTCTATTCCCAACTTTTGAGTATGACAAATGTGTAGTCTTGCTAATTTTTTCCATTTGCAAACAGGTGAAGACAGTGGAAGGGATGAGTGAACTGCAAATTCCACCGGGCTCCCAACCTGGAGACATATTAGTCCTTGCAAAGAAAGGTGCACCTAAGCTAAATAAGGCATCTATACGGGGAGACCACCTATTCACAATTAAAGTTACCATACCAAAACGAGTCAGGTATGAACTTCTCTTCAATTTTTCTTCCACCTATATTAGCATTAATCAACTAAGCTATATGCTATTTTGTGATTGCTTATGTTTTGCTTAATCAACAAAAGTATACTGGTTGGAATAGAAAAGAAATCAGTTCATGATATTTGACATCTAGGACCCCATTCTGTGATTCACTGGAAAAATCTTGATATTGAGTAAACTAATAAAAAAAATAGAATGATTCATTAAAAAATTCAAATTCGAATATGGAAGAAAAAAATTGGAAAATCTTGTCCCTTCGACTATGTTTTTCTAGTGGAATGAAAATTAGAGATGGTTTATCATTAGACAATCTAGCAAGCACATACGTGCAATTCATCTCGCTGCAGATTCTGAACAGCATCCGTTCTTGATCCAGAATGAGGGAACATATAATTACCTTGTTGAGGAATATATGAAGCATGAAAAGTACATGTGCCATTGAGTATATTTGTTCTTGGAAATTGAAAATTAAGAGATGTCTTAATGGCTCAGTATCATTAGGAATAGCAGTTTCCAGAAAATGAGAGAAACTGGATTCAGTTTTGTGTTTAGATTTGTTATTCAGGGGGTTATGGTGTTACCAATCAGAGAAATAGAGGGCTTGGCCAGAATGCAAGCCTATAATTTTTGTATAATAACCGGTAGGTAACATACAAGAAAAATCAGGTTTGGGTTTGAGGTTTGTTCTTTGGGATTTTGGAATGCTGGCAAGGGAGAGGAGTGGTTCCATTAATAATTCCTATTTAGTCAAGTCCAAGAAATTGTGTATGACACTGTACACGCCAGGAAGGGCTGCTGTAATTTGTAAGTTTCAAAGTAGCTTGGGAGACGATGTCAATAAAAGGGGGACTTTTGACAGTCTTGGTTGAAGGAGGAAGGAGAGAGTGCTGGTTCTGGTCAAATAAAGAAAACAAGAAGAAGAAGAAGAAGAAGAAGAAGAAGAAGAAGAAGAAGAAGAAACGTGCCTGAGTGGCAGAAGGATGGTGATAGAAGATAGAATTGGTCATGTTCCAAAGCCATGCAACGAATTGGCAAAAAATGACTTTATCAATATTACAAAATTGTTATTTGTGTGTAGCACCTGTGTTAGGATATAACAACCACATGGTAAACATCTATAGAATAATGTGAACATTAAAAATGCTATTATAGTTGATAAATTAGCAGTGCCTCCTATTATTCTCTGATGACAATTGTTCAGGTGCCTGTCCAAAAACAGTAAAGAGTGATCTCTGATGAATTAGTGTTGGTGGAGGAAGGATAATGGTGAAAAAATGTGAACTTTGAAAGTGTTATTTATCGTGTAACTCATTTGTACTGCAATGCTTCATGTTAATTCTCTGATGAAAATAATTCAGCTTGTGGCACTTGTCCCAAAAAAATAAAAAACGTGAAGGTTCTGATCCAGTTGGGTGCTAGCTGTCCAAGAAAAGACATCGCTCATGGCCCCATGAGTTGCTTCATGGATCTACAACAGAACAAAATGTAAACATGTCGTTTGCATCTGTTCTTAGATACAGATCTTAGTTTGGCCCCTTGACTCGCACTCAATGTTGTCAATTAAAGTTACAGTTGCAAAATGTTTAGAAGACACAGTGCATTGGTTGTATATTCGTGTCTAATATAAGAACTATTTATAGCCTTGTGTAATCTCTTTTCAGCCTTTATGGGGAAGAAAAGAGAAAATCGCTCTTTTCTTCTATTTTGAGATTTTGGTACTCTTATTCGCTGCTCAGGCTGTAAAGCAACTTCTGCTAAGTTATGTGAAGCTAAGCTTTTGTCTTCATGTAGATTATTTTCTTCATATATCTGTTTGTATATGTTTCAGGGAAGTGCCCTTGGGCACATATATTTTTTCTTATATTCAAAAGTTGGATCCACAAGATTGACTATCAAAAAACATGGAATTCTTCACATTAATCATCATTTAAATTGCTTTCGTTTTATTTGCAGTGCCAAAGAGAGAGAATTGCTTGAGGAACTTGCTTCTTTGAGGAGTGCTCCTAGTAGCAATACACGAACTCGCGTGAGAGCTCAGCCTGCAGGTAACTGCATTTCCATTTCCAAGACTTCTCTGAAGTTTATTCTTGAATTAATATAATTAAATTCATGCAATACAAGAGTAACAACAAAAACTAAATTTGTTATGTGAATTTTTTGCGTAAAATAAGCACCTCTCCAAGCCTGGACTAGATAGCACCCTTGCTGGTGCCAGTCACTGGGACACGATTGTTTTGCAAATTTGCTATTAAGCAAATAACTTTCTGAGGTGTGTAAAATGTTTTATCCTTTGAGTAATTTATATATTATGCAGCTCAAAAAAGGGAAAGCCGGGTAGATAATATTGCTGGGGGAACTGAAGAATCTGCAGATCAAAGCGATATATGGAAGAATTTGAAAGATTTTGCGGGGTACCTTATCTCTCTCTCTCTCTCTCTATGCACAGAGACTATTTGCATAGGGAATAATAGATCGCAGGTATAACTTCTCTAAATACCAGGTGTTGTTGGTTATGCTGCCATCAGCTATGTAAACTACAAATCCACCAGGTCCTAAAAGCACCAGCACTACGGTCCTGAATCTTTTCAAACCTATCTGTGTCTGTAACTGGTAAAATGGGGAAATGTTAGTGCTGAACAACAGCAACTGTTGCTTGATGAGAATCACAGATTGAATATAATTTACCCTCAAATGTGCAGTCAAGCTGCTACTTCCCATCACCTACAATTATGATTAAACCCTAGCCTCTTTTCCCTCGTATTTCTTTTCTTTAATTTTGGCTCCTGTTTTGCTTCTTGTATTGTCTTCATATTTTCTTCTTATATCCTGTTCTGTTTGTGTGTGTGTGTGTGTGTGTGTTTGTGGTTGTCTCTGCTCCCATCTTCTCCGTTTCTTGTGCCTCTTGTTTTAATCCAGTAACAAGCTAAATGGAAAACATTGCTGCACCAAACCAAAATTCTCAAGCATCATCCCGGCTGCCAAAATCTTCAATTCCATCACCTTAACATATTGATGTCCCTAGTTGGTTGTTAAAATCGCTTATAACATGGAACTAATTCTTTTGCCTCTCGAATCTACAGTAGTTTCAAACCAATAGGATTTGGTTGTTGTAATTCTACTTCTAGCAAAAGGTTCAGTTGGACCTTTGCATTGCATTTTTGCAATAAATTTGCTTGTAATAGAAACTCTGGCCCGGTGGCTGTATGTTCTAGCTGCCAAAATTCAAGGCAACAGGACAAAGATGAAAGAGATTTATGCGACATGGGCAAGAAAATTTGAAAGGTTGTTTTGATTTTGGTTAGAAAGTGGTCAACTTGGGATTGGGGTTTATTTAATCTCTATCATATATTTTATGACTGTTATCTATCTTCTAAAAGTATAAAAATATTACTGTGTTCGCAATACTAATGGCTTTTCTTGGGGGCCAAGCCTAGATGAATTTCTGATGTTCAATAACAACGCCCATTTGGTTTAAAAAAGGAGCAAATCAAGTACCCGTTTTTGTTATCTGTTGACGGGGTAGCTTAGGAGCAAAATACTTTATTTGTTTATATATAGGGTTCAGAGTTATGGTTGCAGACTTTCAGCATTAGACATCATCCAAATTCATAGGACTCCATCAAGTTTCCATAGAACTATTCTTCTCCCATGGCAAAGCTTACGTGCATACCTTTATCTAGGGAAGTTCTCAAGATTGAAATCTAATGTAGGGACAAGTACCTGGCACTGAGCGCTCTTCTGGAATTTTGGTATCACAACAATATTGCACAAGGAAAATCACATGTTTATAGAAACTAACCTAAAGTATCCTAGACTATGTACGAACTTTCTAACAAGAGTCTTGTCACTAGGAACAATGATTATCCAAATTTGCTTCTTGTATGTTATTTTCCCAACACTTTTCCAATTTTAAATGTTGCGTAGCATACCATGAAATGTGGCTTTGAAAATGGTACAAAATCCATGCAAAAATGTACCATAAAAATCCATGAATAAGATGTACCAAAAGAATCCATGAATAAGTGGATTCAGTAAATGTATTTTGTGCAGAAAACTTTTCTGCCTTCTGAATTCTGTTGCCTTCACATCCAAGGCATTGAATTTGAAACGAAATGCAATAAACAAGAATGTTCAGTCTAAAGAAGAAAAAATATATCATCATTCTAAAACTTCTCTACAAAAACTCTTAAAATCTTGTATGTCATCTTTTGATTGGTCTGGAGCAGTTTAACTTTTCAACATTAATCACGTACTGCCACCTATAATTTAGTAAAGTTTCTGTGCACATCTTTTACTCGATTTAGCATTTTCCATGTTTAAATGAGTTTGTTTTTTTGAAAGAATGGGGTGTTGAGCAGGACCAGGTACTTCTTTTGTTGAATTTCGTTTTGTAACTGTAATTACCAGATGAATCTTGAACCCTTGGTCAGCAGTAGCAAAAAGTATAATTCTTTTTGTGATCCTAAATGGGAAATGAAACAATTTCGAGGGGAAAAGAAAAGATAAGAAAAACCTGAAGAACATTTATCTGCTATCCTGAGAATGTGCTGCTTGTGAATGGGGTGCTTTTATAATTCTCACTTATTAACTGTTCACATTCGCATTTGCCAGCCTATATTAGAGACGGTATTGAAATCGTCTTCTCGAATCTCTACTTTTCTCTATGGTTCTGTTTGATTATTGAATTTGCATGAAGCGATGAAGGTTGTGATATTTGCAGGTCGGTTGCAAACGGTGTGCTTAAATGGTTCAAAGATATCCTCTAAAGAGGCTGTTCTGTTGACATCACCTTGCGGCACCAAGTTTTCTCCTCCAGCGGATTGTTGTAGTTACCATGACAGTTCTGTACATTTTGTTTCCTTGCCTCCGTCCAGCAAATTCATTACTTTTATCTGAAAGGATGGCAGGCAGCCCATTTCCCCGATCCCCAGGGATGTGTGCCCCGGCATATGTTATCTGTATTCTTTTTCATTTTTTTAAGATATTTTTAGTTTCAGAAATGAGAAATAATAGGGGTACTCGAGAAATCCAAGAGCTTGAATAGGGGTGTTGCCCTTTGTCCATGTATCAGAAATATATAAAATCCTATTGAAATTTCAATCCCATGTAACACATTCAAAATGTCGTTTTCACAACGGCAGAAGCCTTCTTTCAATGTTCTCGTTGCCCGTGTTGTTATTATTGCTGTTGCTGTTGCAGCAACCTCAACAATAATCTATAGAAATGGAGATGGAAGCACTAGTCTGGTAGGTGATGCTTCGAGAGAGATGGTGACTAGATTTTTTTTAAGATTTGTGTGGATATCGTATCTTCTATCTCAAGCATAACGAAAAAAACCATTGATAAGACGCTTGGATATAAAACTGGATAGTGCATGGTGCCTGTAAGAGAACCCTTTCCAAATGAATGAGGTTTGAGAACTAGTGCCTAAGCTAAAAGATTACATTTGAGGGACAAAAATGAGTTCTAGGCCTTCTGGGCATGGTGCAGTTGGTAAGATTGCTGCTTTAATAGGGCATGGTGTGGTTCGGTTATAGTCAAGAAGAGTGTAGACTTTGAGCAGATATTTGCACCAGCAGTTATATTAGAAACTATTAAATTCGTTTATACGCCAGGGTGTAAAAAATATTTTTTATTAAGAAGTTTGTTTTCAACCTTTAATTTTAAAGATCCAAGTTTTTTCTAACCATGTTTTTAAGTTGAAAAAGGCTTTTTTATGAGTAGCGCCATGATAAGTTAAGTCTTGATTCATCAAGGTTTGTTACAGGCAAAGTGATACTACTCTTTTCATTAAGCATTGGAAGAATAATATGATGATTGTGCAAATCTATAGAATATTATAGTTGGTGCTATTAATTAGGATTTGTATAAAAAGTTTCTTTGTTACTTCAAGGTGGGTCTGATATGAGCATAATGGAAAGCTTAAGTGGTGTTAAATTGTGGAATTTTTTTTTTCAAATTTTCTTGATAAAAGTTTAAATGCATAGCTGGGTCTTTAAGGTTGGAAAACCTTATTTTCTAATCTTTGGAAAACTTATGCATTAAAACCAAAAACATCATCTAAAACAAGGTTTTCTATTTTATAATATGAGTTCTCAAAAGTTTATCAAATAATGTTTTCCACATCCTCAAAACAAATTATGCATTTAAACTTTTATCAAATATTTTTTTAAAAAAAAATTCCACATGCAAATACCACCATAACATCGATCACCCTAGAATTCAAATTAAACAATCAAATGAATGTATCTTCATGAACCAAGATATACAAACGAGTTCTTTATTACAGTTCACATAGTTGTTTGTTGCAATATTTGAAGTTGCATGCTGGTGCCCGGCAGCAATTTCGTCATGTAACATGGTAGGAGTGAGGGGGACTCTCGCTGGAAGAGAGCGCCTGAGGAGGAGATTTCCCAGGGGAGGGTACCTGAAATGTTTGGAAGACAGAGGTTAGGAGGTCCCCGGGGTGTGTTTCCGGGGAGGAGCCTCTGACGCCCAAGTCAGTACCCCAGAGATATGGAGGTGATAGAGAGTGGGGAAGTATGGTCTCTAGTGCTTTGCCACTTTACCTGGGGTGTTTACCGAGTATCTATAGAGGAGCGAACAATAGTAGTTCTCCTCATGTGGCCGTCCCAGATCGTGACATGTGTTCAATGGAATGCGATCCACGTCTTCGGGGAGCAAGGGGACACCCAGCCGATCATAGGCCGCATGGCTAGGAGCCTAGGCAACCCGAGAGTGGCGCACTAGGGTGTCTCTGCAAGCAGCGTGTCAGAACGTGTCTGGGGGCGGGGTGTCAGGGATGTGTCAGAGGCTCCTTAATTACTTCTGTCGTACGTTCTGAGGTTACTCTAGTATCACAGGAGTATGTTTCCCGAGGGTGGTCTTTCTCAGGGATACCCCCACTTCCGAGGATGGTTTAATCGTCCCCCCGAGGTTGGCACTGTCGTTTCCTGGAACGGAGGATTGCCGAGGTCGGATTAGGGAGGTCGAACATCCTTCTTTCCGTGGCAGGTAGTTTCTCTGCCGAGGTTGGTACTTTGTCCGAGTCTGGGGGTCCGGAAGGTGATGGGCACTTCGGCTATCACATGCCCTCTCTCGGGAAGTCGAAGCGGAGACTTCGGCTTTACGCTTCCGGGAAGGCTTTTTCGTCGAATTCGCGGTCGGAACTCCACTCAAGGAATTGCTCCTCTCCAGAAGGCATTCCTTCACAGCCGAGGTACCCTTCCCTAGTTCCCTCAGTGACCTCGGGACGGGTGCAACTTTTGTTTTCATTTTTTCTGCTGCGGGTTTGTGAATCGTCGCATCCTTTGGTCAAACATGCCAATTATGGATAAGCGTGCCTGGGTTTCCGCGATGTCAGAGGGGTATGCCCTAGTTCTTCGCGTTGGATGACACGTGGCCACTAGTGGATGGCGAAATAGTTACGCCGGTCACGCTAACTGCGTCTCTTCGCCTTCAAGAAGTAATAATGAGGCCGTTGCGTCTTCGAGGGATAATAATGACGACGCTTCGCTTACCCTCTTCGGTCTATATAATCACCGCTATAGTCTGATAGTTAGATGCGACTCCCCCTGAGGGAGTGTAAAGCCTAAGGTCGAGGGTTCAAGGCTCCGTGTCGCCCTCTGACTGAACGGTGATAATACTACCACGTGCTGGTCCGCCCACACGTGGTCGTCCTCCTACCGGCTGAGCGGGACGGACATCACATGCCATGCATTTCTCTGGTTATATGCATTTGCATATATAAATACAATTTAGTACGTTCCAAATGAAGAATACGTGTTTGATTATTTTCTTTTTTCTTTTTTTAATTTTGGCAACTGATTAAATAATGTTATTTATTGTTGCTTATAATAGTTTATCTAGTTGCTTGTCATGCATTTCTTTGATTATATGCATTTGCATATATACATATAATTTAGCATATTTCGAATGAAGAATATATGTTATACTTTTTTTTCTGTATTTTGATAACTAATTAAATAATGTCTGAATTTTATTCAGCAATTATTTATTGTTAGTTCTAATAGTTGACCCAGTCGTTTGTCATGCATTTCTCTAATAATATGCATGCATTTACACATATAAATATAATTTAGTATACTTTAAATGAATTATTTGTGTTTGATGCTTCTTCTATATTTTGGTAACTAATTAAGTAATGCCTTAATTTTATGCAGCAATCATTTATTGTTACTTCTAATAGTTTAGCTAGTTGCATGCATTTGATTTCTCTGTTTTTATGCATTTACATATATAAATACTATAATTTAGTACATTTCAAATGGAGAATTTGTGTAGATTTTATTCAGCAACTATTCTTTGTTGCTTCTAATAGTAAGAGCTCAGCACTTCAGCTAGTTGCCCCTCTGGTCTTTCCCGATAATTCGTTTACGTAAATATAATTTAGTAAACCTATAATGAAATATTTAAAATATATATCATATTTGATTTATTCCTCTATTTTGTTAATTAATTGAATGGTTTTCTCGGTATTTTTATATATTAATTGATTTGAACAAGTAATGATGCAACTCAAATTATATTATAGCTTAATTGCTTCCACATTTTAATTGAAATAATTAATAATTATAGGAAACTAAAGCATGTTATATGTAGCATAGTTGTGGATACTCTAATTATCTTGCTAGTAATGAGTAGTCAGCATCTAATATCATTCCACTACAACAGCAAGCATGTTGTGTAATTGTTGTAGCGGTAAGTCAAGAATTAATCCCACATGTAATATTTCAATCTTGATGTTTTTAACCAAAGGAGTTTGTTAAGTGGGTTACTTATGTGTACAAACTCGCTGACTTGGTTGGCTTATTTGGATTAAAAACAATATGAATGAATTGTTAACAAAATTTTACCTAGTTGAGCTCAAGCTATTTACTTAAATTAAGGAAAAAAAATATAAAATTAGACCAAATCAAGATGAGTAATAAGTAAATCAAACTTTGTTTGAATTGTATATTAAATCTTAAATTTTGTTCGGGCTTAATTTTTATAACTTTTCAAACAAATTACAAACAAGTTTTAAACCGACCTTAACTTGAGTCACACTTGAGTTGTTTGTTCATTTTTTTCATCCCTAATCGAAGTGATTCATTATGGCAAGTTATATGCGTTCTTTTATCCCCCCCCCAAAAAAAAAAAAAAAGCAGAAGAGGAAGAAATATGTGCATCTCAACCTACAAACAAGACTAGGCTAGAAATTGAAGGCGCAACCAACTTCCCTGGAAATACAAGTCGACTCCAAGGACGGCTGAATTACTAGAACAGGGGCCCCTTCACCTGGCCTTCAAAAACATATATATATATTCTACCGTCGAGAACCGCCACTGGCTTCTCAGGCAAGTTTCATCAAGACAACTTGGATTGGAGTTAGTTCCTCATCTTCCAGGTCCCTTGCAGAAAGCTTGACCTTTATCAGAAAAGGCCTCATCCTTCCAACTATGAGTTACTTGCCCTGCCGTGAAAATTTCAATGTACATTTAAAGACCTGCCCATACACAGAGTCCACAGCCGACCAGACATGGAGTTGCTCCTTACACGAAGCACTTTGAACACAACAAAATACCAGTCTAGTCTAGTCTAGTCTAGTCCAGTCAAAGAGATGACAGCATTTCCTAGGTCATCTCTTCAAAAAGTTCAGAATATTACAGAGATAATACTATACAAGAGGCCAAAATGAACCCTCCTTAGCGCCTCCCACTCGGCAGCAGCAACCACCGATCACAAAATGTTGGAATGCCTGTAATCAAAGTCACTATTCAATATCGATACATGGATTCTAATAAAAAGAAGGCAAAATAAAAAACTCATCTAAAATGGGAAGAAAAAATGGAATCAACTCAAGGATAGGACTAGATACATTCATGTAATATAATCGAAGCAAAATAATTACAAGGAAGAGAAACGTAAAAAATTGCAACATGAATTCAGTAGCTTTGTATGATACATAGACATGAAAGAAAAACAGTTTCTTGACGACAAGAATCGCTTGACTTCCATGCCAAGTACACATTATTTTGCCTTCTTTCTCCTGAAAAGGTTCTTTTTTCATAAAAGAAAAGAATATGTAAGAATTTATTACTTCCTACTTCTTAGAACAGTGTCCCCTCCTCTTAAATTTTGAAGATAGCCAATTCACCAAAGAGTTCCTTTTTTTGTCTTATTTTAGATTTTTCTGAAACCCAAAACGAGAAAATCTTTACTGTAATTACATGAATTCTCCAATCAACAAGCGGCAGCATAAGTATAAATAGATGGACCCAAACAGAAGAGCGCAAGATGCTGAATCATAGAATATTTGACTATAAATAAAGAGGAGCAGAAATTCAGAACATATTGAGAAATTTCAACAAACATCAGACACACTGACGAGAACAAAAGGACACATAGGAAAATTCTGGTTCTATTTCTGGTCCCTCCGAATCTAAACAACTTACTTTAGTGGGCAGGCCTCCTCCTAGACAAACAGCTATCCTTTTGCATGAGTTTCCATTTCTTTTTCTTTTTCCTTTCCCGCTAAAATAAAATAATTAATTTTGTATTATAACTATTTCCTTTGCAAAAGATTATTTCAGACAAGCACTCCCTTACAGCACAAATTCTAGCAGAAGTATCTAATCAGTCAAAATGGCAACTATCAACTCCAAATCAAAGAAGGGGCGACGATGTAAAATCCTGAAAGTACACAACAATACAGACCCAAAAGGCAAATGGGAGAAAGTCAACAGCAGCCAAAAAAAGGACTGATTCATGGAGGTTGGTTGTTGCATGCATGCTGGGAATTATTGTTGGCTGTTTTGAAGGAGACCAAAAGGATGTTAAGAGTTTTTTAAGGTCCTAGTTTAAGATGGCAATAGTTTTCCGTGACCCTGTGCATGATAAAACACAGGTGAAAGATCGGATACTTGAAAACACGTCTTTAGCGAGAAAAGAAACAGAAACACCTTATAACAATCAGTGGAGAAATGAAGACCAGGTGAAATCAAATGTCAAGTTTCTTCATCAGGCTACCAACAGGAAGATAGCTGAAGTTTTGTTATTCTATTGTTACAAGTTACCAGCGACAACAGATATTTTGCAATCAGATAATCTGTAATATTTCTCTATAGAATATGAGCTCAGTTTTAATTAGTATAAAGTCTGCAGTAAAATAGCAAAATAAGGTTTAATGTTTTATCATGAAAATTCCAAGAGTGCTATGGTTGACTATACACCTGGGGTACAATTCTTGCCATTAACTTTTTCCAGATTATTGCAGTTTTCACTGCTAATCAATCTCAAAACAAGAAGGAAAATCTGCTAAACATGTGAACAAAAAACTGGCATAACTCCTAACTAGCTACTACTCGGATTGGTGACAGAGCAATTGGACATGACAAGCAGTGTACAGGGTAAGGCCTAGCCTTGGTGATTTTCCAATCATCTGATGCATTTTATCTTTCTTAAGAAGAAGACCTTGGTTTGAGGCCTCGCTATTTTCAAGACAATGTGGAGGAAAGGAATGTAACAAATGAAAAGGCTTTACAGACACAGAAAGGTCTTACCGGTGCTTTTGAAGAGTAGATGTGCGATAGTTTTTCAAATACCAAAAGCACTAGTAGATGATATCATTTTCCCAGTATCATTGACTTTTTTCTCGCATTTATGCATGCCTTGCCACTCCCAGAACCTTCAATCACGTATTTGTATTATTCTGATTAAAAAAAAGGGTATTTGGTATTGCAAAGTCTTTTAACTTTAGAACATGCCATCATAAAAAATAAAAACTTGCTGAAACTACCAGTTCCCTACAATTAACTGGGTTATCTACAAAACATAGTTTCTGTCTCCACTTTCGAAAACACAACAATGTTTGAGCAAGTTTCTGTGAAAATATGCAGTTAATATCTGAAAACTAACCTCTTATCAACACATGAGCTTGCAAGAGCTATTGTAGCAAAGCTTCCTGATGATAAACCTCTAGAAAAAGTAACCTCTACACTTTGGGGAGCCACAAAGACACTTTTTCTTTCTCTGATGCTCTTCATTTGGTGGTACGATACCATAGTTATATGTCAGTTCCGTCATAGGGGGGATATGCTTAATTGCATAGAATACAATATGAAGATCACACTCCTTATCACTCTTGCGAAGAACTGGCTGCCAGAATACATTAGGAGAGCAACTGTGGTTCATAAACCGAGCTACATTCCCAACATTTTTAGAACTTATAACCAACGGGAATGGGAGTTTTGGAGGCTCGTTAAATTCACCAGGAAGACCTTCCACTGGCAGATATGTGCGAGTTGCATAAAAAATATAATCATCATCATTTTCTCTACGCAGCTCTTCAGCTCTTGAAACAGCAATAACGTCCCCTGCATACTCACAAATGAAAGACCCAGCACGGATTGGATCCCAAGACCTCAGACCCCAGCCTCTGTTTTTTGTTCTGAATACCTCCAAACGAACTTTTAGACCACCTTGAGATACCCGATTACGGCAATTAGGAGGGCACTGACAAGACCGGCCACACTCATGGATCAAGGACTTTGGTGCCACAATAAGTCCATTAGCAGTATATGGCAGAGAATTTCCATTCTTTTGAATGCAAGAACAGTTGAGCTTACCAGGGAGACATCCACTCAGGCAAGTACAGCCAACTGAAGCCTCAACAGTGTTCACGGGTTTTGAATATTTGAGACTAGAAGAATAGGTGAAATATGCAGGCCCCTTCTCATCATCAACATCATTTACAAGAGAAACCGGTAAATTTTCTGCCCCTGAAGTAAGATCAGGCAAAATAACACCAACTCTGGGAGCAATACCATCCTTCCACTGCTGAATAGATTTCCACAATGTAAATGCTTCAGGTTGCCCAGGCAATCTGACTAATTTATACTTAAAGACATTGCAACCACCCTTGCCTTTGTCCACCCAAGACTCCTGAATTTTATAAAGACCATCATAAACATATACTTTTCCAGTTGGGTTCATTACATCTCTTACACCACGAATCACCCTGACCTCATTACCACGATGCAAGCTTTTCTCAAGTGCAAGATTACCCCTTTCCAGCTTCTGATCAGTGATTTGCTTATCTTTCCTGTTTGCATTCCCTCCTTGACCACTATATATTAATACGTCCCCATCCTCCACATTATCTTCATATCCTCCAGATGAGACAATACTAACTGCAACTGGTTCATCATCTTGAGAGACCTTCAGAGTCATGTAATCAATCCCAGCCATACTTGGGGCGTGCAACCCAACCAAACACAGTTCCATCCTAAAAAAGAAGATATCCCCAATTTCGACACCAGGTACACTACCAATTCTCTTCTTGCTATTTGTACGAACCCCTTTGCTAAGTAAGACTGTTCCCGCTCGTAAGTCAGGACGTCTGGTGACTCCAGGAACTGCTTCCTTAGAGTCTTCTACCTGTGAAATTTTTCTTTTCAGCAACTCATATATCAATAGAACATATCCTACTGATTCCCTGTCACCATCAGTCCGGCGATATGTTTCAAAATCCACAAGATTGAATGATTGAACAATATCATTAACCATGGAGTCAATATCTACATCTGAAGAAGCAAAGTTGATATCTTGGTTGCCACCTGCCCTTCTACTAGCACTGGTTTTTCTTTGCTTCACCTTGCCGGTGTCCTCCCCATCCGTTCCATGCATGCTAAAACTATGCCCGTCTTCATCATGGGTCTGAGATCGAGGTCGACCTCTCGAACCCTTTCCAGACGTCCCTGCATCACCATTTGCAGCCCCTGGAGTCCTAAACGAATTTATGGGAACTGCAGCCGAGATAGGAGTGGCATAGCCAAACTGGGTTTGAGCACTTTGCGGATCTGTGGAACCAGAAAAGGGGTAAAACGGTGCAAACCCGGGAGGAAACGGACCCAGTGGAGGAGCGCCCACAAAAGCGCCACCATGCTGAGGTGACTGAAATGAAGAGAGATTCGACTGCGATGGAAATATCGGAACAAGGCTTCTCAAAGGCTTTACATTTAAAACCCTAGACTTATCTGTTGAGCCAAAAGTCTGATTTGCTTCATGAATGTGCGCTTGTTCCATCCTCAACAGCTACAAATGTCCAGCTCCTTCCGGCGATTCCGATCCGGCCTACTGAAACACGCACAATATGCGGACACAAACACCAAAAAACGCAAACCCAAAATCCAACATGCAGCAATACCAAACATTACAAACAAATAGAGAACATTGATCTGAGGAAATGAGAGTTTAAGACAAGACAGTACCTTTCCAATTCACGCACCGGTGCTAAAAGTTGCTAGCCTCAGAGTCCCGAAGTCACTCCGCAATAACCTACTGAACCCCTAAGCCCTCCCTAACGGTGAAGCGAGCCACAAGTCATTGCGATCGCTTCTCAGAATCCGCCACCTTGCAGATCTAAGGAGGGAGGAACCTCAGAGTTTGGTGCTCCGGAAGCCAGTAGAGAGGACAGAGAGGTACCAAGGTCGATGGTGAGAAGAGGGACCAACGGGCCGGTGCCGGTGACCGATGGCTAGGACAAGGCAAGCTTCGAGTTCCTGGGAAAAGGTGGTAGGGTACGCATTCGATTTAGGAATCAAAATTGCCATGCCAGAGGCAGGGGAAGGCAGGGCATATTAATACCTCATTTTCGAATGAAGTTTGACCAAGTATTTCATAGATGAAGTCCTCTAGAAACCTTCAAAGGTTCATTCAAACCACTAATTATCGAAAGAGAACATTAAGGTCCTCGGGGGATGGGAAATGAGCCTTTCAGTTCTCCATCTGCCTCAATCACGTCCGCGTGACGGCGTGAGGGCCATCATATTACATGGGATCCACTGATTCCATGGAGCACAGGGCCAGGCGTCCATGACCATCACAGACAATAACTGTAGCATAATCCTTCTAAAAATATTTTTATAAAGAGAAATAATTAAATCAAAAAAGTCACAAACAAGAATTGTAGCACAATTAATAACTAGTCAATTTAATTTAATTTAAGTTAATTTAATTTAAAATGACTTATTTTTATTTTTTATATCTTTTTCACCCAGAACCAATTTCATTTCAAAGCTAATATTATATGGTCATAGTAATCTATTAGAAATAAAAATTTATCATGTAATTAAATTTCTATTAATTTTATTTTTTAATACCTGATAAAAAAATTCCTAAAAAATTAATAGTATCATAAAATTTTTTTCAATTAATGGATTTTTACAACTAAATAATATAGACTTTCAAATAAAATTGATTCTAAATAAAAAAAAATGTAAAATAACAATAAGCCATTTTTTATTAAGTTGGTTTGAGTGCATTCATTTCAGTTGAAATATAAGTTTTTTTTTCTTTCTTAATTACATTATGCAACTTAAAAGATTTTGGCGAGAATTCTAAGGTACACATATGTGTACATACACATATTGGATGGCATTAATGGGGAGAGAAGATCTGTTTGAGTGGTTCAAATTAGGCAAATCTTAGCTATTAAGATATGTGATTTGGTTGAATAATTATGGTATATATTAACCTTGTTCAAATTTTAAATTTATGGCAAATTTTTTGAATTTGAATCCATTTAAAAAAGGTAATCTTAAGGAAACAATAAAGATACTAGGATAAATATGGTAATTATTAAAAAATAATTTTGTTAATTCATTCTTTCACAAAATCAATCACATTTAAAGAGTTGAATACATTCAAACATTAGTTTCATACAAATAGGTTTCCAGTTTATTACATTAAAAATTCAATTTCAAATTTGGATAGTTTTTTGTTAAACTTTGTGGAAAATGTTTAATTTCGTAAAATAGAAACTCATTTTGTATAATATGAACTCAATTTTGTTTGTTATGAATCCATTTTTGTTCAAAAAAAATATTTAGTTTTGTACATCAACATTTCAATTTGACATAATAAGAACTCAATTTTGTAATATAAAAACTCAATTTAATACAATAAGAACTCAAATTCATACAATTGTAACTTAGTTTAATGCAATAAGAACTCAATTTCATATAAAAGAAACTCAGTTGCATATAATACAATCCTAGTTTTATACTCCCTCCGTCCCGATTTCTTTGATCCATTTGACTTTTTGGACTAGTTTGACTTGAATTTTTTTATATTATTGTTTGTTAGAAAAAAATTAAAAAATATATATTTAGAAACTATAAGTCTTGATTTATCATTTACACATAAAATTTTTTCATTTATATGCTAAAATGTCTAAAATAAAAAATCATAGATTAATTACTAAAACGTGAATGGTGCAAAAAATTTGGGACAGAGGGAGTACTATACAATCTTAGTTGCGTTTGTGAATTGTCTTGGCTTTGTTTTCCCACCAATTGAAATATTGAGCGTATCCTCACATTTCATTGTTATATCTGCACACTATGTTTCAAAGAATTTATTTAGTTCTGCACAAATAGTTTTTAGTACCATACAAATAAATCTCAATTATATACAGTTCATTTCCAATTTTATACAATACCAAAACTCAAAACTCATGTAAAACACAATTTCATACAAATAAAATTCAGAGTCATACAAATAAAATTTAGAAGCAGACAAATAAAACCCAAAATCATACAAATAAAACTTAAAATCATACATATATATCTATGTCTTTTACAAATTAGAATTGTACAAAATATATATATATATATATATATATATAAATATGTATATATATAAGAAAAGTCCAGAAGCATACATATAAAATCCAAAAGCATGTGTGTGTGTGTGTGTGTGTGTGTGTGTGTGTTTGCACGCATTTGTGTTTTCACAAACCCAGAAGCATACATATAAATCTCAGAAACATACATATATATAATATATCTATGTTCTTTACAGACTCAAAACATACATATAAGTCATAAAAAAATACATAATATTTGTGATCTTTATAAACTCAAAACATACATATACAACCCAAAAATATACATAACATACAAATCCATGTTATTTAGCAATATAAAACAAAAACTGTGGGTGTTTTTTTTCCGGATCTCAAAAAATAATACGCACCTTCTGTTTCTTCATCGGAATTGACGTCTGAACCATCGCCGTTTGCCATACTGGCTTCGATCCCCTGTCTTCCTAAACCTTTTTCACTGCCACGTCTCATCCTCGTCAATAACGTCACCTTCGTCTTCCCCCAATCCTCTTCGTTGGCCGCCATTCATGCCTTCAAATCCTCTTCGATGTTGTTTCGATATGACTTCTCCTCCTTCGAATATGCACCACCGCCATCGTTGGGTAGTTGTTTTGGGCGCAATGAGAAACGGAAATGGGCGAGTGGGATAAGAATATGAAGCAGCGGCTAGTAAAAAAATAAAATTGGAGATGGTAACCCTAGGTTATATATATAAAGAGAGAGAGAAAAAGAAACGGAGTTGGAACATTGTTATATGTGTATACACACACACACACACATATATATAAAGGAGAAACCCACCCATTTTCCAAGACTAATTCCTTTAGCATTTACTTCATAATATAAAGAATAAACTTACCAATAGCAATTTAGTAGCTTTAATTTCTATTAGAGTATTCTCATTATAATTTTATTTGCTTTAATAGTATTAATATTGTCCATCTAACTTCCCTTAAAACTCTATTTTGTATACATTTTAGTGGTTGAATTTAAATTCCTATCCTCTTAGTATATTAAAACACGATTAGCTTTTGTTTCATTCTTAATGGGTCATTAATAATATTGTCCTTAATCAATTGTTTTAAATAAGTTCCATCTCTCTTATCAATTTAGTAGCTTTAATTTCTATTAGAATATTCTCATTACAATTTTATTCACTTTAATGGTATTAATATTGTCTATCTAACTTCTCAATCTCTCTTAGCAATTTAGTAGCTTTAATTTTTATTAGAGTGTTCTCATTACAATTTTGTTTATTTTAATGGTATTAATATTGTTTTGTCCAACTTCCCTAAGAATATTTATTTTGACATTAACTTCATAGTACATTTTTAGCATTAATTTAAGAATTCATTTGCAATAATTAATACTTAAACTCTTTATATAGCTATCACTCCAAAATTCACTCATTCACTCATTCCTCCTATATATATGTATAGGTTCTAACACTTGTTTCCAACATACACTCAATATTATCAATCTTTCCTTTCATTTTTTTCTGCCCCCTCTTGCCACCTATCTTCATTTATTTATTAATTTATATTTTCAAATTTTCACCAATGCCAAAGATGAGTTAGTCATCTAAAAAGACTGATAGATTTTTTTTAATTTATTTGCCTTTGAATTCCTACAATTGACAAATATGTTCCTTATGATTTTTTTTTAATTTTTATAGTCTTCCGACATAACATATTACATTAGATAAATTTTCTCCTGAAATGATTAACTGAACTATTTAAGTAAGGGTGTGTCCTTTATGGGATGTTTTTAAGTCTTTAGAAGGTGACCAATTTATTAGTACCAATTTTGTTCGTGTGGATGAGAATGTATTTTTTTTCTATTCTACTGAAGTTTGCAATTTATTTTTTCTTCCCTACTATAAATATACATTTATGATCTATTATTGGCTATTATGTTTTTTTTTTCATATAAAGGGCACAACAATTCATGGTTCTATAAAAAAAAAATTTGCCATACAAGTTTAAAGAGAAATTTTGTGAAGGAAGTATGTATATCTTCAAGAATTTCATTTTTATTCCAAATAAAAAGACTTATCGGATAGTAGATTCATACCCATTTATAATCTACATTACTCATACTACACAAATCTATGATGTGAACCATGAGCCTCGTGATTTTTCCATGCAAAAATTTCGAGTTCATTGCTTTCGATCAACTTAGCACACTTGTTGACCAAGAAGAATTTCTTATAGATTTCTCTAAAAGTTTTTCAGAATATAATCGAATGCTACATATATTATTTATATGTTATAATTACCATTTATTTTTCCTTGCCAGATGTTGTGGGAGTTGTTGTAGAAGTTAGTTCAATTGAGTGAAAAATTGTCAAAGGTAATTCAGTTAACACTTTAACCATCAAATTACAGGATTTAAGATATCTTCTATACAATAATGTACAATATCTTCCCTTCAACCATTTGTGTATATTTTTTTACTAATTCCCATATTTTCCAAACAGCGGGAATAAAATTCTACTTATACTATGATTAGAATTCTCCCAAGTTTTTTGGTGAAGAATAGAGAAAATGAATCAACTTGTATTATAGGAGTTTTCACTTCTTTAGTCGTGAAGACTTTTCAAGGTTTCTAACATATTGTACCTTCTCTTATCCATACTCAGCTTTATTTCTCATTTTACTCTAATATAAACTTATTAACTATATTGTTTTCCCGTATAGGTCGACCAAGCTTAAGAACTTCAAGATCAAACAAGATTTACTTAAATCTTCAAATTCCCGAGGTTGACACTATAAGGGGTGATTGTATGTAGGCTTCTAAAACTAATTTGTCAATTTACAGTACATGTCTTACATTAATTAATAACTTATCACCCATGATTTTATATCATATATTCGAATGTAGTGTGAAAAATCCAGAGTTCCGAATACGATGCTTGTTTATTGATAGGAAGAATAATAACAATGAAAAAAAAAAAGAAATAGAAAGCAAAACAATTTTTAAAATTTTTGTGCTAAGTGATTATGCACATGACAAGGTATATTTCTATATCCTATAAAACTATTTTATATTTAGCCTATTTTGTCTATTCCTTTTTAAATAAATAAGTCTTTTTCCAACCTACTTTAGGAAGATGTCTACCGCTTAATTGGAACCATTTCTAAACTAATCATAAGATCAAGCTAGTATTACTTATCATGCCGATTATCACGACATTGAAGGAAACTAATTCTTTTACGAGTTGAATTATTTTGTGAGGAATGCAACACACCTATTGATTATCAAAAGCTGAGGTATAAAATTATATTGTTATTCATTTTCTTATCTTTAAACTCAATTATATACTAACATTTTATCCTTTAAGATATCGGGTTAAAGTAGAAGTTGAAGATTCAATATGCCACATTAGCTTCATCTTATTTGATGATGAAGTGGCCACCCTTATTGGGGTGAACGCAGAAGCATTAGTTCGTGGAGAGGAAAATGTAATTGACTATATCTTTAGTGTTTTACCCTAAAAATAAGTCACCGCTAGATTAAATAATTTTTAAAAAGTTTCTTTAAAACTTGATTATTAAAAGTGTTTGAATAGTCAAATATAGAAAGTTACCTGCCAATAGCAATTAACAACTTGATTTCCCTCAAATGCCTGTTCCAATTTTGAATGAAATCATTCGAGTAGCGATTTAGGAATCCTACTCTCAATGCCATGAAAATATCTCTACTGTCTGATGCAGAAACTATAGCTGAGGTATGTTTGTATACAATTTGGTTAAAATAATTAAATATATTTCATACATACATACATATATAAACCTATATATACATGTATATGTATATGTATATATATTCTACTAATGTTTCATGTATGTATTGTAAGCTAACAAAGGCCTCACTGCCAATGTTCCTATGAAAATTTCAAATTCCATAACAAAGCATGAAGGTGCTCTATCTAGAAAACATGCACGTAATACAAACAATGAAATGTAAGAACGGAGCTCCAAGAAAAAAGAAGACCATAGGAACCGAGTGACAAAATTGCAGCTTGAGCCAACAAAATTTTCATGTTTCCTCCTACTTTTCTTGATTTTCTCACTCATTTTTAGCTAGGCTTGCATTATAATATGCTAAAAAAATTACAACTTTACAAGAAACTTGTTCATATTCAAAACCTTTTCCCCTAACACAATTTGAGTAAGCAAAATACAACAAACAAAAACAATTTCATTACTTTTTTGTTGAACAGCAGCAAACTATACAAGGAATCCAAGAAAGTTTTCATGTTTCCTCTTGGTTTTCATGCTTTTCTCACTCCTTTTTATCTACGCTTACATTATGATATGATAAAAAAAAAGATTTACAACTGTAAAAAAAACTTATTCATATCTAAAACCTTTTCCTATTACACAATTTGAGTACACAAGTAATTATTCATATGCAACATGAAGAACATGAAAGGGCAAAAAAAAAAACAATATACGAGGAATTTAAAAATTACTCTATAATCAGCCAGTTTAAAACACAGGAATAACTATCATGTTTTGATGGCCTATATCTGCTTCTTATTGTTAATTGAGCTTCATTACTTCTAAATCTCACATTGCCCCTAAGTTACTTATGTATGTCTTGCATGCATCAAGTTAGTAGAAGCAAAACTAAATATCCAAAATCAGACAAGCAGCTTACCAAGTAAACAAAAATTATTATTTTATAAATAACAGGCACAAATTAGGTAATTTACAACCTTCAAAGTCCATTAGGAGAAAGCTAACTTCCAGACTTTCTTGACTTACTTGAAATTAGATTAAAGTTTTGTAGTTTTTTTAAAAAATTTTGAAAAATATAAAGGACTAAGATAGAATTTTTTTTAAACTTAATAAACATAAAAAAAATAAAAAATAATTTAGAATATTTTGGTAAACCTTTATCCTCAATTTAAAATATAGCAGTTTACCACTTTCAACAACTTGGTTTTAAAAACCAATTTCCTCACGTGACTTTTATAACTCTTGAGTATTTTTAACCATGTCATAATTTTTTTGGTTAAAAACTACACTCCATTCACTTAATTGACAAACAAAAACAATTTTACATTTTCTTACCTTTTACAATGATTTATACATCACTATTAAAGGGAATAAAAGTTATATTCCATTTCTAAAAATTATATTCTTCATGTAGTTTTATTCTCATATCTAAAAATTTCATCTTACTTTTTTTTGCTAATATTACTCAAATTTTGCATTTTAGCAGGAAATAAACACACCAACCAAGGTATTCAAAGTTTGTTTCAAACAAGTTTCTAGTGATCATTGCATCATACTATGGATACAACGAGCCAAAGTATGAAACAACATCAAATAGTGAAGGTTCTTTCCGCTCATTGACTATCATATTGAAAGATAAAATAGATTAAGAATACCTTCAGATAACAAAATGATTAACAACATCAGAGAAATATGTAGAGAATTAGGTGACAAGAGACATTATTTAGGTGCTGTAACAAATTTATAAATTTAAGATAGACGATTACCACCTACAAGCAATAAATCATTATATCACAGCTTATGATCAAGAGCTTCATGAAAACATGAAATGGGAACAAGAATATAAGAAACTGACAAATGGTGCAAATGACAATAAAGCTGGATAAAACCAAAGCACTACAAGATTATACAAGATTATATAGACGAAATTATAAAAGATTTGTAATCTTAGCATTTAAGATTTAATTTATTACGAATACATGTTCTATAGAGAGTAATGTCCCACATCAAATAAAATACTCATACTAGAAAATAAGAATTTCAACAAGTTTTGTATTATACAACTATACTACATACACAAACAAATGAAGACACAACTTGCATTCTAACATATTAACCCAATTTCATTTCAAGAAATGATTCCCGTGCATCACACATGTTACTCACCTAGTATGTGTATAATATCAAATCTCAAATTTTGGAATCTTATATTTATGTCTTGCTTTTCTGTTAGATGTTAAAAAATAATGACAAAGTATTTACAATTATTTAATGCATCTCTCTCTAGTTTGCTTTATAGTAACAAAGTTGGGTTTTCTGCCATTGTGCCGGCGGCCTCATAACAAACACCTTAAATTTATTCATCTAGCTTTTTAAATGTCAAACTAAGTTTCTCAATATTTTAGAAACTAGTTTACACACTTAACATTATCACAAAAACTTAAGTTGTATTAAGTTTAAAAAAATAATATATATTTAAATGTTGTGCAAATATTATTAAGAAAAATATTACCTCCAAACTAACAATTTAAAAAGTACAAAGTTGCATTTGAAGCTTTGACTCAATAGTCACTTTAAGATGCACCAGTCAAGCCTCTTTAGAGGCAAAAAAACCCAAGAATCTCCAATTTTCCTCTCTTAGCCTTGTAATACTTTGTATTGTATTGCATTTTGAGTACAAAAAAATACCAAATTATCCCAACATGATATCAATATTATCAAGAAGTTTATCTATTAACATCAAGTTTTTGTGTTTTTAATAACAACAATTTAGGTAGACATATCATCATCTTCTGCATGTTTTGCTTTAAGTTGGTCTTGAATTAGTGCATCGCAGTAATGATTCAACCATATGAATATGTTATTTTAATATTGAATTTTTAAAAACATATAAGAAATTGCATTTTTTAGTAAAATAAAAAAACTATAACTTATATTAAGACTATAAAATCGCATTTGACAGTGAGACATTTGTGAAAGAAGTTGTAGAATGAATATAGAGCTTTTTACAATCAAATGCATAAAATAATTTGGTTTGTAAAAAAAAGCTGGTCATGTAAATATACATATGGTTACTATCATACCTGCATTGCATCCATACATGCAAAATGCTATGATGATAAAGGAGTAAATTGCATAAATGATCCTTAATCTTTAACTATTGTTTTGTTTTAATCCCTAACCTGTTGAATGTTCTGTTTTGGTCCTAAACCTATTAAAAATCTTCCTTTTGGTCCTAAATCTATTAAAAACATTTCATTTTGGTCTCCATTGGATGAAATATGTTAACTTAAAACATTCGTTTGAATAAAAAAAATTTAGATCATAATTTAAACTATTCGGTAACTATCTTACAATAAATTCAATTTATATAATAATTTTGTTATAGTTAATAGAAAATTTAAATCATTTTTTTTATTTTTGTAAATTGAACTTATTTTATTTAGGAAGAAAAAACTATTAATTTAAATTATCTATTTGCTATAAAAAAATATTAAATTGCTTAAAATTACTGAAAAACAGTTATCGAATATTTAAATTAGAATTTCAAATGTTTATGTTAGACAATTATTCTGAGTTAATAAATTTTATCCGATGAGGGACCAAAATGAAACAATTTTAATAAGTTTAAGACCAAAATAAAATATTCAATAGATTAAAGACTAAAATGAAACGACAATTAAATGTTAAGGACTATTTATACAATTTACTCAATGATAAAGATTTCATTAGGTCATGGTGCGATGAAGAGTTATCAATTATGTGTACTTCTTTTGGCTTGAAAGAAACGTTGATGAAAATTTTTTTAAAAAAAACACTTTTTTCCACTAATTATACTATATTTTAAAGAAGAACGTGTTTTTACTGTTCATCAATAGTAGTTTTCCACCGTGGTTTTTTTTTTTTTTATTTTTGCTTCTACCAACTTATGGTCAAACCCTTTTTTTGTCCCTAAATGTTTCATGTATGCCATAATGCTCCCCCACTTTTGCTTGTTGTCGCCACCTAGAGGTAGACCATTTGCTAATGGTGACATAATTGTCACATCATAAAGATTGGGGAATATTTCTACCATAATGAACATCATAGGGACTCAAGAGTATTTTTTCCCTTTTTTTGACATGTCGCCTGCTGTTTCAAATTTGTTTTACTCTCCTACAGAATCGTCAAATCTCTTCTTTAGTCCCTGGGTATAACATTTCTGCCATAATTGTCCCCAACTTTCATGATTTGTTATAATCATTTTTGGCCCTTTTGCTAATCAGAATTTTTGTATATACTAGAAGTCAAAAGTTTTTAAGGAGAAGAGAAGAGGGCTATCATGATCTCTGGTTGCAAGTGTAACAAACTTTCAGATATGCTTTTATTAATCATATTAAATACCAAAAGCTTTTTTTTTTTTTTTTGCATGGTTTGACTCAGAGTTTTAATTATATAGGTTTGATTTAAAGTTTTAATTAGTTGAAATAAATGCACACTTTTCATAATGTATGAGTGCTTTATACAGATTTGATTTAGAGTTTTAATTAGTTGAAATAAATGAACAATTTGTATTATGCATGAGTGCACAATTCTTAAAAATTTTTATTTTATCATTAATTCATTAGTGAATAAAAAATCTGGAGACCATATGCATGTATATTGTGCAATGATATCCTACACTATAAACACCAAAAACTTTTTGAACGCCATAAACTTTCTTTCTCTTAATGGTTTTATTGAATTGATTAATAGAATTGCTTTAATCATTTTTCATTTGTTATCTTTAATGCTCTTTTGATACTATATAAATACATCTTCAGTTAATTGCTCTATGTGCTTATAATTATTTATACTTAGATTTTACTTAATGTCAAGGTAAATCTTAATGGTTAAATTGTAAATCTATTATCATAAATTAAGTACAATTTTGTGTTTTAATCATATTATTTTGTTATTCATGATTGCGTTTTGTTGTAAGAATTATTCTTTACGGTTTAATAAAATAATTTAGTCCATAATTGCTAAAATTGAAAGTAAATTTTTCTAAATAAAATTCTCATTGATGTTAAAAATTATATCCAATTCATTTTAACTCAAGTTAATTGGCTTCAAAATGCCTTATTTTTATTCTTATATCTTTTTTACCAAGAAATAATTTTATTTAAAATAAAATATTATATATTTGCAATAATCCTTTGAAAATATAATTTTTGTAATCTTACTAAATTTTTATGAATTTTTTTAGTTTAAGACATTAAAAAGGAAAAAATAATAAAAATTTAACAACATCATAAAAATTTACTTTCAAATGGATTATTGCATCTATATAATATTGGCTTTTAAATAAACTTGATTTTGGGAAAAAAAAGATATAAAAGTAAAAATAAGTTAGTTGACTTAAATTAAAATGAATTGGCCTTCAAATTTAAGTTGATAAAAGAAGGAAATTTTTAGTGAATTATTTTTAATGAAAGAATTATACATTTCAAAATACATGTGATTTTATGTTTCTATTTACCTAATTTCAATTATTGTTCAGGTTAGTTCGGTTTTAATAAAAAAAAAATTTGTATTTTTTAATTATTTATTATTTAGAATTTTTGTGACAACATCATGCAGGCCAACATACCTTATTATAACTAAAGACCATTGGTTGATTGGTGAAGGGTCTCTCATGTAAGCGAGCTTTTAGCTTAGGGTACTTTTCAAAAACATTGTATAAAAAACCTTAATTTTTTATTAAAAATTACTTCACTGGCACGTGTCAATTTATATTCACTCTGTAATACAAAACCTTGAGCACTTAAAGATGGATACTTTTTGAGGTTTCATATAATTTGAATAAAGAGGAAAATATTGATTGTTGATTGTGATCAAAAGTAGAAAAATGACTAGGAATCTCATGTTAAATTTTTTCAACGCTTGAAACATGGAAAACATAATTACTGGTTTTATTGGAAATTTATTAAAATACAGTGATATAATCGAAAAGATGAAAAATAAAGTGACACAATTTTCAAAATGACTCAAACTATATTGATTAATAAGTAGTGAATGACAGTGCTATTGAATTCAACTTTTGAACTCCTCTTAATGTACTCCAATACAAATATTGTAATTATTTTTAGGTAAAGAATACTTTCACTCGACTCAACTCACATTTTGCTATTATTTATAAGTTTACCATTATACCCCTTCCTCCCTTCTCTATTATTTTACGACGCAACTTTGGCAAGACAAAGGAGCGAAACTGAGAGCAAAATCAGCAAATGTTCTCACCTCTAGAGAGCAAGATTGAGAGTGGTAAAGATGTCAACGATAGCAATGGAGCACAGCCACAATGATAGTAGTGAGTGGATGTCAATGAGGGTGAAGGCGATGAAGCCATGAAGGTAAAGATGTTAACAAGCTAGGTTTAGCTAATTCCAAACCCACTCCACGAGTAGTTAGGTTCGAGTAGTACCCGTCTTGTGGGTAAGTGGGTAAAGGCATATGTTTAAATTTTTTTTAGATTTCTTTTTTATATTTTTATGTATATCTTCAAAATAATGTGTATATTTACAATTATTAATAGCTAAAAAATCTTAAGCTAAGGTAAAATATGGTAATTTATGTTAAATTATAATTTTATTTTAAAATAAATCATATTTTAAATATAAATATACTAATTTGATAGGGGTGTAACCGTGCAAATAGGGTTATATAGGATTAATTAAACTCGTACCATTCTAATTTTTTTGCGGATATGGTTAGATTCATGTATAAGTGGTTGGGTTTGAGGAGGACGAAGGTAGATAGAGTATTTTTTGACATTCATACAAGAAAGAGGCTGTGCAAGTTTATCCATTATTTCTCCCACCCCCCTCCCCCTCTATTTTTGGTGTATATTCGGTTTTCTTTAATTTTACATTTATTTGACATTTTGACTTATATTTTAGATGCAGTTAGTTGTATATTAAAGAAAAGGTCTAGTTAGTTGATATTAGTAATAATGTAACTAAACTATCTATTTTCATACATAATGATAATTTATTTAACTAAATATTATTATCTTTTAAATCCAATCAAATTATACATACGTTAAAGCACATCTTAATAATCCTAAACTTGTAAAATATTTATTTTTGGATAAATTAGTATTTTTGTAAATTTTTAGAGTGAGCAGGTTAAAAATTTTATAAAAAATAATTATCTATCCTTTGGCTTGGTTACTTTTTCGTCCTCCTCCTGAGATCCAGAAGAGATGATGAGGTACTTAACAGATACATAATTTACATAAAATGTGTTGCTTAAACAAATTGTAGAATATGTAGATTTCTTTTATATGGTAAAAATTAACTTTCAAAATAAAAGTAGATCAATTGAAATATATTTCCCTAAAACGATACTTATATATTTGCACTAATTTAAAAAATGACTAATATGTTAAAAATAAATAATAATATTAATTAGAACAATAAATATATAAATTATTTAGAAACTCCTTAAAAAAAAAGAAATTATTTAGAACTAAAAAAAATTATTAGAAAAATACAATATTTGCCTTAGATCGTCAGCCCGATTAGCTTATTTACTTGTTTGTGAGGACATGAGGTTGTGTGTGGCACCAAAGGGCTTTTCACCAATTCTCATCTGACCACGGACGAGGCAACAAAAAAGGGAAAAGTTGGCGGTGACCCAGAGTGGAAGAGGAGAATTTGGAAACCAGATATCGATGAAGGTGGCGAGGGAAAGCTGCCGGAACGAAGCCGGAAAAGCTTTGGGGCTGCTGATTTGTGGTACGTTGGTGTACTACCATTGCGCCTACCGCAACTCCAGTATCCTCTCTCTCCTCGCCGACGTCCTCATCGTCCTCCTCTGCTCTCTCGCCATTCTCGGCCTCCTCTTCCGTCAATTGAACATCTCGTAAGCTCTCCACTTCCCTTATACGCCAATTTTAGGTTTACTCGATTGTTTTGTTGCAAATGGGTATTCGTGAATTGTGAAGTAGGGTTGAGAATTAAAGGGGTGGTTGTGAAAAAAGAATCAAATTGGAGGAGAACATGGTTGTTTTAGGTTAGACTGAGCAGGGTGTATTGGGAGGGTTAATTGGATGAATTTGCAGGGTACCTGTGGATCCACTTGAGTGGCAGATATCTCAGGATGCTGCAAATAGTATTGTTGCCTGCTTAGCTAATACGGTGGGGGCTACGGAATCTGTGCTTAGGGTTGCAGCTACAGGCCATGACAAGAGGCTATTTGTTAAGGTAAACACCTTAACCTATAAAAACCAGGTTTTTGAGCACTTTGTTTTCATAGGTCTATGAACTCCTAAATGTAGTTGCTTGTGCTTTAAGTCTTAATATAGGTATGTTTACTGACCACCTTCCTGCCTGAGAAAGCAATATCATCTATTTGCCCTTTAAATATTCCTCATTTTCTTTTAGGCAGGGAGATGCTATTTTTATACGTTTGATATCTCAGCTCTATTGATATTCAACTCCTACGGAAAGAAAAATCGAATAAGGGAACTCCTTATTGAGGGGGTTGCCCCAGAAAATAGCGTCCCTCTGCCCCCAAAATTTTCAAAGAAAAGAGTCGGGGCAGTTGCTCCTTGTCCTTTAGGCAGAAGACTTGATATTACTTTGTTAATATTACTAGCATTTTTGGTTTTCTTTCATAATTACTGTAGACTGCAGATATGAAGACTAGTATGCTTTTGTTCCTTCAGGTTGTCGTCTGCCTTTATTTGCTCTCTGTCTTGGGGCGAGTGGTGTCAGGTGTTACAGTTGCTTATGCTGGTATGTGCACTATTAACATCATTCTTGTTTTCCAATAATAGCATTGGTTGCAACTTAAGTGCTGGAGGCGCTTATGTAGATTCTTGATAAAAAGCTTCAGGGGTTATTATTTAATGTAGCATACAATAAAAAAGTACAGATTTATATGATCATGTTTCTTTATCTTCTTCCGTTTTCTTTTTCTCGGTCCTTTGATTGGCTGACTTGATCAAATTGGTTCAGTTGTGTTGCTGTTGGTTTGGGTAACAATTGAATTAAAAATTAAAATGACGTATTCAACATGATTTATGTTATCACAGATGTTATTTTATCACCAAAGTTAACTGAGTTATGATCTTGATTTTTACTTTGATATGCATGCTCCAAAAAGGATTATGTTACCACTTTCTAGTACAAATTAAGGTCGTTATGCCATAGTTTTGGAATTATTGCTATCCATTCCTATGCTGTTTTTAATTATATCTCTAATGGATATTTGACATAAAAGTTAAGGTTTGAAAACATTGTATACATTTGCACCTATCTTAGTTATTTCCAGATTTCAGTAACCGAAAGAATCGTTGCTTCTTCATTCATTCAACATCAGCAATCACACAGTGTTTAGGGTTTCTTATTGAGATTTTTTTTTTCACTAGAAGTGGTCCAATTTTTCTCTTCCACTCTAATTGCCAGATGCTGAATGAATGAAGAAGCATTGATTCGTTTTTTTTTTTAAATCAATGAGTGAACTTTATTCTTTATGATTTCAAATGGTCCCATCCTTCTATCATTTGTTTAGTTTCTTTTAGTTGAATCCACACTTCTAGATGCTTGAACCTAGATATTTACATATCTTAAACTCCTGAATGAATCGTGGGTGGTTTAAGTGCCAGTTCAACCACTTGAACCATCCATGTGATCCCAGATTAAATAGTTGGATGATCAATCCAATAAGTCCTAAATGACCCAAGTCAACTGAATTTGAGAACCAGGCAGTTTATTTGATGCTCATTTGCAATCACCAATCAATTTTTCTTGATTTGTTTGGTGAAACTTCTAAACCGCTGAGCTTTTGAACCTTTTAACATACATGGGGCCACTTGCATCTTTCTGACTTAGCACATGATGGATCAGACATATGTTTAAACCCAAGATCAGCTATGGGCCACTATTGGTCTGTAGCTTAGTTACATGCACTTTAATTTAAAAATATGCTGTAGCAGCCATCTTTCGCTGGTTATAGTAGTCTGGTGGACTTTCTATAGTGCAGGCTTCACGTTTCTTCTTACTGGTACATACTTGACAGGATTGACATTCGAAATTTTACTTCCTGAAACAGGTTTATGCTTGTTCTGTCTCTGTATGCTTGCTGAGAACTCACAGGCAATCATGACAATTGTATCCTGGTTTCAAAGACGGAGGAGTGGTGGCACTGCTTTCGAAGAGGATTAGCATTTTGTGCAGGTGGTAAACCATTTACTACCAAACTTTTATCGTGAATTGATCACCATTAACAACCAGAGTTGCTCCTGCAGGTTCTGTTTTGTAAATATTCTTTGTACTTGATGCTCAGGAGGCTGGATATTTGAACGATTGTTATCTGCTGTTGCCACTTCTGTCATACTTCATCATTAAGCTCTGCCGAGTTTGGTCTTCATCAGCTACATGTACACTGGCCAGTTAAAGGTAGCTTAGGCTCTTCTGTAATAGTTTGAAATTCAAATTTCATGAAGCCTCTAAATCATCCATTACAGGTTGAGGAACATAGAACACTTTTCAAAAGCAGTAGGAATCTAAGACACATGATTTTCCGAGGGAGAACAAGTTCTTTTTAGTCTGAGTTCAAAACTTATGTTGCAGGTTCTTTTGTTCATAAAAAAAGTTTACGAGTTCATCAAACTGCTCTAACTTTTTGGTATAATCTACTGAACTTCAGCAACGCTTACTAGAAGATAAACTATAACTATTTTTCCTGTGCTAGAAATTTGTTAGTAGGGATAAGCTTATGAACTAGTTACTAACACTTCTAAAACCAAATTTGATTGGGAAAAAATAAAACATATCATGCTGGGTATTATGTACCATCACCATGGTTAAAATAAACAATTATAATTCGCTTTGCTGCTCACTGCTGTGTTCATTGCTTACCCGCGTCAACCATGACCTTACAATTTGCACCGGATGTTATGGACTGAAAGTATTGTCATGGAGAATCCCTGACAACGAGTGATTCAGTGATTTGGAGATGGCTTAATTCGTAAATAGACGATGATGCCGACTGTCCCCATCAATCGACAACCATTTATCACACAAAACAAGGCGGCGGCTCTAGTGGACTGCCATAAGGAAACATTAATCAAGGGAAGTTCAATTGTATTTGTAGCTAGAAAACGGCCAAAAAGATGCCCTTATCTTGGTGGGCTGAACAACACATTAATGCCACAATGATCTCGCTATTCTAATCCGTGGTAGGGAGAACAAAATTTGCAACTGTTTCTACAACTGCAAATACATGAAGGACCTGATCTATCCTAGAGGTCACACAAAGTACAACGGGTCAGCGTATGGACCTAGTACTCATGTCCATCCAAGTGGGGGGGAAGAGATAAAAATTTCAAGAGTATGAAAGAGTCTGTTCCTTTGAGGGTACAGGGAAATTGTAGGGAATACATGAGTTTGTTCAAATGCGGCTGAAACTGAAGGTCACCTGATACACTTGAATTTTCCAGGGCTAGCATAAAAACAGCAGCCCATGCTTGCAAAATGGAGAGCGTATTTAGAGACAAATGGTACCTCTAATGTTCTGTATAAAACCGTCCAGGCTTTACTAGACAAATAGCACTTCCTCTTGTGCCTTGTTGAATGGAAATTCCCAGTCCGCCTCAGCTATATTCACTTGAGCCATCATAGTACCCGCTTATCAGAAAGCAATATATCTTTCCAAGCTTCGTAGAACACCCAGGTGATTCCAGAAGTGGGCATGACCTTTAAACAACTAGCACCCCACCCTCTGTAAACTCCCATCAAGCCTTCTTCCCGAATGACTTCAGCAAGTGCAGCTGCCATGTGGGGAGGACACTTGCCCTGCAGTGCTCCCACCATCAGCCGTTTTCTGGCAACCTCCAGAGGGAAACTAACAGTACTAGCAGTGAAACCTGGACAACCAACAAATAAATTTTACCATCACCATCCGTAATTTTTTTCATGTCTCAATATTCAATTAGAATTATGCCAATAAAAGAAAGGGCTCTATGACATTCTATTAGTCAATCATGGATATGAAACCAACTCATGACCCAGTTGAAGCACCATAGCACAAACGTTCTATTGCCCAAACACATAAATACACATACACATAAGCAAAGCAAATTAGACAATTCAAATAACATTAGATTCTGCATATCGTTTCAGTAACATGAATATATATGAATATGATTGAAAAGAGGGGAAAATGCTTTTGGGTGTTCACATTAATCTTGAAAAAGAAATATGATTGAGACTTTTTAAGACTTCACTCGTCACTATAATTCAGTGATTCAATGAGCTCCCATGAAAAGATCGACACAAGGAAAAGAGCACATTACCTGCAAGAGCTCCAACTACTAGCATCTCTGGACGATTCAGAGACTTCTTATTCTTCACTTGACAGTATGATTTTTTCAATTTCTCATACATGTAGTAGTAACAGGTACTATATGGAAGCATGCCCATTAGAGTCGGTGCAATACCAGCATAGAAGGCACCGATTCCACCATCTTTGTGGATCTTGCTTACTGCAATACTTAAGCTAGGATAAATGTCACGACTCACAGTCAATCTGTCCTGGAAGAATATCATGTAAAAGAGAATCAAATGAGAGAGTATTGTGGCACAAACAGTTGATACAGTTTTGCACAAAATGGTGACCAGATGAAAAATAAGGGCAGCAAGTAGATCATTCAGTTAGGTACTTCTCAACAAAAGAATTTGAAGTTCATTTAGGTTCAATTCCCAGTGATAAGAAATTTAGAAGGGAAACAATAATTATATAACTAATGCCTTCAAGAACATCTAATAGTGACAGATTCTAAAGATGTCCTAATGCAGGCAAGTACATAACATAGAAGTTCACAGAGGGACTAATTTCTTTAGACACACACACCAACTGCTCATGGTCCCCTATTGACCAACAGATCCATAATATATTAGGAGCTGATAAGGTTGCTGATAAAAATAGTTTTTTTTTTATGTGAAGCTATAGTCCTAGAGTACACTAAAGCTAAACTTGAAATTTTGAATCCCTGGGATATCAGTAGGCCCCACTTGCTTTTCTTAGAAAAGTCCGGCTTAACAGCACAAGACAACAAAAGAGAAAGAGATGTGAAGTAAATGGCCTGCACTCTGAATACCTTCAGAACTTCCAAAGGATGGCATGCAAGTGTGCTAACAATCCCAGCAGCCGCACCAGCCACAGCAACTGGTGAAATCCATGAGGGAGTGAAGCTCAAACTGACTTGACCAATCTGCACTTTTGGACATTCCATCTGATTCCACCTCTCCTGGGCGGATGTCACAGCTCGCTTGACACATTCAAATGTTGCAAGCTCAATTGCTTGTGTAGGGATTATACGAATCATATTGATCCCATTACCAGCCCATAACCCTTGCCAACCTTGCTGCTCAATGATCTGAAGGAAACTACCAGATATGCTTTTGGATCCTACACCAACCACCATTCTTGTCCTAGTCAAACATCATGAATCAGAAGATAAGTTCACAGCCTTCATAAACAACTTATGGAGTTACACAGACTTGAGCAAGTACTAGAAACGATAAGATTTCTTTGACTTCCCCAAACATTATGTGATGAAATCAGAAATCAGTTCACAAGAGAGAGTTTAGTTGAATTTATTGTTTGATGTTTTACAGAAACAAGAAAGAAAAAGCAAAGAAACTATCCGTCAGCAGTTATATTAGTCATTCGCAACCAGACAAGAAAAAAACCCATTAGTTAGACCCGGTGAAAATTGAATTACTACAGGCCATTCACAATAATACTCTAGAGTTTAATCACCACATACTAGAACTCCACCAATATAGTTCTATACTAAGATATTATTATCTTTGAAGAGAAATCAGGTAAAAATGCTTTTTATCTAGTTTTCGGACAGGGAATACAAATAAGGTTCAATACCATAGAAGCTCCCATCAAGATTGAGAAATCTTTGACTGCCAGTCCATGCTACCAAACCTCAACCCCATAAAACAAAGATTGATTTTACCTTCATTGAATCTGAAACTTTAAACTGCATGGGTAGATCACTTCCTTCCTACATGTCCTTTTTGAAATAATCCAAATTCCTACATGACTGACCATGGGGAGAAAGTGGATGTGAATAAACCCACTTGTGGAATTCATGGTCCTGCTACGAATGTATGGAAAATTCTATAAAAAAACACTAATGCTATTGCATGCAACAGGCAGCAAGACCAAAACGCAAACAATCTAAAACGAGGTCCTGAAAGTTCACTTTTAGAGTATAGGCACATCAATTTCATGGTGCTTTCACCATTGACAAGTGCATTGCCAACAGAGGTTCAAACTGATCAATTCATCGACCTATATTGAAACTTCCAGGAATTTTGAGCCAACGTTGACATCCATATTATGTGTCAAAGTAAATAATGTCCTAATCAGCTGAAGAAAAAAATGCAAGTGCAAGACTTGTGACTTTACCTAGGCTCCGCACATGTAATACGACAGCAAAGCCCATATTAAAAGTTTTTGCAATCATTTCTACTGTCGCCTGGGTATACCAAACTTACCAGACAAGTTTTCGTATCATTTTATCCCAGTTCCACACAGTTAATGATATTACACCAACACAAGAAGCTTGAGTATGAATGCATAAACAACAAATGGAAATGCATAAACAACCTTATAGTCTCTAGAGGAGCAAGAATTGCCTTCGTCATAGCCCCTGCCAAAGCCCCACTAAGAAACTCACCGACTTCTCTTGATCTGAAGAAATCCTGAATCACATGGAAGCACGCTTCACCTTACAATATTTTGAATTACAATAAAAAGAAACATGTCAATAGCATGGAAATTGGTCTTCCCTATTGTCTCCTTACTCACATTTCATCATCCAGATATCTATAAAAACACACATTCAAACTAAGCTTTGCCAGCAAGAAGAACAAGTCAAACAGACATACTCTGATGGGCCCCCTCAAGTCTGGAACTTGAAGTCGCATCTCGAAAGGAGGAAGATGAGGCGGCGAGGAAGGATGGCTCTGGAGCTCATCCAGCTCCTTGGGAACCACCATCGCCATGTTTCCGAAGACAGAGTTGTAATTCTTCTCCTGCGATTCGAAATCCATCGCCATTAAATCAAACAAGCACAAACCAATCACCCAAAAAATGAAACTTTCAAGAAGAAGGGAAAAAAAGGAAGAATCTTGAGGCGATCGGATACTGAGGAAAGATCCAGGCGTCGCAAAGAATTACAAGTAAAAGTAGGAACAAAGGGGAGGGAAAGAGACGTGCCTGGGAAGGCGACGGGGGGTTTGGGGGCATGGAGATATTCTGGGGGAGAAAGGAGGGAAAATTGAAGCGGAATTAGGGCTTTTTTCTTTTCCTTTTTGCGTTTCTGGACCTGCCTGCCTGCTGGGGCAGTCTGAATCTTCTTCTGGCCTCTTCTTGTAGCTTGACTTAGGGTTTTGTTTTGATTTTAAGAGCAGGTTAGGTCTCTCTTTTTGAAGTGCTCAATTGGCGCTTTTTCACCAGGCTTAGGCCGTGTGGCCCCCCCTGTAGGGCCACATGCACAGGTAAACGGAAGAAGAAGGGAAGCAAACAAATATTGGAACCAAATGAGCAAAAACGAATTGCGAAGCCCCCGCCCTCCATGGACAATACAATTAAACAGAACGAAAATTCTAAATAAATACATGTTAAAACTAAATATATAATTAAAGTAAAGAAATATATCCCAATTTCAGATAGAATAATTTTAGGTCTGGAAAAATGCATCTAAGAATTGAACAAATAAATCTTAAAAATAGATATATAATAAGAATATGAAACAAATGTATATAAAAACTAAATAAAATGATTTTAATTATAAAAAAATGTTATTTCTCAAACTAAACAAGTTTGCATTAGAAATTGACAAATATATCTCAAAACTAGATAAATGAATTTAATTAGAAATAGGTATACATTTATTGATGACTTGTTGGATAATTGACATGACACCACAGTTTTTCATAGTTGGTCAAGGTTTAAATATCTTGGTTTATGTAAGAAATTTCTCCTCTTACCATCTAAAGGGTGGGGTGGGGTTTAGGATAGACTTATTAATTAATAGGATTTCTCTCGTGACTCTTTCCTACAATATAATTTTGAGTACAAAAAAAAAAACATGTTAGAAAGAAACTAATGAATCTAAAAAATAGATATACAATTAAATATTGAAATAATTATATCTCAAATCTAAACAAGAAATCTCAATCATAGATAAATGCATTTTAGAACTAAATAAATTCATCTAAAAATAAGCATATAATCAAAATAAAATAAATGTATATCAAATCTAGATAAGATAATCTTTGTTCTAGATAAATACATCTCTAATGGTGTTAAAGTTGAGAGGACCTAAATCTAGTGGATGATAAACAGCTCGAGAAAAAAAGACATAGTACATTTATTTTCAGGGGATTGAACTAACTTGACATTAATGGATTTCAATTTCATTTGTGATAATGTGGGTAATTGGGCTAATTAGGTAGGGGTGGAATATAGAAAAATAATTCGGTTTAAGCTTTATTTATAATTCCTTCAAATCATTTTTAAATCAAACTTAACCAAATTATCAAGTTCATACTTATTTCAAGTATTAAAATTTAATTTGTCTACCATTCGTCTCAGCTTGGTTCAATTTTGACCTTATAATTTGGTGAGTTAGTTTACTTCCTTTTACCGATACATTGGATCTAAGCTAGATTCGTTTGGTAAAAAGATATGCCTTTTATCTTTAAGGTGGATTTGGTATTTCGAAAGTTATCATAAATGTAATTTTCTTAAGAATCAGAAATGCACATATTGCTCTTTCTTGTGTTGATTTCAATCTTTGGACGGATGTTTTACGATCCTAACTCTCAGCCATTGTAGCTAATGATGGTTTGATAATTTAATGAAGTATATGATGTTTTCTATTAAAAAAAAAACTTGGGTTACAAATGCAGAGGAAACCCTGTTTCTATCGATTGTACTAAATTAGATTTCATATCTACCCATATACTACGGAGAAAAGAGGTAGATAATTTTGGCAATGAAAAGAGGACTATCTTTTTGTCACCTTTTTAGTAAAGTTTTTGTGCTTCACACCACATGAGAAAGTAAGATAACCAGCATTTTGGTTGAAGAACCTAGTGAATTCATCATTTTAACAAAAAAAAGGTTTTGCGACTTTTTAGGAATTTTTTTGTACTTTTATAACCATGCATCATGATAGGGATACGTTTCCCACAAAATGTGAGGAAGTGGGCCTCCTACATGGATAAATCAGAGTGATGGGCTATTGAATCATGTTATGGTCCAAAGCAATAGTAAGGTCTTTGGATTCTTTTCCCCTTTTGGTTGCAATATGGCTGACATGTCAGCTTTAGTTGGATGTTGTTAAAAAGTTGAGTTCAAATGATAAATGTCTAAATTCATAGAATATTGGGAAGTCCAACCATAAGAATTGGAAAGTTACTAAAAGCTTTTCTAAACATTTCTAAGTTCCATCGTTATATAATTTGCATTTTTTCATTGTCTTATAACTTATGGGCAAGTTCGGATTGAATCAATTCAATTAATTGGATCTCATTATCCCATGGTCAATGTGGTCAAAGGCACCTCTTATTTGGCCCGTGAGTTAAGATAAAACAATGGATCATGATTTTGCAGCATTTATAAGATTGTCCCATTAACAAAGGAAGAGGGAATTTTTCAAGCCAGAGATAAGGACATGGATTTAGTTGGCAGTTTATACAAATTCAATCTGGTTTTTCCTTGACACTCCCAAGTTCAATGGTGTTATCCGACATCAAAGTGGGTTTGTCAATGCTAGATCCAGCATTTATTGACTGACTCGGCTACTCCAATGTGCCCATTCACGATTTCCTCACGTTCCTCGATGTATTTATTTCCTCTTCTACCCAGACACGTCCTCGCTTGAATCCGGTTGTGGCGATCTACTTTTATTACATACAATCATTCCGATTATTATAAGTGATCATTGCCATGGCTATGCTGCTATTGAAAATGGTAGAGCACAAAAGTTATTTGCTTGAGATCAAAAAGACAAATTAATCAAGGATGAAGATGGCGAAGATGAAAAGGAGTGAAAACTTTAGTTACCAAAACTATATTAGGTCACTATTGGTGGTTGGCAGATGAGGCTATGTGATGGGCAGCAGCTTTGCGGAGGGCGGAAGACAAGGACATGAAAAGGGAAAAGTACCCAAAAAGTGATTAAACTTTTGACACTGGACAAATTTTGTTGCCGATCTTTTAAGTAGTGTCAAATTCATCATTAAAGATAAAATTTTGTCCCAAATCAGGTATCAGTGTTTTGAAATGGTACCAATAATGTGACCAATGTAACTGATAGTGTAAAATTATTGTCAAATTGCAGAATATTATGTTAAGAGATGATTAGGCGGCAATTAAAGGATGATTGCATGGCAAAACGGCATGCCAAGCAGCTAAAATGACATGGAAATTAAATTGGGGATTTAGAGTCCAATTGAGTGGGGATTGGGTTTGATTGAGTGCCATAGTGGCTAGTTGGTGTTGAATCATGCCTCTAAAGCCATAAATCACCTCAATTAGCCTAAAAATTGGTGCAGCATTCTCTCTATTTGATGCGAATCATTCGTGCTTCCTAGGAAGTAGTTGATGCGATTTGAGTAGAGATTTGGAAGAAGTAACCGATGCGATTTGAGGAAGCAACCTGCACGATTCCTAGGCACCGTCAAAGATGATGGATCGGAGATGCCATGATTTCCAAGCATCGTTGGAGATGGGAGATTGGAGACGCTGCGATTCTTAGGCACCGTTGGAGATGGGAGAAGAAATGTGACCGGAGATGATGGAGAAGAGATGAGAGCAAAGATGCGATGGAGAAAAATAAAAAGAGAGATGTGAGGAGGGAGAGATTTTAAGAAAAGACACGTCAATGGCCACCTCAATAGTAAATTCATCACTCTGTTAACATGTCAATTATAATTGTAGAATGACGACTTTGGGGCCAACTGAAAACTTCAGTTATGAATTTGCAACCACTTGAAAGATTAGCAGCCAAATGTGTCTGAAGCCAAAAGTATAATCATTTTTTTTTGTACTTTTTCCATGTAAAAACTAGGGGTTGTTGTTGCGTAGAAGAAAGGGAGAATGGGGAGAGAGAAGACATGTCAAAATCACCAGTGGCACAAAAGTGTAAATTCGTCCAAGTTTGGCCCTTTTTTCATTCTATTCACAAATGCTTTCATTGACCTGGCCATGCCCCTTGACCAAATAATCCCATTAATGGGATCTGAACTGACCCTATAATGTAATTGCCTATAATCTTTTAACTGCAAGAATTTTAAAAAAATTATGGATATAATACTAATGAGCCAATATGCATGCAATATATTCATTAGTTGATAAAAATTGATCAAATATCTTCACGTTAATTTGTGTGTGTGGGGGGGGGGGGGAAACTTTTATAATTAATGTTAGATTCTTAAATAATTTATTTAATGGTTGAAATGTAAACGCTAAAATTAAAAATTAAAAGTTACTATTATATAGCTTTTTTAAAATTCTAACAATAATTTCTAACACTAATTCGAAAGAGAGCCATAAGAGAGAGAGAGAGAGAGAGAGAGAGAGAGAGAGCTCTAATGTATTAAAGCTTATCCTCGTCACACCAAACAGTTTTTGGGTTTGCAACTATTAAGTAAAAGCGAGCATAATTAATTGAAGGCAAAAGAGGCAAATTGGCCATTTAACTTTTTGTCCTAATAGACGTCAGCCACTAAAGTTTTTTCTTTTAGTTAAAAAGGCCACTTAAGTTTTTGTAGGTTCTAATATTGAACGTTAAAGTTTACAATGTACAGAAATAAGTCACCCTTATTGTTAACGGACAGAATATTCCGTCAAAATTTGAAATATTCCATTAACTGTATTGATGATATGGCTAATTGGAATGATAAATTACAAAATTCGTCCCTGAATTATTTGCTATCATACACACTAATTCCTTAACTAAAAAATAGAGTGGAGGTTTGAGACAGGGAGCAAATTTGCTCGCGGGGAGTGGAGGTTGGTCGATTCACTTGCTGGGACTGGGACCCGATTTGCTTGCCGGGAGTGGGAGCGCAGCCGGAGCATTCGATGTAAATGAATTGGAGGATTGTGTCAAAATCGGACCAAAGTAGACAGAGGACACGGACCAGCGTCGAAATCGGAGCATGGACGTGAACGAATCAGCGGACGGAGGACGGAGGACACAAACCAGTTGTAGACGAATTGGAGTCGGAGCGCAGAAGTGAACGAATTGACGGACAACTTCGGAATTAGACGTATCGCAAACGAATCGGAGCTGTCAAGATTGAATCTAGGTCATTGCTCACCGGAGAAGGACGAGCTGCTTCGTCGAGATCATCGTGCCGGAGGAGCTTGTCCTCTCCCACCACTACCCCATCCACGGCACGGTCCGGCACTGTCCTGCGACTTGGCAATTTCAGCAACCGTGGAACAATTAGGGGAAAGAGAGAAAAAAAAAATAAAGTTTAGGGGGGGGGGGGATTTGTAATATTGGATAAACATTTAGGGGCCAAGATAAGTATTTTTATCTTTTTTTGTAAACAAGTTTGCCACATATACATGTATATTGCCACATGTATTGACATGTCATCAAAATATGCCAAATCATCATACAGTTAGATAAAAGTGACGGCAGTGGCCAATATCCATTAAAAAGATAATGTTGATAATTGATTTAATTATAAAAATACTTTAGTGGATGATCTACTTATCACGAAAAATTAAGTGGGCAATTTATCCATTTTGCCTTAATTGAATTAAAATTTGAATTCCTTCAGCACTTAAATTGAATTTTACTAACTTTTTCTACTTCCTCCATTCCTAAATGTTTTATCTTTATTTGTTTTGGGACAATCCCAAACTACTAGATCCCTTTCTAAAAAAGGTAAAGAAAATATTACTCCCTCCGTCTCATAAAACCTGTCCTCTTTGATAACGCACGCAAATTAAGACTTCTCTACTTTTTACTTCTTTCTTTTAATATAAAACTATTAGTTTATTTATTTTTATATAAAGTACATGTACTTATTTACTTTTTAATGGGCCCTACGTACTTTCACTCTTTAACCTTTTCAACCTTCTCTCCTTTCAATAAATGATATATATATATAAAATAATAAAAAATTTACCTTATTTGGAAAGATAGAAAGGGAACAACTATTTTGAAACTGCCAAAAAAAAAATAGAGGTCAACTATTGTGAAACGGAGGGAGTACTATTTACTATTATTCACCATTTTATCTTTTATGAAAAAAAACTAATTAAAAGACAGATTTTTCTAAAACTGCATGAAAAGCCAAATAGAGCAATTAATTGGGAATGAAGGGAATATGTATATTGGCTAGAGCATATAAGTAAATATGGAGAGCCTTAAGCATTTGCCAGAAAATACGAGAATTAATGTATAAAGATTTTCGTAATTATAATTAGAAAAACTCGATCAATAGAGAATAGTGCATTTGTTTTTTTAAATATTATTAAGTTATAAGATATATTTATATATTTAAACTTATTATAAGAGTAAGGTATTGCCATAGACAATATACAATACAATTTACTTACATCTACTTGAAAAAAAAAAGAAAATAAATCTCTAAATATAAGTTAAAGTCCAAACCCTATACTATTATATGATATATGATGGTTATTATATTAATGAGACCTTAAATAATACGATGAATCTATTAAAAATAAAGAAACAAAAGGAAATGGGAGGGAGACAAAGGGAGGAAGGAGGGGTGGGGGACCAGTTGGTCATGTAAACAACTTCAATAAATTTTTTGTAGATCGTTAGCAACGTGGGCTTGGTGCGTGGTGGTTGGGTGCCACGGCTGCGAGCAACAAGTCCAAGGTTCGAGCAACTGCAGGTGCCTGAAAAGGGGGGAGCAGTGAGGAAATTAGTTGAAAGATGGAGGGGTCCATCTACCTTTGTCTGAGTTCTGGATGACTCGCAAGTGCCGTCTGAGCTCCCCCCCCCTTTTTTTTGCTCTAATATTTTCTACCATAATGCCTTCTACTCGTATTCACACATGAAAATCATATTCACTTTTAATTAAAAAACCTGCTTTAATAGAGCAATGAGATCTTGACCACTCATTTGAATGTGCATTAGTTGACCCAAGTCCCCATCTAGTTTAGTTATCTTTTGTCTCTTCCTCATCGGCTCCAGTTTTTTCATAATCTCAAGATCTTTAGCTAATTTTACACTTCAATATAATTTCACTTGTATATAAAACGAACGAGGGTGTCCCCAGGCATTCAGCAAAGTGGCAAAGGGGATTGTTTGGGGATTGTCTCTTTAAATCAACTAGTTATTTGTGTTTTTAGTAGCAATTTATATTTTTTAGTAGTAATTTGTATTTTTGTTAGTAGCAATTAATTCTTTTAAAAGCTCTTGCTTATCCTTTTAGAGAAGCTACTTTTTGTTCTCTTGTTACTAGTTATTTATTCTATTATTTTTTGCTCTTTATTTTTTTATTAGTAAGTGTTTATTTGCTTGTTAGTTCATGGTTGTTTCTTTAGATGGACTTGATGTTTGTTCGTTTATAAGTATCTTTTTGTTCTTTTATCAGTGTATGTTTATTTTTTTATTTTTTCATATTTATTCTTTATATAGTTAGTTATTTGTTCTTTTATTAGTAACTATTTATATTTTTATAAATTTATGTTTGTTTTTTTGGAGAAACTATTTTTGTTCTCTTATTAACAGTTCTTTATTCTTTTATGAGTGACTCTTTGTTCTTTTATTAGTTGGTGTTTATTCTTTTGTTAGTTTAAGTTTGTTCATCTAGATAAACTTGATGTTTGTTCTTTTATTAGTAACTATTAGTTTTTTTAGTGGTATGTGTTTGTTCTTTTATAAGTTTATATTGTTCATTTAGATGAACTTGATATTTATTCTTTTATTAGTAGTTATTTATTTTTTTAGTAGTACGTGTTTGTTTTTTTATTAGTTTAAGTTTGTTCATTTAGATAAACTCGATGTTTGTTCTTTTATTAGTAACTATTTATTCTTTTAGTGGTATGTGTATATTCTTTTATAAGTTTATGTATGTTCATTTGGATGAACTTGATGTTTGTTCTTTTAATAGTAGTTATTTGTTCTTTTAGTCGTATGTGTTTATTCTTTTATTAGTTCAAGTTTGTTTATTTAGATGAACTTGATGTTTGTTCTTTTATTAGTAACTATTTGTTCTTTTAGTGGTATGTGTTTATTTTTTTATAAGTTTATGTTTGTTCATTTAAATAATTTTAATGTTTGTTCTTTTATTAGTAGTTTTTTGTTCTTTTAATGGTACGTCTATGTTCTTTTATAAGTTCATGGATGTTCTTTTAGTTAAAGTAGTTGTCTATTCTTTCATTAGTAGTAATTTGTTCCTTTTTCAATTTTTTCTCTTATTCAATTCCTGCTTAAATAAGGAAAAGAGAGTTTATGTTATTTTGTTTCAAATTTAATATAGTAAAGTACTTGTATCTTGAATCCACCAAGAAAAGACAACAATAGTGAAAATAAATAATAAAAAGATGAAAAAAGGTAGACAAATGGCTTAAAAGGACATGAAGAAATGAGAATGATATAAAAGTAAAAAATGAATAACGTTGAGGGAAAAATCTAGATAAAAGCAATATATGAAAGAGAAGAAGAGGTAAAAAAATAGAAAAAAGATAATTAAAAAATGGGAATAATAGAAAAATGAAAAGAAGGAAAAAAACTTTTTAAAAAAAGGGCAAAAAGAGCAAATTGAAGATAAAAACTGGGAGAAGAAAAAAATGGAACAAACAAATGTGACATGAAGGATTCAAACCTAGGTAGTCAAGCTTCATTTGAGTAGCTACAACTAAATCTCCTAGTTGTCACTTTTGCCTTACGAAGCTTGAGAATGTTTATATGTATAGAGCACATAGCATGTCCTGGCACACGCCATGCACCAAGTGCACATAAAGAGGTACTATTTTTTTGTTGGTTGGATCGTTCAAGTCTCCAATCAACTAAAAAACAAAACATGTTCCCCTAAAGCATGCAAGCGCCTAAACCTGAATAGACTACAAAGCCAGTTAATTTGAATATGTAATTTTGTCCCAATGGTAATGCATTTTCTAAAAGCATTTTGTACCTCTAACTCATGAGCTCCTTCCTTGCACTTATTGGAACTTAAAATTATGTCTTTAATATATAAGGTCCACTACATCAAAATTCACAACACTTGCCCGAGAGTTTGATTGGGCTATTAATTAATTGTGGGAGGAATTCTAGTAAACAAATAAAAATATAAATTGAGTAAATTTCATGAATGGTCCCTAACCTTTAGTCATTGTTTACTTTTAGTCCCTAACCTATTGAATATTATGTTTTAGTCCTAAACCTATTAAAACGTTTCATTTTAGTCCTAAATCTATTGAAAATATTTCATTTTGGTCTCAATTCGGTAAAATTTGTTAACTCAAAGTATTTATCTGATAACAACTTTTTAGATTATAATTTAAACTATCCAGTAACTATATTATAATAAATTTAATCTGTGTAATAATTTTTTTACAGTTAATGAAAATTTTAAATCATTTTTCTTTTTTCTCTTTGTAAATTAAACTTATTTCATTTAGAAAAAAGCTATTAATTTAAATTTTTTATTTACTGTAAAAAAATATTAAGTTGTTTAAATTTACTGGAAGACAGTTACCAAATATTTAAATTAGAATTTCAAAAGTTTCTGTCAAACAATTATTCTGAGTTAATGAATTTCATTTGATAAGGGACTAAACTGAAACAATTTTAATAGGTTTAGTTGTTTAGGACAAAAACAAAAATATTAAATAGGTTAGGGACTACAAGAAAATAATGACTAAAGGTTAGAGACCATTTATACAATTTACTCAATATAAATTAGTCGTAATCTCTTATCTATGCCTCGAATGCTATAGTTATTAAAAATATATGTGTCTTCTAAGTCATATCAAAATCGTGTGGCACAGTAGTAGAACAAAACTCTACTGTCTTAGATAAAGGGTTCCATTTTGCCTGTCTAAACTCACGATGACTTGCAAATTGCATCTGAGCTACCTGTTCTTCTTTAGATAATATTTTTAAAATTAATTTATTGATATATAAAAATAAATAAATAATATTTTAATAATAACAATATATTTTCTAATATTACTTTGAGTACTTGTTTGTAATTTATTCGTATATGAGAAAAAATAAATAATACTCTAATCATAATAATATATTTTTTAATATCATATTAAGCATTTGTTTCTCACTTAATATATCATCAAAATTCTGCAAATGAGCCTTTGCTATGAATATTCATATGATCCATACAACGTATAGCAACTATCACCAATTAAGCTTATCATAGGACCACTTGAATTTTCTTCAGTATTTGTCATCTTTGAGTCAAACTGATTCACAAGGTCATAATTCCTATATTGTTTCCCTCTTTTTTTTTTTCAACTGCCATGTGTCTTCCTTTTTTTCATCTATGATCCTGATTTCATGTTGTATAGTATGTGAAAAATTTTGTTTATGGATAAAAAAAATAAAATTAATATTTACGTCAAAACATATGTATTAATTATATGTGAAATCCTTAGGCAATGGATGGCAGAAGCAACGAACACATTTGTCCCGTTTATTATTGTGGGCCCCATGTAGGGCCCACGACAACAAACAATGAAAATGTGTCCATTGTCGATTGCCTAAATATTACTTTAATTGTATTTTTTTATTTTATATTTTTACGTATAGTACCTTAACATAAAATGATAAAAAAAAATGATTACATCATCCATGTATCATAGTAAAACGCATATCGTGATACATATCATATGAAATACTAAGGTATATTACAATAAATTGATAACATATACATAAAAGTGCAGCAATATATGAAATACTGCATCACTTTGCAAAAAAAGAAAAAAAATACAAATTCCGACAACTTTTGTAATGTTGTAGATGAGAGTTTGCATAAAAAATTGTGAAATTTCATGCGACTAAAGTCCGTATTTTCAAATAAGAGAAAAGTACAAAAAAAACTCACCATAGTTATGAGTCTGAACTGATTTAGTCACTATAATTTTAAAGAGTTCTAATTGCATTACTAAAATCATAGTTTTAGCTAAAATTGATCATTAATGTTACAATTTGGTACTGAATATGTCACCAGTTGTTAAAAACATAACAGGGAATGTGGAAAGTCGTTGGTTTTGAAATCTTAAGATACTCATGTAATTTTTAACAAACTTTAGAAACTATGTATAATTTATCATTTTCATTTTTTTGTGTGACAATATCCTTCATCAAATCTGCCACTGGTCCCTCTAGAAATGATATTCAAATTAGTTATCGCATTCTAATACTACAGAAAGCCCGAATCTCAATCAAATGAAACTTATTCATCTAATATCGATGTATTTCTGATTATCTATTTCTTGGTATTGCAATTTTTTTTGTTTGCAAATAGTTATGTCAATGCTACCTCCTCTGGCATCATCTCCACCACCAGTGGCAGATTTAGCGGTGATCGATATAGCGACTTGCACATAAAATAAATGAAAATGATAAATTGCATGAAGTTTGTTAAAAGTTACATTAGTATCCCATGATTTCAAACCTAGCAACTTCTTACATTTACCGTTTGATTTTTAACGGCCAGTAGCATATTTAGTACCAAATTGTAACATTAGTAACTAATTTTGGCCCAAACTATGACTTTGATAATGTAATTGAAACCACTCAAAATTATAGTAATCAAATCGGTTTAAACCCCTAACTACAGTGAGTTTTTTTTGGTACCTTTCCCCTTCAAATAATGATAAAAACAAATTTGTCCCGTATTGGTATCAAGATTCTAACTAAATCGCAACTTCGCCGGAATATGATAGGCTCTTACGATTACTTGCAAGGTCGGGAAAAACAAAAAGAACAGACGCATGTTGAAATGAAAATATCTACTCCATCTCTACAATTGTATTCCGATCAAAGCGCCTATTCTGCAACTGCAAGAGTCATACACTGTCGTACAATTTCAAGCCCCCATGTCATTAGCAACTTTAGCTTTCGATTGTCCACGAAAACGAAACCATAAATGCAATCAACACACCTTTTTGTTGTTGAAATTCTAAGATTTCAGAGAACTTTGGGTCAATTAATCTAAGCAGACGTATCAAATTCACAAGTATCCTCCAAACAACTGAAATCTCTACTGTGATCATCTTAGTTGCCCTTCAGTTTGCCCCCGGGTCAAGTACAGGTAGCCTGCAGTGTAGACTGACTGATTTGTCCGGTTGATGAGTGCCAGGAATAAAGAACTGGAATATTACTGTCAAGCAAGCACCCTGTGGAGCAATCCCATAGAAAGCACAGTCTGGCTTTGCCAGATGACAGTGAAGACTTTTGGAGAAGTGTTTCACACTAACTTGCACACTCTGGGCATCTCCTCTTAAGACAGCCCTCTCTATCCGAGTCTGAGCACTCGAATTTCTATCCTCAGGTGGAGCCTCAGCTTGCTCTCCAACAACCAACAACTTCTGAAACTCAGCACCAAGAGTAATCAAGGTTGTTGAGATTTTTACGTGAAGATCACCATACTTGCTTATATACACAGTTAGCAAGTCGCCCACGTTCTTCATCCTGTCCACAAAATTCTGCAATTGATTTATATCTGGAACCTGAACTAAGGTTTGTGGCAGATCTTCAGCCATACCAAGTGCAGTCTGAAGCTCAAGCACCTGAGACCGAGACAATGGCTTTGATATTGGTACATCCTGAATGACTGCAGACTTATATCCCTTGGTTTCAAACGTGAGGAAAGGCATTGGCTGGGTGCTCCCCGTGGGCAGCTTCTTAACCAGCTTAATCTGGAGGTGATTCAAAGAAGGGCCACCCCCAAATTCAGTGCATATGCTAACACTACTACGAACAGCACGATGCAGAAGAGACACATCTATGGCGAATGCAATATGGTCCTCATTCTGGCTCGAGATGCGATACTCATCAAAGAGCGCTTCCTTGCGAAACTGAGCAATGCAATGGATGCCGTCACCGTTGAGAAGGTTGTGGAGGAAGAAAACATGGTCTCGGTTGAGCATGAGGTGACATATCTTCCCCATTTTGTCCAGTGCAGGAAGAAATCGGTTTTCTAAGAGTCTAACACCATTTTCGGTGAGCAATGCCTTAAACTTCATCTCTTCTTTCCTCTTCCCAAACCCTAACCAAACAGAGTAAAATAACAGAAATTGAACGAATAATTACACAGAGAATCACAAATTCCTTCTTCGCATCGCCATCCAGAATATGGTTGACTACAAATAATGGCATTAAGCTACAAAATCCAATCGATCTCTTTCTGAAAATTCCGCTAAAGCATTTCCAATTACCAACAGGATTTCTGCTCAAAATGCAATAAGCTCACCAGGATAAATATCGAAACATGCGAAGTTAAATTCGGAAAACGGAAAGCTCAAAAATCACAGAGCAATAGAGAAGATCAGTAGCCGGAACGAAAGAGGCAAAACTGAGAGAGGTGGAAGATTGAGGAAGTACCGCCGGAGCTATGAGATTCCGGTGAAAATGTTGGTCCGCCGGAGGCGGAGGTTGGAGGCTAAGCTTCCTGGATGGGTTGCATCGCCGCTCAGGGAATAGCTCTTCAAGCTCCCCGCTAAGGACGCCTCAAATGCGATGCCAAAACATTTTGCGAGGTTGTGGGAGATGAGGAAGGCCCCGGTTATGACTTACGGCTCACAAGCACAATGTTGCTAAAACTGAATTTGGCCCTTAATATTTTACATATTGTCATATTTGCCCCTAAACTAAAAGCTTTTACGTTAGATGTCACTCATTCTTGAAGCAACCATTTTTAAGATGAAATAGGGATGTACAATTTTGAAAAAGTGTTATTGTTGTAGGTGTTCTCCACACCACCCACATGAAAAAATATCATAAATGGAGTTGATAATTTTAGAGTTATGTTCCATTAGAATATTAATATCATTAAATCAATATGACACGATTGAAAAACCTCAGTAGCTAACATTATTTACAGAGGTCATTATTGAAAAAATAAAAAAAACATATTTCAATTCTCACGAGCATGTTACTATACACTCTTCAGTTTTCACGGCCTACAAGTTCTTTCAACAAATTCCCCTCCCTAAATCAATCGAAAATAGTAGAATAAATAATGATAGATGGACCACTCAAAATTTTTGAGAAGGTAGCATAAAAACATTACCAAACAAATTAATTGCCCTGTGTGTTAAAAGAATATCTATTGTTAATCCAAAACATTGTGCAACCAAAAAGTATTCGGCTATGAAGATACTACTAACAGAATGACATTTCTCTGTCACTTCAGTAAGATCATCAAAGATTAAAACTCCTCAAAATGTATTTTTAATCCTATAACTTTTTTACATAGCATTTTTTTTATTTCAATCTTAAAACTCTTTAATTTTCTAAATGAGTTCTAAACCTTTGTAACTGCATGAACAATTAGTCCTAAAACTTTTTACATTTTTAATTGAGCCATAAAACATTACAATTATATAAACAATTAGTCCTATGACTGATCACTTTTTTTGAGCCAAATTTTATTAAATTACAATTTGAACAGTTTACTAAAATGTATCAACTAATTCAAATTGTGAAATATTTTTTTTCCAATCAATTTGATATCTAAATTATCAGCTTTTCTTCTCATTAATTGTCTTGCAATAAGTATAGAAGTAATTGTTAACCGTCCAGCAAAATTTTAGCACTGGTCTAGAAAAATTAAAAACTTAAGTAACTCAAACAGAAAAAGATGATGAATTTTAGGACTAAAAATGCACATTCCCCCAAACAAGTATGAGGCAGCCGCGGTCGGGGTCCGGCAAAATGATGTTTCGTCACTGGACCGAAGGCTCAAGCTTACTTGCCACCACCCCCAAATATTCCCATCGTGTCTTTAGGATTACCCATTTGCTTCATCAAGTTCTGCAGACCACCCGTGCCGCCGACCTGCTTCAGCATCTGAGGAGGCAGAATATTGACTAGCTGCTGTACATTCATGTTATGAATTCTAGGATTCATGTCGCCCTTCTTGGGGATCCTAAGTCCCTTCATGTTGCTCCAAATCTTGGCAAGTCGCTTGTATTCTTCCAGCATTTCCATCACCTCCCTTACGTGACGACCAGATCCCCGAGCTATCCTCATGATTCTCGACTCATTAAACAACTTGGGGTTTGAACTATCCAGTTCTGCACCAGAAGATGATCATGTCGGTAAGAAAATATGATGGAATGAAATTGTAAAGTCCTAAGCAGAACCATGTATCATGCAAATAAAGCAAACGAATCCGGATTCACTAGCCTTCATTTGTCATAGAGTCCATCATTGTCATGTAACGTTTGATCTTCGCCTGGCTCTCATTTTCTCGGCCTTTCGGCATTAGTTCAGCACTGAATCCAGGAAGCATTGAGAAAACCTATAGAGAATAGCCCAGTTAAATCATTAACATGACTATTCACAAACAATTTACAGGGTTTTCATTGGCATAGCGACCTTTACGATATTTGTCCAAACATGGTTGTTCCTTTAAGATGAGGGTAAAAGTACCTTATGGTTGAAACGAAGGCAATTAAAACTGAGATAACGAACTAAGGCAAAGTTCTGAGACCAACCTGCCCAATTGGACCCAATTTAAGAATGCTCTGAAACTGTTCATACATAATCCTTAAAGTAAAGTTTCCCTTTGAAAGTTTTTGGAGAAGCTCTGGTTGCTGATCCAGTGGAACAACTTCCTGAATTTTGTCCATAAATCCAGACCAGTCACCCATACCTAGTTCATCAGAACAGCATTACATCAATAAAATCATTACAATGATTATGAAAAAGTTCTAAGACAGAACACTCAAACATGGAAGTTTCTGCATACCTAGAAGACGGCTTACAAATGGCTTCACATCAAAAACTTCAAACTCATCCATATGTTCACCAGTCCCAATAAATATGACGGGACTCTTTGTTGCAGCAACCCTGATTTAGGAGAGAATGGACCACAGAAAACATTAAAATACAAGCCAACCATAGATGAAGGATAACGTCAACCTAACTCATCAGTGCACAAATAATTCAAGCTGCAACAACAGTTACCTAAATGAGAAATGTTCAGCATGTATATGCAAGAAAAGGAAAAATAAAAGGCTCAAATGGTAATTAGAAAAGGACTTACGCACTGAGAGCACCACCACCCTTAGCATGACCATCCATTTTGGTAATAATTACAGCTCCAACTGCGACACTTTGTTTAAACGCTAGGGCTTGATCATAAGCTGCTTGGCCAATGCTACTATCCATAACGAATATTATAAGATCTGGTTTCTGAAACACAAATAGAAAGGATAAGTAATGGCTACTCAAAAGACAAACAAAATATGCAGTCCTCTCTCAAAGGAAAAAAAACAAGGTATTCAGTCTTCAACTACAAGAATGGGATATTTCTAGAGTACCGTTGCTTCTGAGACTTGGCGCATTTCTTCAAACAAAGCAGCTTCCTGTTTATGGCGTCCACTTGTATCAACAATTATAAGATCACAGTTTTCTTTCTTGAATGTCTCCACACCCTCCACTGCAATTTTTACAGGATCGGATTCCATAGAGCTGTAAATCGAGGTCTGTATAATCATGAGTGGAAATAACATGAAGTACAAAAATATAAGAACGAGTGCAAGTCTCTCGAAGAGCAAATTCGCCAACACAACACAAACAAAAAAAACTTATGCAGAGACAAGAGCATTTCTTCTGAACCTATAGAGTTCAAAACCTAGAAAATGACATGACAAAATTCAATCAGATTTCACATGACAAGAGTGCACAAGAAATAATAAATGATAATCAAGCAGATAATATAAGTAAAAGCTGGGATCAAGCCTCAACTTGACAGAAAACTATGCAACAGAATTACAGAAGGGAAAATGTACACACCTCCCATAAAATGGAATCTTAGCTTTAGTAGCATTCTGCTTCAGTTGGTCAAATGCACCAGCTCTGAATGTATCAGCACAGACTAGAGCTGGCCTCCAACCTTTCTTCTGATGATAATAAGCATATTTTGTACAAGTTGTAGTTTTTCCAGACCCTTCAAATAAAACAAGAAGCAAAACTCATATTGAAGCCATGTAACATGATTTTTGACCATAAAAGAATAGGGAACAACCAACCAACAAATACCTTGTAAACCCACAAACATGACAATGCTTGGTTTCCCCTTCTTTGGTGTAAAAGAGGGTTTCCCAGGATCCAACATTTTGCAAAGCTCATCGAAAATTGCCTGGACAGAACAATAAACTACCTTTTTAGCGCTCCACACTAATATTTCACTGATATAAAGGAAGATAGCTTACATAAAACTCCAGAAATAAAGGCAGTGGCGGATTTACATGTGAATTATGGGGGTTTCTTTGGACCCATAGCTTACATAAAGCTCCAGAAATAAAGGCAGTGGCGGATTTGCATATGAATTATGGGGTTTCTTTGCACCCTCTTTTCCAAAAAATTACTGACAAGTGATATATAATGAATTGCTTATTAGGGCCCTTTAATTTTTTAGTGGATCCTCTAAACTTAATAACATCTATTTGAACAAAAAATTGGGTCTACTCTACCTTAAAAAATACCTATAAAAGTAGGTCATTGTCTTCCATTGTCTTCTCTATACAAATAATTTTTTATTTGAAAATGCCCAATTTTGACCTCATAACTTTAATTTTTCTTTCCAACCGGACCTTGAACTTTTTTTGCAGGTTACTTTTCTCTCTTCAAGCATAGGAAGAGTTAAGTAGAAGATAAAGTTAAGGGATGACGTAAATACAAACATACAAGGTCTATTAGGGCAGTTTTAACTTTATATTTCATATTCTTCTAAAAAAGCTTTTTTCATAATTATGAAAACTTATAGTAATATTGTAGTTTAACTTAACCTACACTTTGCGCTCTTGTTTTTGAAAACCTACAATTTGCAATATTTTTTTTACATTGTCCGACAAGAACTTATGAAACTCTAATTTAAATTGTACAATAACTATCTTACACTAATTTCAATCTCTCCAATATGTTTTTACGCATTTTAAATTATGAATTGTTCTTCTCGGTGAGTGCATTTTTATCTTTGTAAATGCAAATAAATATTTTTTTTAACAGTTAACCATGAAAAAAAAAATTAAAAATTTTAAAATTACTAAAATATAGTTATCAAATAGTTTAAATTAGAATTTTAGAAGTTATTATCTAAAAGTGAAGTAAGGGTAAAATGTGTGTCTTTGAAAATTGAAGCAACAAAGTCTTGTTAAGCCCAAACCTCAGGGGGATTTCTGTTATTTTCCCTGAATTATATGGACCTAAAAGACAATAGTAGTCACGTATGCATGCAAACCCCTTCCGAAAAGTCATGATCCGCTGATTAAAGGATTACAGCAGGAAAATATGGAGATTTAGAAAGACCTGCTGGATAATCCTGCGCTTGTTGTGACCGGCGGCGAGGTCTTTGAGATTGACGATCTTCTTGATGTTGGTCTGCATATCGCGAACCATCTTGAACTGAACGTCGGCCTGGAGGAGGGCTCGAGTGATCTCGTTCAAGCATTCGTTCAAAACCTTCTCGTCGATGATTGTCGCATTGCTCATCTGCTGAATCGCGCGGGATATACTCCCGCCCAACTGTGCCAACACCATCTTCGATCGTGATGCTAACAAATCAAACCGATTCCGAGGGTAGAAATTTGGGAATTAGGGTTTTGGAGAAAAATCTGAGGATTTGCAGAAGGTTGTTAAAGAGGGGCGAGCAATCGGAGCTTTACGGTAGGGAAGATAAACAGTGATTTGGGCGGAGTCACATCGACTTGTCAGTTCGGAGAAATGTATTGAGTAGGTACATAATTCTGTTTTGGGCCTTGCCACTTGATTATTAAAAAAACTGATGTTTTTCTGCTTTCGCTCATGAGTATTATTGGGATAAAATTAAAGAAATCTAAAAGATCAATTCATTCGAATAAAATGATTTAATTTTCTTTTTTAGTCTAGTTGGTTTGGGTTAAAATTGAATTTCATATTTGGTTATCAATTTTTAGATCTTACACTTGAATAACGTGAAAAGACTGATTAGTAATAAATATTTGATTATTATCCATATTGACTCTCTATATATAAAATTATTTCTCATTAATTTTAAACTATATGTTATTAATCATTCTTTAATTTTGGATATGAGATGTAAATATTTGGTATTTATTTTATTTTATTTTTCATTTACCATATGTTTTTGTCTTTGAAAGAGGAATCAAACAAATATAACCGAATAAACTGAAAAATAATTTAGATATTTTGGATCAGTTCTGATATACAATTTGGACGATTTTAATATATTGTGTAAAAAATGAAAATCAATCACATGACTATATTTTGATCAATTTTAAACTGAACCAATCGAGTATTCACCCTTAATAAATGAAGTAGTTGGTCACTTACAAATAATTCATTTTAATTTAAATTAACTTAATCCAAAATTACTAAATAAAAAAATAAAAAATAAAAAATAACTTTTTTTTAGTTTTACATTTTTTTTTTGCTAAAAACCACAGTAATTTAGAAAGCCAATATTATATAAGTATAATAATTCATTTGAAATAAAATTTTTATCATATTATTAAATTGTTATGATTTTTCCTTTTTAATATCTAAAAAAGTAAAATTCATAAAAATTTAAAGACATCATAAAAATTTTACCTTCAGTAAATTATTAAACCTAGATAATATTTTTCTTTCAAATGACAATGATTCCATGTTAAAAAAAAGATGTAGTAATAAAAATAAGCTATTTTGAATCAAGTTGATTTAAGTTAAAATGAATTGATAATTAAGTTTTAAATTATTTTTTATCCATTCTTTTTATGATGATTGAATATATATTTATCTTAAAATTTTTTTAGTTATTTATTTGTTTATTTTTTTTTTTTTAACTTAGAATCATATTTACAAATATTAAAGGAAAGTATCTATAATGGTATATGATGTGTAAGAGGTCATTTATATGTTTCTTAAAACCCGAAAGATATCAAACCTCAATTGATAATTTTATGGAGCAAATATTATTGGAGGGTTTCAAACCCTAACCTTGACTAGAGTAGTCCTATGGTAGGAATGTCAACGGGTCGAGTCTGAGGATGGTAGAATGACTCTCAAACCCTTCCTGCAATATAAAAACTCTACCTAAACCCTTCCTACAACCCGTAGCAGGTAGGATTTCTTCATCCAAACCCTCTCCGTGTTGGACCGGGTAAGGTTGGATATTGTACCCATAATATCCGTACAAGTAATCACATAATATAAAATTGAAACTGAAGAAAGCATGACATGCTTAAATATATAACATAATAAAGAATAAAGTAGTTTAGTCATATGATTGTAAATTTTAAGGTTTATTAGGTAGCCTAGTCATACTAGAATTTGGTATTTATATATAATATATGTAATATTTTATATACTTATATGCTATGTATAATATGCAGATAGAGTATAGGTCAGGTTTGAGGAGAGTAGATACCTAAACTTGTACCTTACCCGTACTCAATGGGTACAAAAATAAAAAATACCTGAACTCTGCCCAAACCCCGTCCAATTGAAAAAAAAAAAAAGAAAAAAAATCCTATTCATCAAGTAACGTAGGGTATGATACTAATGAGTAATGGTAAAAATTGACATCCTTACCCTACGACCACTGGTTAAGCTGAGGACATTTATTTGGTGTTCTACACTACAAGAGCATTGTTTCAAGATTAATATGCTAGTTGCCTCGGCTAATAAAAAGACAAAACGCAAGTGCTCTGTTTTTGTTTAAATACTTGTTACATGTTGATATAGACAAATCCTTCATAAAAACTTATGCTGCACAAATTAGGAAGGGCCCAAGACCAAGAACCTATAAAATTTAACTTATAAAAAGTAACTACATTTTTATAAAAATATTTTAAATTTACTTTTCACATATTTGAAATGTCACATTTCAAATGATGTAGAATTTGAGTTAAAAAAACATATTAAGTTTTTATGTAGAAATCTAATGATACACTGACTTTTTTTTTTCTTATAAGAATAGTTTAACTTGTTTATTAAGCTCTAGCTAATTGTGAAGTCATCCGGCTATTTACAATTTATAAATTTTCTTTGTCTTACATATTTGTAATATTTTACTTTTTATTTTGTGTACTAAAAAAGGAATAATAGTGAGGAAAATATAAGTAATATACACCATAATCCTAAATGGTTACAATATTAGGACAAGAGCCACTTGAAGAAGTAAACATTTGCTTTTTCTATTGAGCGGTTTGAGAGAAATGGCTTCAACAATTTGTGTTCCTGGCACTAGTTATCTCATCCAATATGTCTCATTGGAAGCAAGCGAATATTGTCTGATTGCCCACACATACAGCCAAGCCTTAAAAAAGCAAAGTTATGCTCATAACCATCGTTACTAAAAAGCTAGATACTAACAGTTAAAGATTTGTTCCTTGAAAAAGTTTTGAGATGGATAGAAGATCGCTTCTCAATATATTGAGGAATGGAACATGTCTCTATCTAGTTGAAGGTTGTTGCCACATGTTTGTTATAAAGATGTGTCATGTGACAAGGTTTGTTCTCCTCATTCTTCTTTATTTTTGTGACTAGGTGATTGTTTTGCTTTAAATCGGAAATGATCTAGACCTTTAGCCTGTCTTGCATTGTTAATGTCGGTGCATGACAGTTCCAAGAAGGAAGGTCTTGTGAAAGAAGAGAATGGTGATGAACTTTGTCTTTCAAAGGTAGAATAACTCTTTCTTGAACATACCAATGAAGCTTTAAAAGAATAGCTACATGTCCTTAAGGCTTTAGGTAGTAAGAGTCAAAGTGTTCGAATTCCCACAATTCAAGCAAATGTGAGAATCACTTAAAACTAACCCATCTTCTCTCTTGAGGTGAAGCTGGAATCATTACACCAAGCCTGGTTGCAGGGAAATTTAGATATATTCAATGGCTCAGTAGTTTCTTGACGAGTTTTTTCCTTTAAAGAGTCTAGTTCTTGTTAAATCAGCCGGTTCCTATGTTCAAGGTCTGGCAAGTCCACTTGTTAGACCAATGTTGTGGCTTGGAGTTCTTCCATAGTCCTAACTAATTTAAGACTTTAAGAAATCATGAACCTTTTGTACTTTAGTCTCATGCTCCAGCTAATGCTTATCCAAAACAAGTTTAAGCTTCAAATTTTCATTTTCTAAATTTGAAATCTTAGATTTCTTAGCCATTAGGTTGACCACTTGAAAGATATAAGCATATTTTGCTTAAAAAAATGATTGGAGAACTTTTTGTAATGATGGAACATAATCAAACTTCTTGCCATTTTGTTCTTGTAAGTGAGTCCACACCTCGAGACAAACCACTTCAAATTTATGTAGCTCATGCATAAAAAGATGCCATAACTCATGTTGGAGCATTTTATTTCAATAAAAAAGAAATTAATCTTTAGACGGTTTGAGCCTCTTAATTACAAATAGCTAATTGTCTTTACTTTGTTTCTCAACGGCTTAACCTTTATTTCTTTCCAAACGGCTAGTGATTAATTGCTATTAATTTTTCCACTAAACGTTTTGGTTATTTTGTCCTAGCTAGCCCTTTGGGTTTGGCTATATATATGGTTCACAAGTTTTAGTTTAAAAAATATTCCCTCATCTCCTCCCTCTCATTGTTTGGTTTTTAACCCAAAAGACTTATTTTTTTATGTATCTTCAAATTATATTAGGTAAAGAAATGTGCGGATGAAGTTTTACTCCACAATAGCAGATATGTGTATGAAGCTAAGCAAGTAGGTTGGGCCGTTTTATCCTGAGGGCGGCGTGACCGAAGCCACTGTACCGGTATGATATGAATCGTCCAAAAGAGAGTGGATAGATTACACGACTCATCATAATTATTCTTGATATATAGGTGATATTTTTCTCATGTTCTACATATTTTAATCTAAAATACTTACTATTTTATAGTGAATGATCATCAATTCTAGTGCTGCCAGTAAGATCAAAATTTGTTCTAAATTCTAAATTTATTATTTGTGAATTTTTTAATATTTTTATAGTATATGAATAACAATTTTTTGACGTTTCGCCCTAATATTTTTTTGAGAAATTTTCTGACTATAACTTTTTTCTTAAGGTTTAATTTTTCAAGTTGAATAGAAATTTCCACAGATTTATTTCTTAGAAATGTTTTAGGACGGATGAAGTGTAAGATAAAGAGGTTTCTTTAAATTAAAAAAAAAAAAAGACAAAAGAAAAAGGCAGAACACACACACACACACAAAAAAAAAGGAAGTGCCTTTCCAGTATTATTATTATTTAGGCGACAGAGACCATCATTGATACGGAGACAAGGCAAAACCAATCTAAACAAAACACCCTAACCTAGATATTTTGCATGTCACGTGTAACGGTTTAAGACGCCAAATCATCTCCGACTGGCACAGCAGTATTTATGGTAAATTAAGCACGAGAGATTTCAATCGCTTAATTCATATGAATTTCATTTTGAGCCCTAATCTTCACGAATATGTTCAATTTGGACCCTAAACTTTCAAGAATTTAATTTTTAGTTGCTACTATAAGATTTACTTAATTCTTTCCCGTTAAAGAGCCTTTATGTTCTTTTCGGACTCCATAACTCTAGTAACTTTGAAGCATATGCAAACACATACTGATCTTAAATCATTTTTATAGTCTTTAAACTTTAAGGTTAAATGCATTTTAACCGTGCCTTTAAACTACTTCAATCTCCTTATAGAGAAACAATTTGAGAAAATCTATGTTTTGACTCCTACTTTATAAAAATTTTGTGTCAGCATGGGATGATAATATACTATATCCTTTAAGTTGTGATAACAACTTTCAATTACTTATGAAAATGATCGATCAAAGATTTTTTTGATATACAAAAAACTAAAAGCAACTAAAAAGGAGACAAAAGAGAATAAATAAGGGAAATATCTTCTGTTATTGTGTCATGTCACATAATGAGAAGAGTGACTCATTGTATGGAAGTGAATAAGCTACTAATTTGCTGGACAATCTTTTGGTCCTCAAGATGAGTGCCCTTGGGTGGGAAACACTGAACAAAGTCTACACATAATCTACTAAAATTATAACTGCATGAAGCCAATTAGCTTGTGCAAAAATGGCCATCGTCTGGATAGCTTCCAATTCTGCTAAAAGGAGAATGCAAAGAAGCGAGTAGCATCTATTGTGAAAATTTATGAAGATTAAACAAAGCTAGGTAACATATTCAAATGGCAAAGAATGAATGTTATTGAATAGAAGTGTATCAATGTTACCTAGTTCCACTTAGATGAGTCTTTCCAAGATTTGAGATCATTTTTGAAGAGTTGAGATTTGAATATTCATAATATAAGTGTTTAGGGCTTGGGCTTTGGGCTTGTTTATTTTGTTTACTATACCTTGCTTTATTCAAAAAATAAAAGTCAATATTTGTTAAAATTATCAATTTGTTGGAACCTTATACTTTAAGAAGTCTAAAAAGCAATTTTATATTATTGTTGTGAAAATTAAATATCTTTATATGTTTTTATTTCTTAGTCTGGTCAAGTTAAAAAAATCAATCTATATACTTACTTTTTTACAAAAAAAAAATTCTTAAAATGGTTTCAATAAATTAACGATTTAAACAAATAAACACTTTTATAAGTAATATATAATGGCTAAAGATAAAATATGCTAAGACTACATGCTACACTCATACTTTCATGATATTTACGAAACTACAACCGTGCCTTGAACTGTACATTTGTCTAAAATAAACAATAGTTTGCAGAACAAAATAATTGTTTGAAGTGAAGAACATTTCTTAATGAATCAAACAATATTATTTATGAATAGTATTCTTTTAAAATTAATAATATTTTACAAAATTGCATTTATAAGTATGAAATAACACTTCTTACTAAACGAAATAACATCTTTTACGAACAACACATCTTAAAAAATGAACAGCATATTGTCGAATAACTTATTTGTTCAAATAGAACAAAATTTTTTTATTGATTCAAATAACATTATTTATGAATAATATTTCTTAAAAAATGAATTGCATATTATAGAACGACATATTTGTAAGAATGGAACAACACTTCTTGTTGACTGAAACAATATTATTTAAGAACAACACATCTTACAAAATGAATAGTATATTATAGAATAATACATTTATCTAGATAGGACAACATTGTTTGTGTATACCTTACTTTCACATTATTTAAAAAAATGTCATCATGCTTGAATAACACGTCCCACAAAAATGAATATCACTTATTACCAATTGAAACATCAGATTATATCGTATATTATAGAACAATACAGTGATATGAATAAAACATCACTTTTTACTAAATGAAACAACACTATTAGCGAACATTACATATTGTCAAATGAAAAACACACTTGTATAAATGGAATAACACTTTTACTGAATGGAATAATATTATCTACAAACAACACAGATTAAGAAATGAACAACATATTATAAAACAATATTTTTGTATGAATGAAACATCACTTATTACTGAATAAAATAATATTATTTACGAGTAGCAAATTTTATGAAATGAACAACATATTACAAAAAATCACATTTATATGAATAAAATAATACTTATTACTAAATGAAACATTATTTATAAATAATATATCTTATGAAATAAACAATATATTATAAAATAACATATTTGTATGAATAGAACATCACTTTTTACTGAATGTAATAACATAATAATCATTCAAAAAAACTCTATATAATATCTCTTCTGTTCTATTCTTTTTTGTTGTTTTTGTCACTATTTCTACAAACTCATCTCTCTTTTGTCACATACAAATGCAGACAAATAATCTTAGTCTTATATCAAAATTTCTTCAGAATTTTCTATTTTCAATTTGCTCTATCTTAATCTCTTTCCTCCTCCCACCTTGGGCGGTAGTTTTTGTGGCAAGAGGAGTGATTGGAGTGCCCTTCAAGATAATTCCAGGGTGGCTTTAAATATGTTATTTGATTTAATAAGAAATGTTGTTCCTTTTAGTCAAATGAGCTTTTTATGTAAAGTGTTGTTCCATTCAAACAAATATTGTTTTGTATAGTGTTTTTCTCTCCAGATAAATGTGTTGTTTAAGGCACTGTAGTAATTTTATAAATATTATGAAAGTATGGGTATAGTGTTTGTACACTGAGTGCACCGAATAACTTTTCATACATATTAATATTTTAAGGTCAATACAAAATGCACTTGCCTCTTGACTTTTCAATAAAGAAAAAAAAAGTACAGTTGTAAATAACGGAGGGCATATTGTTATATTAACCAAGGTGGTCAAGATTAGGATCTTATCCAGAATTGTTTTTTACCGTGTAAGATAGGATTATAAAATCAGATTATAGATTGTAAGATCTTATAAAAAACTCAAAAAAATTTGTCTAAATAATACAATTCATGTAAAAGATCAATTATCTTAGATACTCAAGTAAAATTTAAGTGTCATAACAATGGTAAAATACTATTATTGATACAATACAAGTAAAATCCAAGCTTTAATAAAGTATACATCAACATAATCGACACAAGTTTGAAAAATTTCATAAACAAACTAATACTAAATTTTATTTACATACAAGTCACTAAATCACATATTTTTATATAATTTAAAAATTATATGTTAGTTTTATTTAAAAATTATTACCTCCAAAAAAAATTATCACTACAAACTAATATTTTCATTTTTTAAATACTTTTTTATTTTTATCTAATTTAAAAAGGTTATTACTTATAATGTTTTTAGAAAAATAAATAAATAAATAAATAATTGCTTAGGGTGTTGCGGTCATCTTCTTATTGCTTGCTGGTTTAGACTTATCCCCACTTTTCGCTCATCCATGTTTCCCTTTCTTTCTTACCCAAGTCTTTGACCAAGTCATCTTTTTACTCATCCATGTTCCCTTCTCTTTCACCTGATCTCTGCACATCTCACTTTCTCCCATCTTATATCTGTTCGCACATTTCTTTCACATATCATCGTGCAAGTCATTCACTCCCTCCTTACCTATCCCTTTCTCTCTCTTTCTCTCATCTCATCAACAAGCGATTTCTCAATGATTTCTTGGAAAAAGTGGAAAATCACGAATTAGAGCAGGAGCAACGTTGATTTCCAGCAAATTGGGGCACCTAGGATAAGATCAGTAGGATCTTTAGATTTTATGATCCTCTGATTTTAGTTGTGATCATACTACAATTTTATCATATATTCAATCCTACAACTTTTTACAAGATTTTCTATGTTAGGATCGTATGACCTATGATTAGGATCGTACGACTTACGATTAGGATCGTGATTTTAATAATCTTGATATTAACTAAATATCTAAGATTGAAAGTGATGTTAAGAACAGTGCCTCTAATACATTTTTTTTAAGGTTAAACCTGTTTATTATTCTTGACACAAAAGTGTCCAAAATAAAAAAATGGTAAAATTATATGATTGGATAAGGTAAAAAAAAAGTCCTATAACTTTTGTATATTTTATAATTGAGTCCTATAACTTCACGAGTTTCTATTTAAATCCTATAACTTTGAAAACGTTATCAATATTAGTCCTATGTAACGGAAAATCCTACATGCCTTATAATGGTGTTAACTCTTGCCTAATTGGCAAAAGTAGGGTTGTTCTCTTGCTTAGTTGACATATGTAGGTGGATTTAATTGCAAAGAAAATTAAAGTTTCAAGAAAAAAGTTTTACAAACATAAAATTATGGGTATGTAAGACCTAATTAGAGACAAAAATCTTGTTTTTTCTTCTCCTTCCTCTATGCATATGAAGAACAACCATTGAAGAACAATGTATTTGACCTATCAGACACCTTTAAGCAACAAGCCTTGCATTCACCCAACAAGTCCTTTTCCACCATCACCAAGCTCTCCAGTGCCTTTGATGTAACTGGCCTAACTTGCAGGGATCTGAGTTGGACACTCAATTTGGTGCCAATTACAACCAAAATCGTAACCCAAACCAAAATCACAATAAAAAAAAAACTTAATCCTTTATTTAACTCACCTAATAAATCATATTAAACAACAGTTAAAAGCCACAAATTGTGGAAGCAATGTGTGATTAAATAATTTCATAAAAAATCTATGCTTCTAACACTATCTAATTTTGACCCTCTTCACTATCTTATTTCCACCCCATTTCAAAAGACACCGCTAACGTCTCCCTTTTCCTTTTCTTTTCCCTCTTCAACGATTTCATCAAAAAGCTATTGTGCACAATGGGTTTGTCTGGGTTTCCTAAAAAGAACATGACCTAAGTGCTTATTTCAATGCAACTGAAAGCCAAAATCCTCAATCTAGCAAATTCACAAAAAATAAGGCATAATTTGATGTCTAAGCTTCTATTTGTTGACTTTATTTTTAGAATTTGTACCTTTTGGGTTTGGGTTCATGTGGTTTATCTTTTTTTTTTCAAATCTTAGACACGATCAAAATCAAAGCCCGGTTTCTAATAAATTTAGTATGGACCCAATTTGTGGGTATTTTTCATTTGGTGTAAAATTAGTCTAGTTGAAATAGAGAATTAATGTAGTTAGAAAAGGATAGTTTATTAAGTTGATATTGTTGTGTATCAACTGAATGAAAATATGCACAATAGCTTTTTTGGTGCATGAAAGCCAATAATAAATCCATGTGTTTACTGTTTAATCACATGTTGCTTTTATGATTGTGGCCTTTTAACTATTATATATTTAGCTGGATTTATTAGGTGGGTTAAATAGATTATTGTTTTCCTGTTCTTCACACTCATGGAGGAAAGAGAAGAGAAAACATGATTTTTTTTTTTCTAACTGGGCCTCAAGTAAACATAATTTTATGTTTGTAAATCTCTTTTTTTGAAATTTTTATTTTTTGTTTTAATTAATCCACCTACATGTGCCAACTAGGCAAGAGAACAACCCCACTTTTACCAATTGTGCAAGAGTTAACACCATTCTATGTCACATAGGATTTTTCATTTTCGAAGTTATAGGACTTAAATAAATACTCATAAAGTTCGATAACTTAATCAGAAAAGTTACAAAAGTTATAGGACTTTTTTTTTACCTTCGCACTTATATGATAAGTACTTTATTTGTGTATCAGGACATCTTTTCTTCTCAAACTTTAAAAGTATGTGTTATCACTCTATCCCAATAAACACAAAAATGTTCTGAATCTTTTATTTTTACGTTTGCATGAGTTATAATCATGAACTCATTTTATGCTTAAATTCCAAAATAAAAGATTATCAATAACTCTGAAACATTTGAAATTTTTTAAAACCTTTAAATCGATCATCGCTTGGCTTTAAATTATAACTTTCTTAACATTTTTCAATGTAAATGTCTTTTACTATAAAAAAAATTATATCTTTATTGATCGACTCACAATGAAGTGTGGGCTAATTACTAGTTCATCACTAATGTTACTAAGCCCATTAGTTGTTGAAATGTGTCGATTGACACCACTTTTATTTTAATAATGGATTGGCTCCAAAAAATAAAGGGTTAAGCCTATTTTGCACTCTTGAATTATATTAATTGTATCATTTTTCATTCATGTACTATAACTTAGATGAACCTAGTTCCCAGATTGTGAAAAATAAGACACTTTATCCCTTGGCTTACTAACTTGTTTGTCAGCTAAAGAACAAAGTTATCATGGTTGGAAGGGCAAATTAAGGGTGAGTATGTGTCGAGCTAGGTTTGGATTTCGATGAAACCAAATCAACCTGAAATAACATAGTTTCAGAAAAATCCAATTCAACCAAAAGTCGAGAACTGACATGAACCAAAACCATGGGGTCTACTTTATTTGATTTTAGTTATCAATGCGTTTTGGTTTGTATCATATACTTGTAATAACTAAAAACCTCAATAAAATACCATAAAAAATGATAGTTGAAAAGTAGAAAATAACTAGATCCATCAACATTCATCATATTAAGAAATACTCCCTCCGTCCCAATTTAGATGAAATGTTTCATTACGCTCGCATCCCAAGGCAAGCAAACAAGTGTCTTCTGGTTGCCACGTTTACCCCTATATTTGCCGTCTAGCCTTAGCCACCGACCACTTTACTTCCCTCATTGAGCTCCCTAACATTGTCACCTTGCCTTGTCTCCATAGCGTCAATCGCGTTGATCTTCAACTGTTCATCGCATCCATCACGTTGATCTTCAACTGTTCGTCGCGTCCATCACGTTGATCTCCGTCTGACCATCCGTTGTGTCGATTGCATTGATCTCAGACCATCCATTGTGTCGATCGCATTGATCTCTGATCGTTCGTTGCATCGATCTCTATCCCTTGTCGCGTTGATCGCGTCTGCTTTGTTCGTCGATCTCCGTCTGCTTTGTTCAACAACCTCAATCATCCTCCCACTTTATCCGTTCGCATTGATAGCATTAATCGCCTTACCCGCCGATCGCCTTGATCGTCCATTCTCTTCGATCTTCATCTCCGACCGTCCATCGCATTGATCTCTATCCACCTTAATAGGGGCTTGGGATGACGAAATCGATCAATGTTGTTGTTTCGTTGAGCTTCTGATTTTGGGAACTTATATTGTTAGTGATTTTGACTGAAAGAGTCTAAATTGAGGTTAAAATGGTAAATTGTTTGTTTAAAATTTTTTAAAAGAGGAAACATTCTAACTTTTTGGGACAGCTTAAAAAGGAAAACATTTCATCTAAATTGAGACGAAGGGAGTACAATATTGAATCTATTGATCATAATTCATCACTACATCCAAATTTAAAGACATATTTAACCGGTACAACTTAGAAGAGTAGAACACTAGTTACAAAATTCATCAATGAAACAATTATCATATGTTCTAAGTTACAAAAACACTCCCATAAATAAATGAATATATAGTTAAATATGTAATATCATAAATTTTATAATATATTTAAACAAATATTTTGGTTCAGTTCCACCTCATGAGAACTGATGAATTTTTCAGCATGAAACCAACCCGCTACCTATCATCTATTGTTTTTGTAGTCTGAGTGTTGAATTAATCTGAGTCACAGTTCAAGGCAAATATCAGAGTTAACAAAGTTGACGGGTGTAAAACAGATTTAGGAAAAATAAACAAGTGGCCTTAGATGCTTAAAACCAAAAACATCAGTGACAATTTGCAACTTTGACACAGAAAATTTTCTCGAGTGAAAAACAGTAAAAACAGCAATCATGCTCACACGTTTCCCAGTCTGGAGTCTTAACAACTATCACGCTCTCGGTTCGGAGTGTTCCCGGTGAGCGATTTGAATCTGTAAATTCTCGTAGATCACAACCTCTCGTCTCGTTTTCCTCTTTTTCTGATTTATCTATAAATGTTTTTGTCTGTTTTTGTTCGATCGTCTTCAATCTTGAATCGAATTTCCGACGGATTGATCAACTCCCGATTCGTTTTCAGTTTCATTTGCCAACATGCCCGCGGCCTATGCAGCGAAAATTACCACCTTCGAGGACGCTGAGAAGGAGAGCGAGTATGGATATGTTCGTAAGGTGAGCCTCACCTGTTCTTTCGTCGGTTTGATAATGTGTTTTTGGATCTACCGTTTGAATCTTCCAACTCTTAGATCCATTTCTTATGTGAATTTACTAATTCTTTTGAATGATCTGGTTTTCTATTGGAGTTGGATCAAATTTTTTGATCAATCTGTTTTCATACTTTGCTCGTGATTTCACCATGTTTCTGTCTGGGTGGTTTGTTACATTTTGCTTTTGGGGGTGTATCGCTGTATTTCGCAATTTCGATCGGTTGGAGTACTTCTTGTATTCCGATCGATGTTTCAGTGTGGCTTGTTGCCTTATAATACCGTTGTCTGAATGATTGCTTGCCCTTCATTCTTTCGTGGAGATCGCTCATTTAATCTGCTGAGTAAGCTAGTGTTTTGAGGTAATTTGTACGTGATATGTGCTTCTGATCTGTTATCTCAGAAATATACTGGAGTTTCAACTTTCGGAACATTTCTGGGATGTGGTGTGAAAGACTGAGACTAAACTACATTATTTGCTCAATTATTCCTGACACTTTCTCAAAATTTGTTTTCTCAATTATAATCTTCCTGTTCTGGGATTCAGTTATCTAGCTGATGGAGTCCTAAAGAAATACATCTGTCTTACCTTCCCATCATGTAACAGGTATCAGGACCAGTCGTTGTTGCAGATGGCATGGCTGGTGCTGCTATGTATGAATTAGTTCGAGTGGGACATGATAACCTGATTGGTGAAATCATTCGATTGGAAGGAGACTCAGCCACCATTCAAGGTGTTGTATCTTTTCTCATGATAATGTGTCATTTGATAAACGAAATTCTTCTCTCCATGTTACACGGACTCTGCATTTAGTTCATCTGTTTTTGCTTTGTTTGAATCTTGATATGAAATTAAGTTCTAGGGCGTGATGTTTCAAAATAATGTAAATTTTAAAAAGAATCCAAAAAAATCAAACTCGTATCTGTGTTATACCTTTGTATGTGATCCAGGTAAGTGGCAACATGAAAATGATTGTGTAAGGAGCAGATTTACTAGTAATTATTTACATCTATCAGGAAGTACTTCTGACAAATGCAAGGAAAACTGAATCATTTTATCTGTCCTGTTAATACAGTTTATGAAGAGACAGGAGGGCTTACGGTGAATGATCCAGTTCTAAGGACACACAAGGTGAATTTTTATGGTTATTGAAAAAATAAAAAGGTTCCAACCCTTCTTTCAGTAGCTCTTGGACGGTGATCTGATTGTATTTATGTTTTTCATTTTGTTGTTGCAGCCTCTATCAGTGGAACTAGGACCTGGGATACTGGGAAATATTTTTGATGGAATTCAGGTACGGCTTTGTTTCAGTGGTAGACAAGTAATTCATACATCTCTATGTAGCATACATGATTTAATAAATGCGGTCCTGCTGCTAAGCCTTTTACTTCTATCATTACATACTAGGCATCACAGAAGATTCCTGTAGATTTAGATTTTTCTAATTTTATGTTGCTTTTTCACTGAAACAGAGACCTTTGAAAACCATTGCCAAAAGATCAGGTGATGTCTACATACCTCGTGGAGTTTCTGTTCCAGCTCTGGACAAAGATACTCTGTGGGAGTTTCAACCGAAAAAAATAGGTATGCCATAGAGAGAGTTAATTCCTTTTTTTTTTTTTTTTTTTTATAATTGATGATGCGGCTGCAGGGGTTTACTAGAAGAGAAAGTACTGATGCTAAAGCAGAAAGGAAAATTTGATAGTTCAGTCACCGGGCATACTTTCCTTTATGGGGTTGGGTCTTGAGTGTTACTCATTAAGAAATAACAAGCTAATAAAAAAAGTGTGACATCATGATTTAGGGTTAGATGCGTGGACATAGAATAAAGGATAAAATTGGAAATGAGGAGGCAAGGGATAATTAAGAAGTAGCATTGAGGATGAAGTTAAGAAAGGTTGTCTGAGAATAATGAATATAGGCAGAAATAGATATACTCTTGCATAATAGTGTTAGGTTATAGATGGGAAGTGGGGATGGTGGGAATTGTGCCCTACGACATACCTGTGTAAACTAGTGAAACAAGATCTTGCACTTTTTCTTTAAGCTTGCAAAGGAACTTACTTCCAAGCAACAGCCATTGAAATTCAAGATTCGTGCAACTGGCAGTTTGCAGTAATATGAAGACTCGATCAATTGATGAAATGTTGTTTTCCTTGGTACATGGCAGGTGAGGGAGATCTTTTAACTGGTGGAGACTTATATGCTGTAAGTTTAGATAATGACTGTAGTCTTGCTATTGATTCTTTTCAGTCACATGTAGTTGATTCTTCCAAAATCCAAACCATTAAATTTACTCCTCAAAATGCAGACTGTATTTGAGAACACCTTGATGCAACATCATGTTGCCCTTCCACCTGATGCCATGGGAAAAATCAGCTACATTGCACCTCCTGGTCAATATTCCTTGAAGGTTCGGTTGGCTTTTCTGGTATTCCTCTTTTGGTGCTAGAATTTATAGCTATAATTGTTTTTGTTTTTTGGTGCCATGCAACAGGATACCGTTTTGGAGCTGGAGTTTCAGGGTGTCAAAAAGCAGTTCACCATGCTTCAGGTCTTGCATTTTTTCTTGCTTCTCATCTTTAGGACTTTATTCTCGTCCGATCCGATTATTTCTGTCTGGACAGACTGCAGAATTTTCATACTTCGTTTCTCTGCATTGATTTGCAGACATGGCCTGTACGTACACCTAGGCCTGTTTCATCAAAACTCGCTGCAGATACCCCTTTGCTTACTGGACAGGCAGGTTTTCTGCTGATCACTCTGAATCATTATTTCCAAGGTTGAATTGCTAACAACTTTCTTTTGCTATCAGCGTGTTCTTGATGCCCTATTCCCTTCAGTTCTTGGTGGAACTTGTGCCATTCCTGGTGCATTTGGTTGTGGTAAAACGGTTATTAGTCAAGCTCTTTCAAAGGTGATCTTTTCACGTCTTCCCCAACCTTTTCTCTGGCATATGAATGTGATATGATTTCGGAAGTTTACCTAAATATATCTTCACTTGGTTTCAGTATTCTAATTCTGATGCTGTCGTATATGTTGGTTGTGGTGAGCGAGGGAATGAAATGGCAGAGGTATGGCCTTTCCTTGGGAAATGTTTTATTTAAGAAATTGTTAAACATGTTACAGCAATTTGAAAATAGTCAAACATGAAAATCACGTATTACCACTGTTATAATGGATTATCAGATTGCCTTTTCTCCCATCATGTAGTCTGATGTTGACTATGTCTGAGGAAATGCTTATATATGTTAATGCATGACTTTGCCAGTTCTGGGTTTCCTTCCTTTTCCCCCCTGTACGTTTATTTAATTTTGGGTAAATGGATCTGTTGCAATAAATGTTGTATTCGTGACAGTGACAAGTATTTCAGGTTCTTATGGATTTTCCTCAACTGACCATGACATTGCCTGATGGTCGCGAAGAATCTGTTATGAAGCGTACAACACTTGTTGCCAACACTTCTAACATGCCTGTCGCTGCTCGTGAGGCCTCAATTTATACAGGTATACCTATATGAACTCTCTTAGTTGTGGTTCACTGCCTTTATTCATTGACTGTTCACCTGATTTTCCTATTTGTAACTAATTGTTTACTTTGTTTATTTGTCTGTGATGAAAAGGCATCATGTTGTTGTTTGATGACCTTCCTTGTGGATTCCAGGTATCACCATAGCTGAATACTTCAGAGATATGGGTTATAATGTGAGTATGATGGCAGATTCAACATCTCGCTGGGCAGAAGCATTGCGAGAAATATCAGGACGATTGGTAAGCTGATTCCTTTAACTGCTACTTGTTGAATAGCCGGTAATATTTTCTGGCCAAATGTGAACGGTTTACTGGGACATAATTGACAATCTGTATTGTTTAAAAAGAAAATGTTGTTGGGTTTTTTGGTGCAGAATTTTTGGTAGTTAACTGGAAATATGTCTTAAAGATTAAACTGTCATTCACTTAAGTCACTATGGCGAAACTTGGTGGAAACTAAGGACAATTTGGTGGCTGTGGTGGCAGTAGTTTTGATAGTGTGGAAGTGTCTGTTAAGAGGTTATCGTTGATCATTGAAAAACTCTGACTGGATACTCTGTTCTTTCCCCACTATTAAAAATGTATTATTTCCAATTTTACTTCTTTTAATACTTATCTACCAAATAATCACTTGACTAAAATATTTTATGCAAAGTAAATAATTGTTTATGAACTTTTTTCCATACCCATCCTAGAAAAAAGAAAAAATAATAGAAAAATAAAAGTAGTAAAAAATAATTTATTTTTTACAAATAAATGTGTTAGAAATTTCATAAAATAAATTTTTTAACAGTGCTTTTTTGGGCTTCTTAATGTCTAAGTTTTCGATTGGTAAAAATTTGGACAGAAACTCTAAAATAAAAAACGTGTTCTAAAATCTTTGCCAAACCCACTCAAGTCAATCATTGGATTTTAGTCAGAACCAGCTTAGATGTCTACTAAATTAGGCTGCCAAACATGTCATACTGAACCTTCTGGGCACTGAGAATTGTTTGGGACTGAACGTGAATGATAATGACCAGAGCTGTGAAGGCCATTTTGCCTTTTTTCCCCTGTTTTTGACATCTACCCAAGTTTATTCTTGTCTATGTGGAAGGCTTTTTATCTGGGCGCCCTTTATAAAAATCGGTTGTTGCTATGGCTTGCATTAGTAATGTTAGAGTTTGGCCTTTGACTAGACCTTGGTGTTTTCTTAATGAATGAATTTTATTACTTGTTTCCAAAGTCTTGCATACTAAAAGTAGAATTGATGGCTTTCTGTCAGTGTGCTTACCCTGCTGTCCATTTTAATTGCTTTTGCAGGCTGAGATGCCTGCTGATAGTGGATACCCTGCTTATTTGGCTGCACGTTTAGCTTCATTCTATGAGCGTGCTGGTAAAGTTAAATGTCTTGGTGGGCCAGAACGTACTGGAAGTGTGACAATTGTGGGTGCTGTTTCACCTCCTGGAGGAGACTTCTCTGATCCTGTAACATCTGCGACCCTCAGTATTGTCCAGGTACTGCAGATTAGAGGTTCATGTTTTTCTGTTTTCTTCTTCAAATTAGTTTTTCTATCCCATTTGGCCAAGGTTCTCAAAGTTGGTTAACTTTTGAATGATCGAGCATTAAGTGCATTAAGTGACATTGCATGCAGATTATTTACCCCCTCGGTTCCATGTACTTATTCCTGTTAATTTTTTTTTCCTTTTTTGTTTGTTTTTAAATGCAGGTTTTCTGGGGACTGGACAAGAAACTGGCTCAGAGGAAGCATTTTCCTTCTGTAAATTGGCTTATATCATACTCCAAATATTCAACGGTAATATTTAGAGATGAGTTCATTTTTACTCCAAACATTTAGGTTTTCTTTCTTTTTGCACTTCTGTTAACGGACATTCTCTTTCTTCTGTATTATCAGGCTTTGGAATCTTTCTATGAGAAATTTGACCCAGACTTCATCAGTATAAGGACAAAGGCCCGAGAGGTGCTTCAGAGAGAAGATGATTTGAATGAAATTGTTCAAGTATGTTCCTCTGCAACACTGGGTCTTCAATGGACTCGAGTAGAGCTGTTTCCTTTACTAATACAAAGACTAACTTATCAGCATGCCATTTCTACCTGTTACTCTGCCCACCTGTGAGTCTTGGCTGCTTGTAATGTACAGTGCACCAAAGGGTTGCATGATAAAATAAGCCTGTTGTAGGGTGTGGATTGGGAAGTTTGAGGGGATCTAAGAAAAAGATACTGGAGAAGATTTTCAGTTTAATGTTTTATTTGCCTGCGTAACCTAGCACTTAATGGCTACTTGCATTTCTACAGTTAGTGGGGAAGGATGCTTTGGCTGAAGGGGACAAGATCACCCTCGAAACTGCTAAACTTTTGAGAGAAGATTATCTAGCTCAGAATGCTTTTACTCCGTAAGCACCATACCTCCATACGCTACCACTTTGTGAATCTATGCTGGTAATATTTATATGCACACATTTTGGTTGGCTGTGACAGATATGACAAGTTCTGTCCATTCTACAAATCTGTTTGGATGATGCGCAATATCATTCACTTCTACAATCTGGCCAATCAGGTAAGCTGATGGTTTCAAGCGTACGGCAATTTGTTTCTTGTAGATGTTTGCCTGATAAGCATTTTGATTTGGTCTGCAGGCTGTGGAGAGAGCAGCAGGAATGGATGGTCAGAAGATAACTTACAGCCTCATCAAGCATAAATTAGGAGACCTCTTCTATCGATTGGTGTAAGTTTACAGGTCAGAAGAAAATGAGCTTTCTTCTGGAATGTGTGCCTTGATTTTCCATTTCCTTTTCTGTACAGATCACAAAAGTTCGAAGATCCTGCAGAAGGGGAAGAAGCTCTCGTGGCAAAATTCCGCAAGCTGCACGAGGATCTGACGGCCGGCTTCCGTGCATTAGAGGATGAAGCTCGGTGAATGAATTCATTTGTCATCTGGTTCAACTCTTCCGCTGTAACTATGTTATTTGCTTGGGTCTAGCAAGATTGGTCTTGTTAGATTAAGGGGAGCAGCCATATGCATATCTCTTTGTCTATCTGTCCAGTTGGAGTTGAACTGTAGCCATAAATGGTTTTGCCATGTATCCTTCAGTTGTTTTCTTGTTTTTCTCTTCTTTATTTTTAATTTTTGTTAATTTTGATTTAGTGTACCAAGAGCGAGTGGTATTTATTTATTTAATGCAATAAAGAGATCCCTTTTCTTCCTTTATTTTTGGAGTAATGTGATGTGATTTGAGTTATAGTTGGATTAGATTTAGTTACATCTTAAAAAGGGTTTGTTACAGGTGAGTTAGAGAATATCTGATACATACAAATGTATCAGACTTACCCATGTGTTGCAGGCTTGAGCTGCAAGCTTGAAGTTAAACATTTTACAAATATATAGTTTGAAGAACATTATTGCCAAGGGATCTACTGGATGCTCACCCTGAACATTATTACCAATATGATCATGATTAATAAAAACTCTTTTTTTTCCTGAAAAAAGCCAATACTTTTTTAAATATGTAAAAATGACAGTTTCATTTAAAAACTAATACTTCACCTACAAAATAATTGCTTAATATTTTTAAAATTGCATTACTATATTAGTAACAAAAATATAGGCAGGTAAAGTTAATTAAATTTACGTGTCAACTTTATAGACATTGATTGACTCGTTCCAGGGTGGTTGTCATAGTAAAAGAAGCATTATTTTTATTGAAATATGGGTTGGTAAGGTTATTTAATTTTGCATTTCAACTTTATAGACATTGATTGACTTGTTCCACAAGGGTAGTTGTCAGCATTATTTTGTTAGATTAGCTCTATTGTCGTGATGATTCGTGACTATTATAGATGTGTAATGAGCCATCTGATCATGACGCTTGTTTGTGACCATCATAGTACATTTTTTCTTATTGAAGTCTTAGCTTTGAAGGGCTCGAGTTGATAGATGACCTTCATCTCACCTACATAATGTTGAATCAGACTCCTCTAAGTTTGAACGGTAATCTATACGAGCCACCACTGAAGCCGAATTTCAGGCAATCTTTGAAGGGCTTTGGTGGGTAATCATGTCAGGCAAACATCAGATTATTACAGTCCTAATCAATAGTGTAAATGTCCTTTTACAATACTAGATTCTCGTCCTTCTTCATTTGGTCTGCTTCCTTTAGTGGAAAACATACGCTTATTCATTCATAAATTATATTTATGTTGTGCTCTATCCATCCCATCTTCTTTACATCGTATTCCTTTTTTGGTTGTCTTAAATTCTTTGCAATATTTTCATTTTAAGTAAAATTTACCATTATGTCCCTCATTATCAAACCACTCAATTCATCTATTGCTCGTTCCACCAATTGTTCGCTTGATCAGACAAGGGCAATGGCAATTGACGCGATGACTAGACAGATGGAGACGGAGACAAAACAGATGGCGAAACGGGGGTGTGATCGAAGGCTGGCAAGATCGAAGTGAGGCCGAGATCGGAGTGAGAGGCCGAAAATTGTGACCGGCAACGATTGATTTGAAGAGGACGAAGGTGGAGGCTAGGAGGTGAAAGCCGAGATGGGTGCAATCGGAGTGAGAGGCGACGGTGGGGCTAGAGGAGATGAAGACGACGAGATTGGTCGGGGATGGAGACGAGAATCTGTCATGTGAGGTGATTGGCGAGTTCGAGACAAAGCGAGGATGGCGAAGGACAATTCGCAGGCGATTCGAGGATTGTGCCGCTGGAATAAATGGTGGGGGTGCGGCTCAAAGGCGAGGAGTTGCTGGTGATCGGCAAATTTACGGAGGTAATAGAGGCATGAGATTGATGATGGGGACAATGTGAGATCGCCGAATGGGGCCGTGTTAAATCGGCAACGACGTGAGATCGGGGATGACATGACATGGTAGACGTCCAACGGTCCAACAGTGGCTGCTGAAGGTTGCTAGGTTATGTAGATGGGAAACACAGAAGGGAAAATGTAGAAATAAGGGTATAGTTAGAAAAAGAAAAACGTACATTTTCATCATTTCTTAAATTCTGTGTCAAATATAAAATGGTGCAGAAAATGCGGGATGAAGGGAGTATTTCGTGGAGGATGATGTATTTAGCTCATGTCTTAGCTCAGAAGGCGCAGTTAGCTTGAATCCTCTTTCTTCGCTTTTGAGTAAAAAGTACTAACTGGCATAAAGAAAAGATAACGATAAATGGTTTGTACTAAAACATTACAATTTTTTTTTTTGGAAATATGTGGGTGGTTTTGTACTGCAAGCCACTTCGAGTCAAACATCTTTAATAGGAGTTTTAATTTCAATCTAAAACCTTGTTTAAAGAAAGCATTTGCTTCAGGCTGTTCGTTTTAATTTAACTCACGTGAGTTAATATGTTATCCCTATTAAACTCTCAAACAAATTCTAAAACCCCTTGAAGATGCCCATATTTACAGTGATACCTAGCCTCCTTCCCACGCAAATGGTGTACACTTTTCACTTAGTTCTTAGGGTTGCCGCCGCAGTCATCCTCGCTGTCTTGCAGTCTTTGCTAGAGAGAATTTTGCTGCCACTATAATCACCGTTTTCTCGAATCCAAAACCTGATCTTTTTTTGTTTGTACATTTCCCTCCTTATTGATTCTCTCGACGCCATCAAAGACAAAAAGATGGTCACTAGCAAGCGAACCCTCCTTCTTCTCATCAATTATTCTGCCTCTATCTGTGGCAACGTCGGGTTTTCTGGAGTCGCCACCAATCTGTTTCACCTAGGTCGATTGGTCACCTTAAAATTGGCCTGCGAGAGTTCGGGGATCGGGAGTACGGTTACGTTAAAACAACTTTGTTAAAACGCCCAAAAATTGGTACCTTAGTTGATTTCAATTTTGTTTTGCTTTGCTTTTAAAAAAAATTTCAGTTAATGTTCAAAACAGAAATTTTAACTGAATTAGTCGGATGTGGATTTTTAAATTAATGCGGGTTTTTAAAAAAAAGTCTTTGGTAATTAATTTGTATAAAATTTGATATTTCCGAACCATGGACTCTGCCGAGTCACCCGGACACGGAAGTTTTAATTCCGAACCATGGACTCTGCCGAGTCACCCGGACACAGAATTTGACGAAATTTTAAATAATTTAATCCATATCGTAAATATGGATTTTTATCTTTATATTTATTTTTATTCAATTAAAAAAAAGTTGATATTTTCCAAACCGTAGATCCTGCCGGATCATCCAGATATGGAAATTATTTTAATTTATTGTTAATTATTTAACTAATTATTAATGGCCCACATAGACCGAAATTTTCAAAATGTGATTTTTATTTTTAATATGTCAAATTAATTTTTTAGATTAATTATTAAAAAGTCTATCTAATCTAATTATATAATTATACTTAATATTAATTCCTAAGCTGATAGATGCCTTTAATGAACTGAACAAACATAAAAGAAAATAAGTAAAATCAGTGATCGAAATACACAAAGCAGTCATTAATCCAAAAGTTAGGTAAATACCATCTCAAGTCATCTTCTTCGATTTGTTCTCTGTGGCCTTCAACCAGAGAAGCAACCTTTTTAATTCAAACAAATATCATGCTGATTTCAATCCAAAATCAAGGTTATATACAATCTCATGTGCGGATTTTAATAAAACTAACAATATCCAAGGAGGAGAGCACAAAAAATTAAACTAGGAAAATAGACAAATGCTGCCATTTTCTTCTCCATCATGTAATTTTATTAAACCCACGTAGAATGAATTATCAAAAATTAATCTTTGAAACGCATCGTATAGATTCAATCAAAATTAAAAAAAAAAATTAAAAAATTAAAAAAAATAGATATCCTAACTTGTATTCCTATGTGAATTTATTAATTAAATTTATGCATGGCCAAATCATCAAATGAACAAAGAACAAAAAGAGAAAGAATAAAAAAAATATTTTCAGTGACTGATTTATAAGATAAAATGAAATTAATGGCTTAACTGGATAAAATAAAAATAACTCGGGGGTAAACAAGAATTATGCCAAAATTATGGACTTTCAAATCAGATCCGAAGCAACAAAGAGTCGGTTTATGATCTGGGTTTCGTTATTTGATTTTAATTTTAATTTTTAATATCCAAACCATGGATCTTGCCAGACCACCTGAACATGGATATAATCCGTCTTAGGATTTTATCAAACCTATTAAAAATGGATTCACAAACATTTGAATGCTTCTTAACCAATAATTTGATACACATTAGATGCACTAATAGAATTAAAATTAAATTATTCTAAAAATAAGAATAAATAAATAAATAAACATATCGAATCACAATCCTATGTTGTTCTCCTATATCAATTTAATAATCAAGTTTAATATAAGACCAAACCAACAATAATAAAGGAAACAAAGAAGAATACAATCGAATAAAAATCTTGCTGTCAAGGGTTAATCTGCAAAAAGAAAAGAGTTAGTGACTTAAATGATCAAAATAAAGAAAGCTAAGGTCTAACCAGAATTTTACCCAGAAAAACGTAAAAGAACAGTCTTTGACTTTTGGTCAAAAATTAAAAACGCGTATGGCGTTTTCTTTACTGTCTTCTTCTTCCTTCAGGCGTCGTCGGACTGGCGCGAGGAGGGCGACGGACGGGGGACTGGAGGGGCACCTGGATGACGGCGGTGCGACGGCAGAGAGGCGCAGCGCGGTGGTCGGCTGATGGGCTAACGGAGCGGGAAGAAACAGGAGAGGTGGCCGGCAGCGATGGAGGGAGATTGACGACGCGAGGAGAGCGTCTGACGGCGTGGCGAACGGAGGGTCCGGCTGGCGGCGTGACGAACGGAGGGTAACGCCAGTGACGGGAACGACAGCGGCGTCGCGTCCGGCGAAGTGAAGGTTCCTGGACTCGTTGACAGCACGGCAATTAACAGGGGCTGCTGAAGGTGACGATGTGAGGACGGAGCGGGGAACGGTGAAGGATTGACAGCATGAAGGCGACTACGGTGACGACGTGGTGGAACACGAACGGAGACGGAGGAGATGGAATCAGAGAGTTATACGAGAGAGAGAGAAATGAATTTGGAGAGAGAGAGAGAGAGAGAGTGGGGAGAGTTGCGAGATGAGGGAAAGACAGAGAGATGAAGGTGAGAGCTCGGAGATCAGAAGCGTGTGTGTGTGAGCCCAGATGAGGGAGAAGCGATGTGATCGTGAGAGTAGGAGAAGATGAGAGAGCGAAGCTGAAGAGAGAGATAGCGAAGGTCAGAGGGAGAGGAGAGTGAGAGAATTGTTTTTAGAGAGAGTCAGAGATGAGAAGGAGAGGAAGATGAGAAGGAGCTCTGTTGTGAGCTCCCCCCGAGAGAGCTCTGATTGCTGGTTAAGTAGAAAGAAAAGAAGAAGCGAGAAGGCTCTGGAGAAATACAGAGGGGAGAAGTCTCTGGAGAGGACCAGAATTTTCTCTATTTTTTTTAATAATAATAAATAATAATTAATAATTAATTTAACTTTTTAATACACACACACACATATATATATATATATATTATTTTAAAGATAACTTTATAAAATAAAAATGTCCCCCATAAATTTTTTTTTTCATTTAAAATTTTTTATTTTTGGTAATAATAATAATAATAATAATTTATTTTTTTTCTAATTAATTTTTTTAAATTTTTTTTTAATGGCCGGACGAAATTGGGTGTCAACACTATCTCTTCCCACCAATAGATACCCAAATTATACTTTATCCATTGCGACTCCAGCCATTAGGTCTCCACCTAGCTTTTTTTACCACCTCCTCTGTTCCACATGCCACCGTCCCTTCTCCAAATTTGTTAAAAAAAATCATCACCGTCTCACAAAACCTCCCTATTCTTCTTATCAACTATTTTGCCTCTCCTTAGCTCCGTCTCCTCCCACCAGTAGATAGCCAAATTATACTTTATCTATGGCGACTAGTTGCTGTTCCTTCACTAAATTCATCCCCAAAAATCCTCGCAGTCTCCCTATCCATCAACCTTGCTGGTGTGTCAACATCCTTCTCTTTTCCTAGGGCAACTTGTACGTCCCCATCCCCACCTCCTCCCTCATTTATTCAACCTCATGCTCTTCATCCTCATCATTAAGTGGCGGTGGAAGAAGAATATTAAACGGAAGAGGCTTTAATTTTGACCAATGGCAAGACCATTAATATGTTAAACTTTTGGGGCATTTAAATTCTGTATGTAAATGGATTCTCAGTAACATGTTAATAGGCCCGTGTTAAACTAAAACGATCTAAGCCTAAGAGAGTTTATTTGCTTAAGACATGTTAAATAGGATATTTTATTTGCTTGTACGTCTACCAATATGTCAAAAAATTACATATAATTTTGATGCCATTAATGCCACATAGGTTAAAAGATTAATGTGCCGAGATTAGGCCACTGGCAACTCACAAATTGACCCAACCCGTAAGAATTAATCCTTTGACTTAAGTGATATTAAAGACATCTGAATTGGGTGTTACATCCAATTTAGCTTAAGTGGGTTTAGTCCACCAACTTCTTGTGTGAAAATTACCATTTGCTTGTACTTATGGCCAAATTTATACCCAAAATCACACATGATTCATGAAAGCTCCCGCCATCCATTTCCACCATCGTTGTGATTTGCTATTGCTCCTTTCCCACATCGTCCATCTCGCTGCACACCTCCCTAGCTCCCTCTGTCCTCGATCTTTGCTTGGAACAACCACCATTGGAGCGCTTCAGGTTTTCTAGTTTCTCTCGAATTCAATAGTGGTACAACTTTTCCAAGATAAGTCATCCTCCCAAGCTTGTTTTTGACTGGGTTTAGCCAAGATATTAAATACCATTACCTCTATAAATACTACATTATGTGATTTCAATGTATATCGTATGATATATCGCACTGCATATTGTTACAATTTTTGAGAAAAAATGTTAGAATATTATTTTAAGATGAATAAATTAAATAATTTTTTCACCCTTTTATATATATTATAATTTTTCTCATCATAATTTCTTAAAAATAAATAAATAATATATGAAAGACCATATTTTTATATAAAAATATAAAAAAATCTTATTTATAAAGCAAAAACTACATTACTCAGCAAAAAAAAAAACTAATTTATTGATACATGAGAAAAAAAAAATACTATAATAATAATAATACATTTTCTAATACCACATTGAGTTTTTGGGTAGCTCAAAATATAGCGTTTTTGTCCTAGTTTGTGTTGTAAAAGTAACATATTCATCCAATGTCATGAAATTTTGGTTTTGAGTAAACAATTCTTCAAATTAAAGTAATATATTTATGTGTATTAATTATATTTTACCATTTTACATATTTTTGTATAATATTTTGATGTAAGATGACAAAAACATATCTTACACATATTCCACAAAAAAATGGGATGTTGCAGTATATATCTTATTGTATTTTGCGGTATATCGAAATATTTCAATAAAATGTGCATAAAAAATGACTAATATGTAAATACCCTAAAATATCACAGTATACTATAATATTTCATATAAAAAAAATAATAAAATATAAAAATATTTGTATTATGTACCATTTTCACATACCACTGTATTAAAGAACATGATTTAGGTTCCTCTCCCCTGATAGCTTCGCATGGCCTGTAAAATTGGGCCGAAAGTATAGGCAAGATGGTAAATTAATTCCACACGAGATGTTGATGGATTAAGCCCATTTAACTTGAGCTGAATTGGGCCATTAGCTTCGGCTGCTCCTGCTACAACAAGAAAATGGACACTTGTATAACTTTCCAAAAAAGACCAAACTACCTGGATCTCCAAAAATGGAAGACGATCGAATGGGAATAGATGATTCGGAAGCCCTAACGCTCATAACTCATAACAAGAAACCAAAAAACGAAGAAAAAAAATAATAAATGGGACAAAATATCACATCCAAAATAAAAGCAAGTACTTGCAAGAAAATTTTGTCACCAATGAGAAAGCTGCCAACCTCTCAGAAATTAGTTCTAGGAAATTCCCCATGACACGTGCATACTCCTTGAAAATTCCTATTGTTTTCCAATCTTGCCCCATAATTTCTAATAAATTTACAAAACTGCCATTATACGCCTTTTCGTGTACGTGTACCCTACTAGTTCTTGCAAACGTAAATCAGCTCGAAACACAGCACACACGCAAGGACAGGATTGACATTTCGTGCACATTTCAGTAATGAAGAAAACATAAAAAAATTCAAACTGTTTTAGAAAACAAATACTGTTTTTTTTTTCCTTTTCGGTTTCTGAGAGAAAGAGAAAATTTAAAGAGTAATAAGTCCAAAACCTGAAACCCTCCCCTGTTTGTCTAGGAAGATTGTTTGCAAGTGACATAAACATTTGCTTCCCCGAAGCACCAATCTCTCTCTCTCTCTCTCTCTCTCTTCTGCGACTCGGGATATTTCCGACAGACTTGGCGGAACCGAGACTCGTTTCCCAATTCTAGGTAACAACTCTCGTCATGTCCGTTGACAATGTTTCTCTCCTGCTCTGTGTTTCTGTTTCCTTGATCATACTCTCTGGATTTTTCACCGAGCTGCGTTCATTTATGGTTTTAGATATGGCTGGAAGTTGGATTCTCTCGAAATTTTCAATTTTGGGTGATAAAATTAGAGTCTTTAATATCGTCTTTAATTGCAAGCTTGTTGTTTGAGTCATTTGGGTTGCGGATGATTCTGGGTTTTGTTGGTACTGATTATCTCGCTTTTGTTTGGAGTTTGGTAGATGTTTTTTAGTAAGCGTGCCTCTGTTTGATTGATGAGCTCGTGCTTTAGCTACCCAACTCTGGTTTTAGCAGCTTATGCACCCTCAGAGATTGTTATGGCCTCTCAGTAGCGGTTGACAAAGTTCTCGTTCGAATATGCCCATCTAGTTAGGACTATAATGTGGATGTTGTTCTGATTTTGGAGAAGCAATCTGCACCCTTTTATCCTTGCGGAATGGCCACTGAGAGCGCCATGAGATTAATGGAAGCTAGTACAGCCCCTAAGTGGCCTCCTAAGGATGCTATCTTATTTGGTTCTCCAATGCAAAATATGGCTATAGACGAGTTGAGGTTGCTGCTTAAAGGGCAGAGTGAACGTGCAGGTCAAGTGGATACTGTTCCTAATAGAAGTGGGAGTGCTCCGCCAAGTATGGAGGGTTCTTTTGCTGCTATAGGGGACCTTTTAGCTCAGCAGGATCCAAGAAACTCGAGTTTGGCCAGTTTAACTAGTGTCATTGAGAAATGCGAGACGGAGGAACAGTTGCGCTCCGATCCTGCCTATTTCGCTTACTATTGCTCTAATGTGAACTTGAACCCAAGGCTTCCTCCACCGCTTATTTCAAGAGAGAATCGACGCTTGGTACGCCATATGGGTGGATTTGGTAATAATTGGAGGGCGACTTCTGTGGATGATACTGGCAGTGCATCCTTCAATTTATCAGGTTCCTCTCTCCCTACACATAAGGAGGAACCAGAAGATGATAGATCTCCTAGAAATGCTCAGATGGACACTAGGAGTGCATCTTTGAATGGGCATGACCAAGCATCCCTGATGGGGCGACATAAAAGTTTGGTCGACCTGATACAGGTACAGCCGTGTCCTTGCTTTCTTTGGCTGCTAACTTGGATTTTCATTTAGCTTGGTTGACATTCATGTACTTGTCTCATTCTTGGAGCAGCAAACTTTTGCTTATGAGGAAAAACTGTAACTTTAGTTATTTATGTGATTTTGACTTTTTGGTCTGCATACATATATCTGCCATCCACAAATACTAGCAATAGTATGCCACAAGCATGGTCTAGTGACTAGTGTAAGGCAGCTGTGAATGTAATAGAAAGCAGCCAAAATTCTAGTGAACTTCTAGTCCTAACTGCTTGTAGACTTTATCTCTGCCTTTGCTTGTTTACGTTAATGATGAGTTTAGATAGTTCTCAAACAAAACAGGAACATAAGGAATCCTGATTCATATTTGAATCGAATTGGGTAGAGCGCCTAGAGATATCAACCTAGGGCCAGAGCAAGAATAATAAAATTACTCTATTTTTCTTTACAATGGAAAAACTATAGGTGTGAACTAATATTACCACTGAAAAATTTATTTAGTTGGGCTAAGGCTCTATTGAACATTGGAACTATTTATTTTGTGGAGATTATTAGGTTCTAATGTTTTGTGGTGACATACATAAAAGGCAGTGAAGTACTCAATGTAAAACTCCTTGAAAAAATGTTAATTTATAGCTTTCATGTAGTCACTACTTTTAAATAATGTGTGTAGTCTGGATGATTCTCCCACTGTGATTCTATCAATACCCCTGTGTTAGAAAAAGCAGTGAAATTAGTAAATCTGTAAATACTTAATGGAAACTTCTGTGGACATGCAAGATTGAATTATGAAGAGAATTTGTTCATGAAATGAAGAAACAATCTCTTACGGTGTTGGTGTCATGAATCTCAACTGGATAACTTCTCAATTCTATGACTTGAAGTCAAAACGTCTGCTATTCTACCATACGTAAGTAAAGCATTGCTTCAATGTGCTTTGGTGCAAAATCCTATTTAAATAAAAAATATCTTTTTTGGTTTCAGTTGATAAGAGTTTACATTTTTTCTTTTGATGAGCATAGGTTGATTTAGTTTAGTTAGTGTCTTGTTGAGGTTTATTTAATTGTTTTTTTCCTTTGCTAATATGTAGGAAGACTTTCCACGGACCCCATCGCCAGTGTACAGTCAGTCTCGGACATCTAGCATTACAAAACCTGAAGAATCCCTTGATCAAGATGTTCATGCGGTGTCTTCAAATATATCTTCAATCAACATTTCTGAAACACCGGATTCAGGTTTGGATTCTACTGATGTTTCTAATAACACAAATGCCCTGGATGCTCATGCTAGTTCACTAGCTTCCAGCAGTGGTTCTGTAGATCTCTCAAATTCAAGCTCAGAATTCCAGGTGGGAATCTTACCAAAACCTGAAATTGATAATGATAACACCAAAATTTCTCCTTTGGAGGATGATTCATCATCTGGTGCCTCTCAGTCAGTTATTTCTAGAGTAGATGTAAGGATGAAAAAGAAACAGGATTCCCTGCAATCATATGGACGGAATCTGCCGCAACGCTATCTAGCTCCTGAGCATAGTTCTCCACATCAAGCTCGGGTAGTACAGACTCAGGGAAATTCTCGAGGATTAAGTCATACTAATAGCCCAGTGGAAAGACTTAACCATGGCCATCCCAACCCCACTGAAACACAACCATCATTACATCCTTCTGGACTTGCACCACCTTTGTATGCAACAGCAGCTGCCTATATGACTTCTGGGGGTGCTTTTTATCCTAACTTCCAGCCTCCTGGGTTGTATGCTCCGCAGTATAGTGTAGGTGGATATGCTTTGGGTTCCACTCTTCTTCCTCCGTACATGGCAGGATACCCTTCTCCTGGTGCTGTTCCTGTGCCTTACCCTTCTTCTTCGGGATCTGGTTCAAGCTTCAATGATCAAACTTCTGGAGTTACAAGAGGGGAAACCACTTCTCATCCAGGTGATTTGCAAAATCTAGGCAGGTTTTATGGGCAGCATGGCTTAATGATGCAACCTTTTCTGGATCCATTTCATGTACAGCACGTGCAGCATCCTATTGCCAATTTATATGGTCCTCCAGTTCAGCATGGTCGGGTATCATTGCCCGCTGTTTCTAATAGCCAAGCTGATTCGTTTGCTTCAAAAGAACCAGCTCTTGGTGCTTACATGGCTGATCAGAAACTTCAGCCCCAATTAAATGGGGGTCCAAGTGTTCAAAGCCCGGGAAAAGTTATAATGACGTCAGGTTACTATACCAGTCCTGCAAGCATGGGAATTATGGCACAATTTCCAACATCACCCCTGGCTAGTCCAGTGCTGCCCCCATCACCAATTGGTGGAACAAGTCATATTGATCGGAGAAGCGAGTTAAGGTTTCCACAAAGTCCAGGCAGAAGTGCTGGGCTGTATTCTGGATGGCAAGGACAGAGAGGATATGCTAGCTTTGAGGACTCCAAAAGGCATTCTTTCCTTGAAGAACTTAAGACTAGCAATGCCAGAAGATTTGAGCTTTCTGATATAGCTGGGCGTATAGTTGAATTCAGGCATTCTCGCTACTGGTTCTGTTTATAGTATCTCTGCCTAAGGCGATTCAGTTATTCACTTGACTAATTTCTAGTTCATGTTTTATTTCAGTGTTGACCAACATGGCAGTCGCTTTATTCAGCAGAAGTTGGAGAATTGCAGTGCAGAGGACAAGGATTCTGTTTTCAAAGAAGTTCTGCCACATGCTTCAAAATTGATGACTGATGTTTTTGGCAATTATGTTATCCAGAAGGTATCTTTCAGGAATCAAAATTTATGGTCCTACACTCATGTGGATGATGCTATGGAGTGCTCAAATGTTGTTTCTGGATTTTTGAATTTTAGTTGTTGTTTGCAGTTCTTTGAGCACGGTAGTCCCGATCAGAGGAAGGAACTCGCAGATCAACTTATTGGACAAATGTTGCCCTTAAGTTTGCAAATGTACGGTTGTCGTGTGATACAGAAGGTAAGTGGGTTTATTTTTGAAGCTGCTTTCCTATCTGGTGTGGTAGTCTGAATATCAATATTCTATTTTAAAGCTGCTGTCCTATTTAGTGTAGTAATTTGAATATCAATGAATACAACCTCCAGAGTTTTTACTTCTGATTCTGTATAATCATGCTAGGAGATTACATCCTTTCTTGAGCTACTGCATGATCTGTAAGCACAAATTATTAAGGAAAAAAGAGAATCCAGTGAGATTTTGTTGATTATGACATACATGACATAGCTGTACTTCCATCAATTTTATTTTTTTATTTATCTAGTTTTGTGTAGATGCCATTTAAACCCTTAAATTGTGGTTTTATCTTCATTTTGCTTTGATACAGAACACCATTTGCTTGATGAAATGACTCTCCTTAATCATTTAAAAGCTATGATATATAAAGGAACATAAGCAAATAAGTTTCAACACGTAAGCAATAGTCGATAGCATGACAGAGAGGTTTGAAATATGCTTAATCAAAGTGCCAATCAGAACTTACAAGTAGCCGACCAGTCTTAGAAGATGACGAAATCCTCATATAGAAAAAAGAGATGACTTTTGGTCAAAGTTCATGCTTGTCTGCCGCAGCATTACTTTCCCTGGGTGTTGGATGTGTGTGCCTGAAGGGAGGGCCTCACCTTGAGCCCAGTGAAGTGCTTTTGTGTTGCCTGGTTGTGTCTGAGGACCCATGAGATAATGTGCTTGGCGCTGACCTTTGACAACATTGTGTAATCTTCCATCTTCATTGGTGGTTTTCATTTGGTGGACTTCAAAGGAAACAAATTATATAAGGATTGTTAAGGATACATATAGTATGTGAAGAGCTATGGTCAATAAAAAATAGTTTGGGACTTCGATTGGAAATTGTTGCCAAAAATGTCAATGAACATTTTCTCCGATGTGTGTCATAGATTATCCTGCCTTTCATGTGGATGAAGAAAATTATAGTGCTTCATTCCTTATTCTGCATGATATGTTGCCTGTTATGTCTCTCTTTGTTATTGCTGGATTAACTTCTTTTATTCACCTTTTGATTTTGCTGATGTTTGTGACATCCCTTTTGAACCTTCTCTGCTTGGTTGAATGAGTTCCACTGGTTTGGTTGAGGATTTCTTGGATTTAAACCCCCCTGCTGGGCATTTTGTTCATAGGCTCTTGAAGTGATTGAACTTGATCAGAAAATACAGCTTGTGCATGAGCTTGATGGACACGTTTTAAGGTGTGTACGTGATCAAAATGGAAACCATGTAATACAGAAGTGCATAGAGTGTGTTCCTATTGAAAGAATTGGATTTATCATATCTGCTTTTCGGAATCAAGTTGCTACTCTCTCTACCCATCCATATGGTTGTCGTGTCATTCAGGTAATTACACTTTCATATTTCTTTGTAGCACATTAACTAAATCTGGGAGAAACGAATGTCTGTTTCTTTTCTGAGTTATGGGATTGCTTTTGCTTTGTCATAGAGAGTTTTAGAGCATTGTTCAGATGAGCCACATAGTCAATGTATTGTGGATGAAATCTTGGATGCTTCTTGCCAGCTTGCTCAGGACCAGTATGGCAATTATGTTACCCAGGTTGGTCTTTTGAGTTCAGTTGTTTCCTTGTCTCCTGCATGTGCCACGTTACTTTGATCTATTGGATTTCTTTAGGGCCTAGGCTCTGCAAATACTAGGAGATAGTTTCCCTTGTTTCGATGTGATGTAGAATAGTAGGTCTGAGCATGATTGGTTATGGATTCTGCTGCATGGCTACCAACAGTTACTGCCCTTCAATGCCCAGCGTATATGAAGATATCCTTTGATTGTTATTTATGAATCTCACCTTCTATAGTTCTCATAGAATTTTGTCAACTCAAGTGAAGAAGGGTCACTTCATCTGCATTATGAAAATGAAGTCCAAGATATTTTTATTTCTTCCTCTGTTGAATGCTTCCTGTCTTTGTATAAAATTAATAGCTAATTTATTTTAACTTAAGTCAACTTAATTCAAAATGACTTATTTTTATTTTTTCATCGTTTTTGCCTGAAAGCAATTTCATTTGGAAGAAAATATTATCTAGGTGTAACAATCTATTAAAAGTAAAATTTTTATGATGTTATCAAATTTTTATGAATTTTTATTTTTTAATGCCTAAAAAAATGTATCATAAAAATTCATAAAAATGTTTCCTTATTTGAAATTATCTTGTGATGGTATGGTAAAACTGAGGTGCTTGAAGCTTTGCTGCATTGGGGAAGTCTTCTGAAGGTTTATTGTATTGCTTGCAGCATGTCCTGGAGAGAGGGAAGCCATATGAAAGGAGCCATATTATTGGAAAATTAAAGGGAAGAATTGTACAAATGAGTCAGCATAAATATGCCTCAAATGTAATTGAGAAATGCTTAGAGTATGGGGATACTGCCGAACGGGAGCTTTTGATTGAGGAGATCATTGGACAGTCTGATGAAATTGACAATTTGTTGGTAAGTGACATAAAATAGCTCAACATACTGGATACCTATTTACATATTTTAGTGGCACCTGAAATTTATCTCTAAAATATTGCTTGGTTAATAATTTCTGTTTGCACTCACACTTAGTCAATCATTTGCGTTGCTTATACCTTCAAGTAATTTATTTCTGTGGTGATATTTTTGTAGCCATTAATGCATTCAACAGAAATCAATTGCTAAGAAGTGGAGAGTCCTCATATAAAAGCTCTAACAAACCACTTACCATATGGCATAACTCCTCGTGGCATGGTTCCTCATGTGTAGGCTGCTAAGAACTGCTAAAATGGGCCTGTCACGTAGACTAGGAAAATGGGCTTCACAATAGACAAACAGGGCAATACCGGCCTTACCTTTGATACTGTCTTAAAGCATCTAATGCAAACGCAAGTGGCAATAAGTATGGAAACTTAACCATAATATGAAGCATTAACAACCTTAAGCATGAGTGAACCCCACTTAGAAGTAGCAAGTGCTTTCCTTTTGTTTGAGTCTTTGGAACTTCTGGTGGTTATTTGAAGGCAAAATATAAAGTTGAGTATGTGCTTTCTTGCTAGGTTTTGGATCTATATGCTGAGAGTACGAAAAAAAAAAAGAAAAAAGGAAAAAGTTAAATGTCACAATCAGATGTAAACTGGAACTTCCTAAATCTATAGTTCATTTCAAGAATCTGGTAGTAGCTTCCAGCGTACTTTGATTTGAATTTTTCCCAGAAAAACCTACAACAGATCTTATCAGCCATCCTCTTTCTATCAAGCATGTAGCCCCAACTTCCACTGCCAACCTCCCATCCCCTGCTTTGAGCAGTTTGAAGCTTCGAGCAGAAATGAGATGGTTTTTACCAAAAGCTCGAATTTCCTTCCCCTCTTGGAGGAAAATACTGGTACATAACACTTGTTTTCCGTTCAAAATTCTTAGTCCACCTGAATATGGGTTCAAAATGCCTCGGCTATTTTAGAACAGGTCTGGATATTGACATGGAATTATGGGCGATTCTTTATGAGATTATATGTTGAACCTCCTTGGCAGTCCTCCGAATAGAAAGTTTCTTTTTCTGTAGAGAATAGTTGTTTACACACAGCTGTAAATATCGGAAAATGGAAATAATATCTCGATTAGGTTCGTTAGAGTAACCACAAGAATAGCATGAAACTAACTAGACATCTTCCAAGGAAGAAAAGAAACTAAAAAAGAAGACGACCTGGACTTTCAGCATTTCTTCTGAATTCTCATATAAATCTAATGTTATTGAAATACCTGTCATTCTATTTGTTACCAGATTGTTGATCTTTTGTGATGCATGTAGCTCTATCTTTGTCAAAGAATCTAACCTAAACTCAATTGGCAATGGCCAGATAGGCTGTACTGCAGTATAAGTACTAATAAACTCCTAATCTTAACCATGTGGAATTAATATCAGTTAAGATTCGGCCTCACATTTTGTTTTTTGGCCTGAGCCTCCTCACATAGAAGCGGATGAAATGATCAGAATTGGGTTTGTCTACCACAAAAATGGGTCTAGCACTAGACAAGCAGGGCAACAACTACTTTTGGCTGTGATACCATGTTGGAGCATCCATTCAAATACCATAGGCAATGTTTGTGGAGGACTAACTATGATAAAAAGCATAAAAAAAAAATCTTAAATTAAAGTTATTGATTTAAAATTGGTAATTAATTTGTTTAATGTCAGAATAACTTAACAACAGATTATTTTTTGCTGAACTAGCTGCCTTGATTCACATTTACTTGCATAGGTTTATGTTTATGTGTGTAAAATGGAACTTTTTGAAATAGTCAAATAATAAAAAAGATTGCAACCATGGAATCTTTCTTTTATAAAGTTCAGGATAAAAGGAAGTCTAATGAATCCTTATTCGCTTTGATGAATCTAAGCTTGTTGAATTTGATAAGGAAATTACTGCATTGCATCTTTTACTCTTAGGAAGTGTTTGGTTGGGGAATTCCAACTTCCCCAAATTTTTGAGAATAATATTCAAAATATTTGTGTTTGGTTAGGTTAGCAAAATAATCTTCTAGGAGTCTCACTTTCTAAAAGGGATCTTTCCTTCATAATTTAAGTGAATAATTTGCCTACTTAACATTGGAGGAAGTCACATTCCAAGAAAGTCCTTATATCAAACAACTATTTAGTCTTGTGATATTTAGTGTACAAATTTATCGGTAAAACTGAAAATTTAGAGAGACTAAAATTTAGTGGTTTGGTTAGAATGTACAGGAACTCTTTCAAGGAGAATTAATTATAGGTGAAAGTCAAACCTGGTTTAGAGTTTGCACGAAGTGTCTAAGAAAGTACGTTCAGATGAGTGCAACATCTTTTCTTGCCACGGACATGGTTGAGATAGCAAAGGGAATCGTGAGTATCAATTATTTAAGTCTGTTAAAGCATCCAAGCTGAAACCAATTTTGTGATGGATAAGGAATCCTCACTGCATTATATAGTCGCAAGAAAACTCCATTTTAAGACCATGTGGGGTTTAATATTCACCTCACATGCAAGCCTTCAGCCAACTTGCATGCGAAAGTAGTGAAACTAAAATCTGGAACCAGAATCAAACTCTGTAACACTCACTGGAGGCAGAATTCATACAAGTGAGGGTCCATGAAGATGAAGCTTCAGTTTTGATACCATGTTAAGTCATTCAGCCCAAGATAAATTGGTAATAGGAGAGGTGCGTCTCCACAATTATAACCACAGGTAATCCTTCCTGAGACAATGGGGTATTCAGCAAATTGGAAATGATAGTATGTAGCTAAATCACTGAAAGGATCTATTAAACTGTTAGTTAATCATGATCAGTCATAGTATGGTTGAGATTAAGGTTTAATAGGATGATGATATTTACAGGGAAAACTTGAATTTCCTTGATTAAAAAATTAGACAAAACATGCATCAAGTTCAATATAAAAGATTTGGACATCAGTGTTTATCCATCCGTTACTACTATGCTGCTTAAAACCCTTCCTTGTAAGTGCTTTTAAATACATTCCCCCCCTCTTTGTATTTTGCATAATGCCTAGTGGATCCTTTTTCTTCTTAGTATTTAGTATAATGGTTTGCTGACACCTGTTTTTTTCATTTCTTTATCCTAGGTCATGATGAAAGACCAGTTTGCAAATTATGTGGTCCAGAAAGTTCTTGACGTGAGTAATGACAGACAGCGGGAGATATTGCTTAGTCGTGTGAAAGTTCACCTTCATGCTTTAAAAAAGTACACCTATGGGAAACACATTGCTGCTCGATTTGAACAACTATTTGGTGAAGGTACATGAATTTCCTCCCTGGATACATGCAAAGATGGAAAATTTGATTGTTTGTTTCTGTCATTGCATATCGTATGAATCTAGACTACATGACTGTTATCATTGTGAAGAAAGAGAAAAGTTGTCAAATTTTCTTCTGAATCTGGGAAAGGACAAGGTTAGTGGGAAATGAATCAGGCCCTGATATATACTCTAATTTCTGGTTGAGGCATGTATCATTTGTTTTACAACTTTGTCAATAGTCAATCTGGTCAGCTAGAAAAGAAAATATTTAACAATTTTGTCATCTCCAAGCACCTCTTCATGAATATAAAGTCTATTTCAAGTTGACCATGTAATGTGAGGCTTGTTGTGTTCCTATTGGCTTTTAATGTCTCCAATATTGAGAATAGCCGCATATTCTAACTCAAGGTTTATGTTACATTGATGTAACTGGTATCTATGGTGCGCATATGACGTAGGAGAAGGGGAATGTGACAGGAAGAAGAGAATAGAGGGAGGAAACACCAAAATAGTTCTTTTTTCTTCGACATAAACATATTATGTCCGGAACCTATGCCTAAAATTTTTTGATGTGTGGTAATACCTGGGTACCTGAGAAGTCCATCTTCTATGTGTTAAGAGGCAATTGTCTGTCCACTTTCTTGAAATCTGCCAAAATCTATTGTTGCCATACTACTCACCAAAAATGTACTCATCTATGGATATGGTGCTTTTGAACTCTTTAAGTGGTTTTTCATATCAACACCAGCAATTTTATGCTGTTAGTTTTTTTCTTTGTACTTTTGACATAATACTTTTGCCTGTTTTCCTTAAGAGTTCACCATAAGCACAACCGACACATATATACCTATTTATGGAGTGTCAAAACAGGAGTGCTGTACAATGTGAGATGTCCTTGAGTACTATATATGGGTGTAAACGAGTTAAGTGGAGCCACAATGGTGCCTAACTTGAGGTCTTTCTGGACTCAGATAACACAGGCTTGAGCTAATTAAGCTTTCTGAATGTGAGCTTAACTCAGTTCAACAATGCTTGCACTTGGCTGAACTTGACTACCAAAATTGAGCTTGAGTCAGGTTTCTACTCCTGGAGCAACCAACCACTGATGTAATCTGTAACCTGAAATTCTCCAAACAAATGCATCCAAGACAAAGTTCCAAATCCAAATCAATACCATAGAACAGAAAATGCCTAGGAATCTATTACCAATCAGTATTCACAGCACAAACAAAGAAAGGCATCAGAACGTCTCTAGCTCGGACATAAACGTAAACATAAGTTTTGGATAAAAGGTGAAGCCCTCGGGCCAAACTCTTAAAAGAAATGAACATGAGAATTTTCAAGAGGGTAAAACACTGTGCAGGCTTTATTTGCTGATTTATTTTCATCATCTAATAAAGGAATGGTTGAAGGACCTAAAATTGGGCTCTGCCCATGCACTTGTTTTTTGAGCCAGGAGCTCAACTGATCTTTTTGTTTGATTTTTTGTCTTTAATGTGTGCTTTTTCTTCCTTCTTTTGTCTTTGTGAGTCTACCATGTTATACAAATTGACCGTTGGGGATTTGTCATGGATTGTTTGGGGCTTTTTATTGAAGATGCTGAATGTGAAATAATGTTTAAACAATTGCAGAACTTTCAAGTCTCTGATAAACACTATAAGAAAAATAAATAAATAAAAAGGAAAAACTGTATCAGCAAATCAGTGGAGGGGAAGAGTAATCACCACTAGATTCTGCACAACCTAAGAATGTATACAAGTATCTGAATCTTTGGGACTTGGTATCACAGAAACAGTTGTTGCAGACACTGATCCGCTAACCCCATTCCTTACTGGATAGATGGCCAGTGGTTTCCCTTTCAACTTAATGAACTTCAGTAAGATCGTGAGAAAGCCAAACCTCAACAAAGCCACAACATAGAGAACTAACAAACTATCTATAACTTGTCTGGAGTAAAATCATTTCACATCTTCGATTGAGATTGGGTTCTGGTTTCTATTGTCGACAGAATGTCAAGGGCCTCAACATTGTATTAAAGAGATACTTTCCCGAATGATCTAGTCCTTGTTTCTTGATATGGTTCGAGATAGAATCATACGTATTTGAGATGTCATTGTTGCTGACTGTGATTCATGGTTGCATGCTTTCTGCTGCAACATTGCTTACTAAAATACTTTGTCGATATAACGCTTGTTATAACTTTCCTGCAGAGGGCCAATCCTCAGAACATTGACAGATTTGGGATGCGGATGCTTGATTCACAACTCCTTAAGCACAAGGGAGTTGACAGTGGAAGGCCATGTCAAGCAAGCGACTGCAGCTTGCCGCCACAATCATGCCGCCGGTTTGATTGTCAATAAATAAACATATTTGTGCCTACTTGAAACTGTATTTATGTATATTGGTGTATAGGAGGAATGTATCTTACTTGGGTTTGTAGGTACAAGATATAGGAATTTCTTTGTTTCAAGTCTTACTGATAGATGTCATTGGAAATGACAAGAATAACTTGATAAGGTGTCATCTCAACATCTAGTTGTTTTAATGGTACTTTTAGTGATAGGGTTGATTTAAGAATGGTGCTACTACCATCTTTTCAGTACTAAAGATATTACAAGAGAAGTTACAAGGTTATTATATTATCTAGTTTGCCTTACAGAGAAACTTCTTGCATAAGTTAGTGCTTGAATCTTGGCCGGTCGGCGGTCGCAAACATGCTAGAGCTTGTGGCCATTTTTGTTTTGTTATGGTATTCTTTGTGTCCCTCTGGCAGCATGTGGGTGAAGAATAGGATCTTTAATATCATAATATCCGAGTTTTAATATTTCAATCTCCATTAACCACGTCGGTGAAGCCATGGATTTGCTTTGCCTTTCGATGGTTTCGTAATTTTTTTTTCAGTTTAGAATAAAAAAAAAAAGAGTAAGAAAAAGTAATGTTGCTAGATGTGTGCAGGAGAAACACGTTGATGCGGTTCAATAATCAAACTGCATTAAGTGATTGTTTTGAGAAGAATAAATAACAGAATTTATTCTGAATTTGAGTGTTTACAGAATAACAAATTTGTTACTTATAATACAGTTTCTTTCTTGATTTTGTGTAAAAAAATAAATAAAAAAACAAAGAAAAAAATATTCTGTTATGGTTATTCAATGTGTCCCTCTGGCAGCATGTGGATGAAGAGTAGGATCTTAATTAAAGTTTAAGATTGTAATCATAATATCTGGGGTTTAATATTTCAATCTCCATTAACGACGTCGGTGAAGCCATAGATTTGCTTTGCCTTTCGATGGTTTCGTTATTTTTTTTTCTTTTTTGTTTTCAGCTCAGAATAAAAAAAAAAAAAAGAGTAAGAAAAAAGTAATGCTGCTAGATGTGTGCAGGAGAAACACGTTGATATGGTTCAATTATCAAACTACATTAAGTGATTGTTTTGAGAAGAATAAATAACAGAATTTATTCTGAATTTGAGTATTTACAGAATAATAAATTTGTTACTTGTAATACATTTTCTTTCTCGATTTCGTGTAAAAAAATAAATAAAAAAACAAAGAAAACAAATATTGCTTCACTTCCCACTTATATAAGGAGGGGATACAATTTACCAACAAAGATCATTTGGGAAGAAGAGTGTCTATGGTCTACCCTTGATAAAACCCAACTAGCAGCCTGCAAGTGCTTGATGAATTTACTTGGCCTTAACCCCAATTATTTGCTCTACTCAAGTGGTGTTAAAATCCTCTAAAAGCACCGAAAGGGTGAAATTGAATAATATCCACTCATCCTATCAAAGAAACAAGTTGTTAGGGTTTTTTTTTTCATATAAATATTAAAGATGCAATGTTACATAAGTGCAATAGATATGCTTTACTGGATTTTAACGCAATTGATATGCAGACCACTATATCACGTGGCTAACTTGGGTTCTATTTTTTGCTTCTCTTTATAGCCAGTGAATAGGTTTAGGTTGGATGGTTCAGGGTAGACTAAATTGTAGAATATCTCTTGTATCCTTTTTCTTGTAATATTATGAGCACAAAAAAAAAACACATGTTCTATTGTGATGAATTTTAACTAGATCACATAGCTACAACATTTTGAAATGTGTCAATTATTTTTTTCTTTTGGTAGTCGAAATGTGTCAATTATTATGCGAGAGAGGGGTACAATTTTATTGGCAGTGTAATTCTAGTCCCTGAAGGGTTTAAGATGCAAAATTCCTAGTATAAGGGTTAATTTGTCCCTAATGTTAGAGATGAAGGTCTAATAAGGGGTTTGGCCCTTTTGACTCCAATGATAAGTCGCTTCGTCGGAACAACAATTTTTCGGTAAAATAAAACCATTTCCGTCGCCTCGTGGTTCCGCACTGTTTCCTCCGACGACGTTTTTTCGTCTCCCTCTGCGACTCCGGCGTACGAACCAAACAAATTCCTCGTGCTTAGATCTGACGCTTGTAAAAGCTCTTCTCCTGGCGCTGAATTAGGAATAAAACGGCGGTCTGTTGTGGCTTGCTTGACTACAATCGAGAGACGATAGGTCAAGGGAGCTCCTGCTATCGTCGTGCCTCCCTGAGAGCTCCTGTGAGTCCACTGGCACGTTAGAACGAATATTTCTGCTCGAATTCGGTGATCTTATAGGTACCGCCTGCTAGTTTCTGCTTCTGTTGATTCTATTAACCTCCCTCCCTCTCTCTCTACCCTCAATTTTCTGTTTGTTGACTTGATTTGTGAAATTTCTGCCTTTTGTGTTTGGTTTTATGTGCTTTATCTTTTTGTCCAATCTTAAACGCGATCAAAATCAGAGCCCCGTTTCTGGTAACTTCGGCGTGGACCATTTATGTTACATGTGCTAGATTAGTTTTTAAGATCTTAGGGCTTGCAATCATTCTTTATATTTGTTTTAGGAACAATTAAGTTTATAATTTTTAGCAGTTTGCTTTTCGTTTTCATTCCCTGCTAGGGGGTTTGTACTTCTGTATCTCCTCATCTGGGATAGGAATTTTGAGCCCTTTATGTTTTTTCCCTCCAGGTTGTTATAGGTTGACCACTTAAGGTGGTTTCTAAATTCTCCTCTTTGATAGTGGGTTTCTTTATTTCCATGTTTAAGTTAAGGATACTGTTCATGTTAGTACCAGCGGAGATTAGTTAGTTGAAATTAGTCCTTTCTAGCGTTTCATCATCTTTGACGCTCAAAAAGATAAACGAGTAGCCTTCCTAATATCTGGGCTCCGTATATAAAAGTTGTTATCTTTCTTTCTTCTGTATAACCATTGATTCGAGAAAATGATCTAGTTCTCATTTATGTTTTTGTGGAATTTCTTCCTTTCTTCTGTATAACTATTGATTTGAGAAAATGATCTAGTTTACTTAATGCAAAGCTTTTCAAGATTGAATACTGGTACTACCTGAGACAATTCTAGGTCTTCTGGTCTTGTCAACATCTTTCGGTAAATACCTCATTGCCTTAATTGTTTTCTATTAATCCCAGAATTGTATAGTTCTCTTAATTGTTTCATATATCCAATCATTCATGACCATGTAGTATATGCAAGTATCTAATAAAAGAATTTATGTTATAGGTCAGGTCTGTTGTTCTTCTTGCTGAACAATGGGCAAACTATCAAATGCATTTAGTTCAGTAAGCCGATTTTGTTGCTGCTTTCCAAGTGATTAGGTAATGAAGGATTTTGTTGAGAGGGCCTTTGCATTGAGGTTCTCTTCTACAAGTACAGCTGACACAGCGAGTAGATCTCCAGCACATCCTGGTTCAGAGGCACGACCCAGTGACACTAAGTATTCCAATAATTTCACCTGGTTGGGACCCGCTCTCTCAATCTTTGAACATAATACTGATTCCTTGGCCCGAGAGAAGGCAGTTTATGGTAAAAGTAATGGTTGGACAGCAAGGGTGAGGAGAATGATTTCTGGCAGCTCTATGAGGAGAATTCAAGAGCGTGTTTTGGGGCCAGGTAAAACTGGTATTTCGAGTTCAACAAGTGATATATGGCTTCTAGGTGTTTGCTATAAAATTTCAGAAGAGTCATCTTCAGATGCTGATGCTAGCAATGGATTAGCTGCATTTAAACAAGATTTTGCATCGCGAATATGGATGACATATCGTAAAGGTTTGAGTTCGACTTCCTCTCATGGTGTATTATAACTTGATTACCTCTAATGGCCTTTTTTTTTTCCGTAGGTTTTGATGTTCTTGGGGATTCTAACCTTACTAGCGATGTGAGCTGGGGATGCATGCTTCGGAGTAGTCAGATGCTTGTGGCACAGGTTTGTTATTTCAAGTTTCTTTCACTGTCTGCTGGTTTTCCAGGAGTTCATATTCCATCCTGATATTAGTCATGAAGGCATTATAGTTATTATAGATGTATGATCCTGCCTTGATTTAATTGTTTGACAAAGAAAAGCTTTAATTTAAACAGGCTTTGCTTTTTCATAGTTTGGGGAGATCTTGGCGAAAATCTGTACAGACGGTATGGCAGATTTTGTTTGATGTTTCTTCCTTGTTATTTCCTTGGAACTTTTTTGTTGTAATATATTATAGAGCAATGATTTTGATTCTGCAGCCACTTGACCCACAATATGTAGAGATCTTGCACAAGTTTGGTGATTTTGAAGCAGCTGTTTTTTCCATCCACAATCTTGTTCGGTCTGGAAAAGCTTATGGACTTGCTGCTGGATCATGGGTAGGGCCATATGCTATGTGTCGCTCATGGGAATCAGTTGCTCGTCATCAGAAAGAACAATCTGATTGCCAGTCCCTTCCAATGGCCATTTATGTTGTTTCTGGTGACGAAGAAGGGGAGCGAGGGGGAGCTCCGGTTGTCTGCTTAGAAGATGCTTCTAGAAGATGTCTTGATTTTTCAAATGGTCAAGCTAGCTGGACACCTCTCCTTTTGCTAGTTCCTTTGGTTCTTGGACTTGACAAAGTGAACCCAAGGTTAGAATGCTATGTGTTTCTCATTGCTAATATGGTCATGAGGCTAGTACAGTTGACCTCTTATGGGAATTATGGCTAAGAAACTGGCTAAGCACCAAGTTTAACCACAAACATGTCTGTTTGTGGAGTTGCATCTACTATTACATGTTTTTTCCGTTAGCAGATCAATCATTGTTTGATTGGGCAAAAAGTTGATCTTTTTCAAGGCTAGAAAAGCTATATTTGTTGGTTAAAATTCCTGCGTGGAAACTTTTCCCTGGAAGTAATGACAGTTTCACAAGTTGTTTGAATTTTTCTCTCACATGATGATTGTGGTAGGAAAGTTGCCTGGTATAAAGCTTTGATAGTGTGTTCTTTGCCTGAGTTTTTTGTATTAATATAGTCCTCACAAGTTAATGGACATTGTGAACTTCATGCCCTGACAATAACAAGTTGGATTAAGTTGTGGTATGATGATGTTTTGGATGATAATGAACTTAAAATTTCGACCTCATGATCACTATGGGGATCTAACCTTTTGTGTTGTTGGATCACCATGTTTTTGGGATATGGAGATGTATTTGTTATGAGTTAGTGAATCTGTGGCCAATATGTTAAAAATTACATAGGACCGAAATATCTGAGAGCATCAACAGCCAAGGCTTTGCCTGACAGTTAAAGTTTGTGGTTGTTATTAAGAGGTCCAAGGTTCAATCCCCCACTCCCTTGTTGGCCTCTCTCATATGTACCCAATAAAAAGAATCTGATAGCATTTAGTTGACAAAGCCAGTTCTATTCATCTTACCAGTTGCAGTTAAAAGAAAATGATTTTGAATATGACTATTTGAATAAAATATTTAACTGATTTAGGGCAACTAGTAACATGTATTTACAGGTACGCTTTTGGGTATACCTGTGGGTGTAAGCCAACAAGCCAATAGCATTCAGGTTGCCTGGCATAAAGTTCTATTGGATTGCTCCTCCAAATCCTCTTGCTGCTAACTTTCATTTCAGTTTGTATTTGCGGCATATTTTCATTAAATTATAATTACATTTTTCTATAAGAACCTATGTCATTTTTGTGAGCGTTAAATCACTAATGGAATATTTTAGCATGGACTTTGTTTTGTTATTCTACCGTTTTGATGAGTAGCAACAGTTCTCCATTTGTTTGGAGGGCCAACTCATATGAAGCAGATTCATGATGTGAATGGTTTGTGCTTAGATAGCAGAACTGTTCTATGAATTATTTACCATTCACTTGCATGTGGCATATGCTCTCTGATCCTGTAAGATAGCTTGGTTGCATTTGCTACGCTATTCTATTGTGCATTTCTTAGGGATGATTGCATTTGTCAAGCAGGTTGTAATGGGTAAGTAAAGCTATGATGGTTTTTGTTCAAAGAAAGGAATATACTTGAGGGAGCTTTTGTCTATATATATGAGTTTACTTAAATTATTTGGAAGAAGCATAGTGCAGGAACGTTCATCATGTCAGTTGTTTTAGGGGAATGCTAACCCAAAGCTATTTACACATTAGACAGTGGGACAATAAAATCTTGGCATACATTTGACAAGGGAAATTGTAATGACACCTTTACAGTAAATATGATGGTCAATATTTATTATACATGTCCTTGATGGATTCTCTAAGCAAATTTTCAAGTTCCTTTTTTATTTTTTTGAATAGGATAAGCATTTTCTAATTCTGCATGATATATTTTAGTTAACTGGAATTTGTGCTACCCAATTTTCTACAAAAATTTGGATATTTTAACTGAGTGGTGCTATTTTCTTCTTGATACAAACGTGTGCCAAAATCTATGTTATGGACATATATCTGTAAACTGGCCTGAATGCCTGAATGCTTAATTTTATGTGTCTTTTAACTTTTGGTGCCAGGTATATCCCGTCACTGCAAGCAACCTTCACTTTCCCTCAGAGTCTTGGCATTGTGGGTGGCAAACCTGGTGTCTCAACTTACATTATTGGTGTACAGGAAGAAAATGCTATTTACCTTGATCCACATGTTTGTCAGCCGGTAAAGCTGTGATTAGCCTCTTCTCCACACACACCCCCCCCCCCTTTTTTTCTAAAAAAAAACAATCCGAAAGTTTTAGCTAATTCACTAGCTGCTGGAATGAAAATAAGATGTGTAAAATTACACATTAATTCAAACACACTAACCATGTGGAGTATTTTCCATTGACATTCTGATATCAGGTTTGGTATGAATTTCCCTTTGTGGTCCATTGGTTCAAATATGCCCTGGACCTTAACCATGCGGTTATTATTTTTGGGGCTGTACATTAAACTTCTCACTTAATGGTCAATGTATCTTGTCTAATGATTGCTGATTACAGGTGATTGATATCAGCCAGGATAATTTGGAGGCGGACACATCCTCTTATCACTGCGAGTAAGTGCTGTCTCGATACTAAATAACTATATTTGAGTTTTATCCTATTTGTTTATTTGTTTTGTTATGCGTCATTGTAGTTGCCTTCGGCATATCCCCCTGAGCTCAATTGACCCATCATTGGCAATTGGCTTTTACTGCCGAGACAAAGGTTAGTTGCTTGCATGGTATCATGCTCATAATCATTTCATTTGTTGTGACTTTTAGCACAGAAAGTTCATAAACTATGGCCTTCTATTGTCATTGTATTTCTTATTTTGTCAGGTGATTTTGATGACTTCTGTGTCCGGGCATCCAAACTAGCTGATGAATCGAACGGGGCTCCTTTGTTTACTGTTGCCGAGAAACACAACTCGTCGAAGCCTGTACACCATGGTGGCATTTCAAGCGACATCAGTGGGGTTCAAAAGGATGAATCATTTGGTGTGTTAGCTGCTGATTCCGAAAGCTGTACAGGTGAAGATGAGTGGCAACTCCTTTGATGCTTAACCTCTTGGGCATCATACGAGCCCTCGCCAGTTGCTTTTAAGGTCAGAAGTAATGAATTGGCTGGTTGTAGCACGCCTGCCCAAGAGGGTAGAACAAGAGTTAGAAAATAGCTGGACTATTTATCATTCTTTTCTTCTTTGGGTTATTTAATTAAGAAAATTGATCCTTTTATAGACTACGTGGAAGCTGTTTATATGATTAACCACTCATTGGATGTTGTAAAATGGTTGCAATTGTTTTATAGTTGGAGGGCTTTGGATGCATATAAAGGGATTTCTTAAACAAGAAGCATTACACTTTGGAGGTGGAGGGTTTCCTTTTCTAGCTAAATAACCAATTGGCAAGTAACTTCGCTTCGCTATGGTGGAGATTCAAGCCTGGAGCTTGGAAAAGAACAAAACAAAAGGAAATGTATTGTACTAAATTGTCATCCAATCCGTTGTTAACCAAACATAAGAACGGGAATTCAATAGGGAAGATCATCAAAGATTCAGTGACGTAATGTCTGGATCTCAAAAGAGCTTCTGAAAGGGTGTGGGGGGTTGTTCTCCAGAAAGAACATAGAGAAGGGATAAAGCACCAAAAGGTACATAGCATGGAAAGGAGAAGATATATATAAACCCATAAGGAACGCAGCATTATGACAATTATTTTACTTATTTTCCTCCTCTGCCACTGAAACGTTCTTCGGCCGAGGACCAAGATACGGTTCATTGGTCCGTTCCAAAGCAAAGCTTGCTGTAGGCCATGAACGACTTCATCTCCCCAGTGACCTTTAACAAGGCTTCTCACGAACAATAGACATGTGGCACTCTTCAAGGTTTGATTCCAACCTCTCAACTCCCTTCTTTAAAATGCCACACAAAGCTGACTTGGTTACCTTTTAAGTCACGAAAATGCTGGCATCATCCTTTCCTTACTTAAAATATTAATGCTTCTTCTCTTGTATACTTATAAAGCATGCTTCTAAATACAAAAAGAAAAAAAAATTGTGTTTTATGTTTGAGTCAATTCAAACTCTTTCAATTACTGTTGTAACAATCATACAAGTAGTAAATTATTCTCTAGGTACTTAATTGAGAATTTAACAAGTTTTAGAGTACTTAACTAATTTACAACTTTTGGAAGTTTTAAAACATAAAATGATTTAGAGTTTATACTTTTCTACTTGTAATTAACATTTCTATTAAGGATTTGAATTTAAGATGCAGCTTGAGTTTGGGCTCAAGACTTGTTAAGGTCGGTTTGATAATTCGATAAGGGCTCAGATGGTTTTCACCCTAGTATGTTGCCATTTTTTTAATTTAGAAGCATTTACAGGATATATTAGTGTATTCATTATATATGAAAGTTAGGGGAAGTCTGCATACTTCTTAAAATCTAGAGGATGTTAAGTTACAATTAGCAATTTTTGAGGCACAATGCGCCTTTGATGGGAACTAAATCAATTGGGGGCAGGTGATGTCTGAGCGATGAGTCATTCGGCTGCCTTCCCACGGACTAGTGTTTTAGTTTCGTCTTACTAGTAGGGGTGAAAGGAATTGACCCTAACCTTATTTTTCATGTTAGAGTTATGTTGGCATAGGAAATAAGTGTGATTTGGGTTGACCCGAAACCGACCCGATTCAGAGAAGTCAAAATTATATTAGTTCAAGTCAAACCCGAAACAACCTGAATTAACCCGATTCTCATTCCCATCCTAGCCCAATGCACCTATATACCTCTAAATCCCTAACCTTAATCCATTTATAGTTGCCACTCACTCTCATCTTATTGCCTTCGTTCGTTGTTCACCTTAGCCTCCTTCTCTCAGCCTTGCCCTTCTTTGCTCGGCCTCCTTCCCTTGCATCTTGTGCCACCCCCACCTCACTGAGACGTTGCCGTCTCCCTTAGTGCTCTACTTTGCTCTGGTTCGCCCTTCTTTGCTATCATTCTTGTCTATTGGTTAGATTGTCCTTCCTTGTCATTGTTCTTCATCTGTTCGTCCTTCCTCCAGACCATAATTTACTTGGTTTCGGTTTTGTTTCATAACACGTTCTTTGTCTATTGGTTAGATTGTCAGTAGCTGGCGACAGTGGCGGTAGGGGTGTCGGGTAAACTCGATGCTGAACCTATATTTTTTGGGTAGGGTCAGTTCGGGTTGGGAGCTTGAATCGGTTCTATTCAGATTATGAAATGGCAGTTGCTTATAACTTTCTTACACCCCTACCTACCAGTTTGTGGTGAACCGTTATCTTCATAGTCAAAATTGAGAATTTAACTTGGGTTGTGATTTGTGATCTTTCATTTTGTAAATGTTGAATTACATTAAAATAAACAAAATTATAATTGATATTTGATACCATGTTGGGTGTAGAGGGTTTGGGTCGACTGTTGAGCTGAGTTCAACATCAGTCATAACCAAATAAAGAGGTAAAATCTAAATATGGTCCCTTAACTTTACAGATCATCTTAAAGTGGTTTCATGACCTTTTTTGGTCTTTATAAAGTCCCATAATTCAACTATTATGTCCTATTTTGTTTCTTATTGTTTGTTTAAACGTTATTTCAAACAAAACTTACTTACATTACATGACACCCAAACTGCTAGATTGCTTCCTCTTTAAATAAAATGGATGACCATACTATACCTTAATGGAAATTCAGACCCAAATTAACACAAACAATAATTTTAGGGACTTGAAACACAAATAATCCAATCCCGATTCTACTCCTGATCTGCCCTCTCCTCTGCCCTCCAGTCCGACGGTCCCTCTCCTACGCCCTCTAGTCTTAGTCATCTCCATCATCTCTTCCTTCTCTGACGTCGTCTCTTCTATCTCATTTTGACTTGACGGGAATAGGATTTTGGGGATTTGAGATTTAGGATTTTGGTGTTCGGAGAATAGGAGATGAACGATCGAAGGCCGAAAAAGAGGAATCGGAGATAAACGATCGAAGGCCGAAGAAGAGGAATCAGAGATGAACGATCGAAGAAGAGGAGAGAAGAGGAATCGGAGATGAACGATCGAAGAAGAGGAATCGAAGGCCGAAGATTGACGGTGAATCGCTCACCTCCAACAACGTGAACGTCCAGGATTTCTAATGGTGATTTTGTTTGATGGTCTTCAGGGACACACCGCCCCTCCTGAACTGGCTCCATTTGCTATGGTAGATGTTTAGCCTCCACCTCCAGCTAGCGGTGGCGAGTGAAGGAGAGGAGGAATCGACCGCCGTACGCTTCTGAAATTGAAGGCCGAAGAAGATGATTTTTGGAAATTCTGCTTTTTTGATAAATTATAAAAGTGGTTTGATATAACCTACACTTTATTCTCTCTATTTTAAAAACACTCTACACTTTACCTTTATTTCTTTTATAGTACCTGATAAAAGCTTTTGAAACCTTAAATTAAACTATCTGATAATCATGTTTCAGTAATTTTAAGATTTTTGATATTTTTTCATAGCTAATTGACCATTAAAAAATACTGATAGGAAGAAAAATGTATTTACAAAATCAAAAACTGATAATTTAAAATATCTATTAATTATAAAAAAATATTAGAGAAATTAAAATTAGTGGAAGACGACTATTGCATGATGTAAATTACAGTTTCAGAAGTTATTATCGGACAATATAAAAGATTTAGGCGCAAAGTATAAGTTTTAAAAAATAAAAGGGGTAAACTGTAAATTAAAGTAAACATCATGAGCTAATTGCAACTTTCTCTTGCTTTTTTAAGTCCTCATAATTATTTGTTATTGTCAATTTTAACTTGAAGTTTCTTTTTCTTCTAGTATAATCATCCATGGGGCAGTTTGGGACTTACCATTAGGGGTGTTCATCTTCATCTAACCTGCTTAACCGGCGAAATCGTATAGACCGAACCGGATTAACCCATTAGCTATGTGGGTTTATGGGGGTTATGGTGCGGTTTGGGTTTTAAAAATTAAAAACCGATGTATATGTGGTGCAGTTTGGGTTTTAATTTTGAAACCCTGTAAACCCGAACCGAACCGCATCTTTAATAACCTCATAGAAACTTCTGTTTGAGGTTGAGGAAAGAATTGTTGAATTTGAACAAATTGAATCAGGTAAAATAGTTTCTTTTGTATTTGTTGTTAGTATGTTGTATAATATACACATAATGATACATCTAATTTATAATTTATTATTCTAAAACTTTACAGAATTTTTCTAGATAATTTAGACATCACTTGTTATTAATGGTGGCCATTAGGCCGGGTTGACCCTAGCCCGCCCTGGACCCGGCTCGGGTCAAACACTGGCCGGCTCGGTCAAACCCGGGCTCGGGCCAGCATGGAGTGGACCCGAACAAAGGCGGGGCAAATTTGGGCCTAGAAGATGGGGGAAGCCCAAAACTGACGACCCGGCCCATTAGCACACTCAACGTTGGACCGGACCGGACCACGACCCGGGTCTAGCCGAACGTTTTTTGACCATTGCTTGCTGCGCCGAAATTTTTCAAAAAAATTGGGAAAATTACACCCTGACCCTCCCAACGGCTCTAGATAATTTTTTTGACTCCCAGACTTTTTTACCCTTAATCAACATCAAATAACGGCTGGTTTTTGAGGGCTTTTTGGGGAAAACGAATTTTTTCTTCTCCTATAAATAGACAGCCTCCTTCCCACACTTCATCACACCAATCTTCTCCTACAATATTCTTTCATTCTCTCTAATATCTCTTTCCAAGTTTATTAATCTTTCACTAATATTTTCTTAATTGCCTCTTAATCATCTTTCCATCTCTTCAATTTTTTTCTTCTACTAATGGCTTCACGAGGGAAGAACTCCGGCAAGGGCAAAGGTGTTGCCTCCTCCTCATCTGGCACATGGTTGGTTCATTTTTCCGAGGACGTATGTTCCGGAAAAAGTGAGGCTCGCATTCACAAGAAATTCCCGACAATGATCCAAACATCAACATGGAGGCATACGATCTTGGCCTTGACGATCAACTCTCTGATGATGATGTTGAGGAAATTCCACCGCCCCAAGTCGGTGCCGAGGAGTCTCAACCGATGCCACAAAGTGAGCTACCCGAGCGGAGTCAAGTGGAGAGCGGGAATTTGAAGGCTTCTGTTTGGGCGCATTTCGATCAAGTTTGGGAAGGTGAAACGAGATATGCTAAGTGCAAACATTGCGACAACAAATTTGCACACAAATTGAACTCCAGGACGGGCACGCTTACAAGGCACTTAAGCAAAGTCCATGGAGACATCGGCGGCATTTCCGGTGGACAAACACAACTGACGGGTGTTGGCAGCTCCGGCGGTCCAGGTATTTTTTGATTTAATCCAAAAACTGTTAGGCAAGGTTTAATTAATTGGATGATGATTACTGAAAAACCATTTAGACAAGCTGAGGATGAACACTTAGAAAAATTCATCCAAGAAAATCTAAATCCTGCTTATAAAAAAATGTCTAGGCGAACGGCTAGAAGAGAAAGCTTTAAACTGTATGAAGCTAAGAGATGTGATTTACAAGCATATTTTTCTACTGTTGATCACTGTCTGTCATTTACATCTGATATGTGGACATCTCCAATAAGACAAAATTATTATTGTGTAACTGCTCATTGGATAGATGATGAATGAGTCATTCAAAAACGGATAATTGCATTCAAATGTATGAAATCTGATCATATGGGTTGAAATATTTTTAACTGCATTATTGAAAGTTTACGTGAATTTTTGTTGCCGATAAAGTTTTATCTATTTCTTTTGACAACGCTTCAAACAATGATGCGGTGGTGAGAGAATTGATAAAAGAAATAAAACCATTGCTTGATGGAAATTTTTTTCATGTTCGTTGCTTGTGCCACATTTTGAATTTATGTGTCCAAAATGGTTTACAACAACTGCAAAACCAAATTGAGTCAATTCAAAATGCTTTACTTTTTGTTAAAATATGAAATAAATTGGCTCGTGAATTTAAAATATTTTTTTATTGAAAATGGGGTGAATTTTTCTTGGAAAAGGTTTAAAATTGATTGCCCTACTAGATGAAACTTCACATTTGAAATGTTAAATGGCGCTAAACCATGAGCAAATCTTTTGACTCACTTTGTTAACTCAAAAGTTCAAGGCGACTGGCTAACGGACGAGGTTTGGGGAAAATGTTTTAAGTTAGTTGAGTTGCTTATATATTTTTATTAGGCAACAAACTTTTTCTCTGGAGTTTATTACCTAACAGTGCACCAAGTAATGTTATATTTTGTAAACATCGTCTATATTTTCCACCAATACAAGGACGATGAGTTTTTGAAACTAAGTGTTGAAGCAATGCAACAGAAATGGCTTGATTATTTTCAACAAATCCCACAAATTTATCTTATTGCATGTGCATTAGATCCAAATGTCAAAATCACGGGTTGTTTGCAATTGTTAGAAGCATACTATCACACATATTTAGGTCAACCACAAGTTTCTGCACTTGCTATTTCTGCTGAAGCTGACCATAATTTGAGAGAGTTATACAAACTCTACTCTGTTAAGCATTCTGATAAGGTTAGGTCATCCGAGCCAACATCCGCCCGACATTCCACTTCCTCATCATCATCATCAAGGTTCAACCCAGCGGCCAGTATTCTCAAATGACTGAGACTCACAAACCCGGGATTGGCGAAATGGGATGATTACCTCCGCACTTCATTTGAAAACAATGAGGAAGACATCCTCGAGTGGTGGAAGAACAAAAGAGGAAGATTCCCGATCTTATCCATACTGGTGCAAGAGATTTTGGCAATTCCGGTTTCAACCATCGCCTTCGAGACTACCTTCAGTGCAGGGAAACGAGTCATCTCGGAGAAACGAGCAAGGCTCGCACCTGAAGCTGTTGAGGTTTGCATCCATAACCGGGATTGGGCGTTTGCTGCTCTAAGGAAACAAGATATTAAAAGCTCTGATGATGATGTCCCTTCTAATGATGACCAACAAGAGTAGATTCTAGGTTTTCATTAGAATTTAAGAAATATAATTGATCTGATTATGCTGTTAAGCACAGATCTTAAGTTTTACCTTTTCATTTTTTTTTCCGTGGAACATTTTGTCATTTTCAAGTGTAAGGCACGTTTCAAATTATGTAAGTGCCGTTTGGCTTTTTTATTAATAAAATTTGCACCGGCGGTGGCGTTTCTTCTAAAAAAATATATATTTCATAAAATTACTATCAAACAACGATTGAAAACATATTAAAATGGTGTTTTTTAAAATTGGATAAACCCGGCCTAGCTTGGACCCGCCCCGGCCCAGCCCGCCCCGGGTTGGACCCGGCCCAAGCCCAACCCGCTTAGATGTGGGCCGTGCCCGGGTCCGGGAAAACCGACCCAGGCCCGGCCGGGTCAGGTCGGCCCACTGGCCATCACTGCTTGTTGTTGACCACTCATTCAATGCATATTTTTTCTATGTAAGCATGTTCTAATATTCAGGAATTTATTGTTCATAATTTTAATTCATTTTGAATGTCTTGTAATTCACACTTAGTGGTTTCATACAGGTGAAGTAAAAAATCATTACATATATAAAGCTAAAATATTTTGAAGTAATTTTGCACTCTAATCAAGCATGAGCTTTGACAACCTTGTGTGGCGGGAGCTTTGAATGCCATATATTATTTTTGTATTTTGTAATAAAAGTCTACTTTGTGCTTGTGATGTTTTAAAGTATGGAATTGTTGATATTTCGTAAAAATATTTAGTTTTCAGAACAACATATTAACATTAAGACAAGTGTTTTGAAGTAATTTAAACTGTTTTACAAGATAGACAAGTTAAAACCGGTTAAACCGAACTGCACCGAACCGCATTCTATGCGGATTGGGTTTTAATCGGAGCTTGTGATAAGTTGTGCGGTTTGGTTTTATATTTTGTAACTTGGTCATCTATGCGGTACGGTTTGGGTTTACGGTGAACCCGGTTAAACCCACACCGTGAACACCCCTACTTATCATTGAGATAGTAAGTGTCACATAGGTAAGTTTCGTCTAAAATAACGCCTAAGGGGCAGCTCAATTAGGATTAATCCAATTAATTGATCCAAATTATTGCCTCGGTAAACTCTCGGTTAAGAATGAGATACATGAATGGGGTTGGAGTTGAGCATATTTATGGTTCATTATATGGTATGTTTTTTTTTGTTTTTTTGCTTGTTTGTTTGTTTGTTTTTTTTACCAATTCTTGGACAACCCTAAGAAGCAACAAGCTCCAACTAGCCTCCCTCCTGGTCTTCCAAGGTGCTAAAATCCATTGTGAGGTGCTCTTCGCTGGCGACTATCTACTCCGAGTTCAGTTCCCACAGCTTTATATCTCTTTTGGGGAACCCGAGTCAGCCAAATATGCCCAATTTGAACCTCCCAAAGACTCATCCTCAAAATTTCAATCTTCTTCATAGGTCACTACCGTTGTCCACTTAGGTACGTTGTCCAACCTTCCCTTTTCATTCTCGTTCTTTGTCGCTTATATAGCCTACTACTTGTCTAATTTGCCTATTTTCCCTCTTGATTTCAAGAGTTTTGTTGCCCTGACCATTGGCAAAATGAAGTCGCATACAGACAAGCCTGTGAAGAAGTCAATTAACGGTAAGCTATTCATTGGTGGTCGTGTCGAAAGATGGTAGCCGGAAAAAAAATGATTGCGAAGCTTCAATTTGGCCGCATGTCTAGGTCGGGATCACCCAAATGGTGATTGGCTGTGGGGAATTGGATCTAGAGTTGTTGGTGGCCAGTGGAAGAGCCTGGGCAGTGTGGGTCAATGACTTCGTTTAGGAAGGTGGTCAAGGATGCTTCAACTAGGGGTTGGTGTCTCGTGGAGGAAACATAGATTGAGGAGAGAGGGTGTCTACCCATGACAAACGCTCTCAATGGCTAAAGATGGTCATTTTCCCCAACTACAGGCCCCTTTTCGTTTCCTAGCCACAACCATTTGTTGATCGTGCTTAAATGACTGACCCATTAATCCCATTAATGGGCTCTGAACTTGCCCTAAACTAATGGTAGATGTTAAAATAGGACACATTAGTTGAGTTAAAAAACTTTAAAAGAATGAAAAATAGTTATGAGACCATTTTAGGATAATCTTTAAAATTAAAGGACCATATTTGGATTTTATCCTAAATTAAAGTATATAATAAGAAAGGATTCCTAGAATAAAATCTCTTATTAATTACACGTTATCTAGGTTTAACTCTCTCATCTATAAAAGGAGATATTCACGACATATTTAATGTACGTATGAAAACTCTATTTTCCCATATTTATTTTGTCCAGTTTTAGAGAACTAATGCTACTGTTGGAGGGTTTTTCTCCAAAACATAACTCCGGTTCAACAACTGCACCGACAGCAAAACTATCGATGATCATTCAACCAAAGACTTCATCTTGTAAATGGCTATTAGCAAGAGATTTGAGATTCAACTATTCACCTCTTTACGCCTCCTTTCCATATATTAAAAAAAGAAAGAAAGAAAAGGTAAATTTAGCAAATTTACCACCAAAAAGTAAGGCTTGGTGTAGATTTACCATCAGTGTTATTGAAAGTGCAAATTTTGCGTCAACATTATTTAGGTGGAACGAACTAGGCACTATGTTTTGAAAAGTGGAAAATCAATCCAAACAGCAGGAATATTACATCAACCTCCTCCCCGCACCTCCAACATTGCCGGCAGTGATAGGCCAGTACCAAGGATATGAATAGGTGCGCTTTAGCATGGGAAAAAAAGTCCTAACTATTCTTTTGTTACTCATCATGGTTATTAAAATCCCGACTTAAGTCTTAGAAACTTACGTTTCTACGACTCTAGAAACAAAAAACATTTCAAGTCTTAGTATAAACTTATATATAGATAGAAACGGGTAGAATCCTGACGTTTTTAAGACTCTAGAAACAAAAAAACATTTCAAGTCTTAGTAGAAACTTATATATAGGTAGAAACGGGTAGAATTTTGATTTTAGTTTTAAAAACTTATAAATTTTACGACTTTACGTTTCCATCTTATTATATCAAATTTCCTGAAATTGGGCTAAAATATGAAAGCAAGCAAAAAATATATTAATTTATTACCAAATTCAATTTTTATACAATCAAACTAGACAAATTTAGATTAAAATAAAAAAAATAATAAAGATAACCGAAAAAAACAGAAATCATCTATTATTTTTTCCCTCAGGCTTCTAGTGTCATTTGATTACTTTTCTTCACTATGCTTTTAATAGTTAAGTTTATGTAAATGTAGTTGTAGCAAAGAAAATGCCAATGATAATACAAATATTTGCATAAATGAGTTTAACTTATTAAATGATAAAACTAAAAAAGAAGAAGAAGAAGATATGAATTTAGAAGATAATAATATTAATACTATCATTGGTTATAATGTTTCTTGTGTTCCATTAGATAATTGAGATATTTTTAACTTTTCATTTATGAATTGTGAATTTGAAAACTTTTTTTTTTTTGTATTATATGTTTATGCCATGACATTTTTATGGTATTAAAATATTAGCAAGTGAAAAAATTATATAATATGAAGTTCCTGAAATAATTTAGATGACTATATTTTTTTTTATTTTTTTCTAAAAGTTTTTTGATAAAATCGTATAACTTTATAACTTTTTATGACTTTACGACATTAGAAAAACCAAAATGACTCTAGGTAGTAACCCGACTTTAACAACCTTGTTACTCATGAAACATTGGCGACAACTTGGAACCTTAACTCATGATTTTTCAAGCAAGTAACTTTTTACCCATGTAATTGACGTTGTTAGTGGTGGCGGTCAATTCAAAGAGGAAGAATAGGTAGGTGCTTCTTTTCATGCGTGACAAAAGCCTAAACTTTATTTCACTGATCATTTTTTAATGGTGATTTATATATACCCTTTTAACTCTAACAAACTCAATTCAAGCCATTATAAGATGATTGTGGTTTGATTTGAAATGGAAAATGGTTTAGCAAAGCTGTTAAGTAACAACCCCATCAATTGGCCACAGGAGGTTGTAATGGTCACTATTAAAAAAGCTCACTAATTTAACGATCAACGGCTAATTCGCTATAATGTTGATGGCAAATTCGGGTGGCAAATCCGCTCCAAATCCTACTTTTGGTTGAGCCAGTTGTGATGGCACCCGTCCATCCATGCCCAAGGTTATGCTCCTGTATTGTCTTTCAGTTGCTAGTTTGTTTGGGACAGCCTAAAAGAACATGTACTTCATAGTGATACGAGCATTCGGAACTAAAGCCATGTTTGAACAACTATACATGAAATTAAATAACATCTTTGAAATTAAACGACATATCCCAAAACTATGCTACATATGACTACATCGAAAACTTAACCTAGAGAGGAAGAAAAACAGGTCTAATTTCATCTAGCTTCAACAATTGACGTCGTCACAACATTCACGGAAAAATTATCTTCCTTGCTCTTTTGTGAGGTGGGGTCTAGCAGACTTCTAAGTGTGAAAAATGCCGGTTGCTTCGGAGATGGCAAACAACAGTGTTCATTGCTAAGCATCAACACAACTTCGGACATGGTTGGCCTCTCAATCTGGTGTTGTTGAACACAGAGAAGTGCAACCTGGATGTATCTGGTGAATACTGAATCAACACTAGCACCCGCCTCTTGAAGATTTGCATCCTTCAACTCCAATACCCTTCCCCTTGTCCAAAGGTCCCATGCCTGCAAGGAAAAAAAGTAAAAGCCTGAGAAAAGAAGAAAAAAAATGCTACCGTGCATAATAGTTATGTGTCTAGCTCATAGAATATTGCCATCTTTTCGCTAACTAAAAACAACCGGGCTGGGGGCCCTGGGAGTCGAGAAAATAATGGAAGCAGAACAGTATAAATAGCTACATATACTACAATTTACAAAATATTCCCAGATAAATCTAATTTCAATACTGAAAAAAGAAAAAATTTAACCATTTTAAATATTATGTCAAAAGAGTTTTTAAGGTTTTGTGCATACTCAAACTAAAATATATCAGTATAATCATACTGATTTCCTCTGAAATTAGAAGCATATACATGTGCCTTGCAAGCATCGAAGTACTATTCCTTTCAGAAATTTCACAACTGACTATTTTTTTTTTAAAATTTTTCCCCCCTAGAAAAAGAAACACTATGGTGCCAGATTCATTAGCGCATTTGAAAACTCACATATCCAATAAGGTTGAGGAAGTCAGTGTGGTGAAAGGAGTTGTTTCTCTTGCCAGTTAGGATCTCCAGCAACAAAACCCCAAAGCTGAAAACATCTGATTTAACAGAGAAAATGCCTTCTGAAGCATACTCAGGAGCCATATAGCCACTGCAAATCATCATGAAACAAACAAATAAAATTGAGCAGTTAGGATGATTTATGTACATAAATCACTAAAATAGATTTTGCCAACCTCTGATGTTAATCTTTGATGCTTTTTAGCCAAACAAACAAATAGAAAACTAATTCTATACATACTATGTTCCAACAATTCGACTAGTTGCTCCTTTTCCATTCTTTCCAAAAATTCTTGCCATCCCGAAGTCTGATATCTTAGGATACATGTCTTTGTCCAACAAAATGTTGCTAGCTTTCAAATCTCTGTGAATAATCGTTAACCTTGAATACTGATGGAGATAAAGAAGACCTTGAGCAATTCCTCCAATGATTTTAACACGAGTTGTCCAATCAATGGAGCGACCTTTTGCTGAATCTGCAAATGTTAGAAGGTAAAATGAGACCATAAATTTATATGGCAGTGAAAAGTAAACGTTCTCAATCAACTTTCAAATAACATGCCCTAGAAAAGCACTTGAAGCTTTGCTCAGTGGCAACTTGCAAAAGCATGGGGTTCAAGCCTTCTTAGAGGCAAAAGACCCACCTAAGTTGCACACTTGCATTCCCCTACCTTCTCAAAACAGTGCTTGTAATTCATTTCCAATATAATTAGGGAAAAAAAGGAGAAGTAAAATGCCCAAGTAGAGTAAAGAACAAATGAATTTCACATGAGTTCAGAACGAACCAAAAAGGAAAATGTCCAAGCTCTTGTTGGGCAAATATTCATATACAAGTATGTTTTCATCTCCTTCAATGCAACACCCGAGAAGTTTCACCAGATTCTTATGTTGGAGCTTGGCTATGAGCTCTGCCTCATTTTTCAACTCATCCCATCCTTGTTTGGATCTTGTTGATAGTCTTTTTATAGCCACCTCCTCCCCATTTAGCAACTTTCCCTATAACAAGAAGTAGAAATCTGAGCTCCTGTTTTTCTCATGATCCCACTTGTTTATAATGATTTTTCACGTTGCACATTGATGAATGTCATATAGAACGGCTGCATTTCATTATCTGTAAAGGACTCACCTTGTATACTGACCCAAATCCACCCTCACCTAGTTTGTTGGAGGTAGAGAAGTTATTGGCAGCAGCACACACACTAGAGAAGCTGAACAGGGGAATCTCAAAACCAGTGTTGTTTGTTTTTGTCGTGTTTACTTCATTTCGCACTTCCTTACAAGCTGAAAGGCTCGCACTTGGTTCAAATTTTAACAAGTCCTCCCCTGCTTGATGAAGATGAGATTGCCAACTTATCAGAATGAGAGAAAACAAGATTCTCTATTGGTCAAGACTAAGTATGACGATTACAGCTTATGATTGGTACTGAAAAAATACAAAGTTCAAATAGTAAAGGTACGTCATATGACTTGCCTTTGATGTTCCACTCTTTTTTGCTCATGCACCACAATAGGAGGCCCAATATAAGCATTCCTGAGGCACCTGAAAATGCTACAGCCATAAGCACTATTTTCTTCCGATTCTGGCCAACTGATCCTGAAACATAATATACAGAATTATTCTGCAAAGTGCAAAAGCTGATAGACGTTTATAGATTTCTTGTTTCACAAGCATAAGTAGTTTACAATCATGGACAAACCTAAATCCGAAGCTGATAGACGAATATAAATTTCTTGTTGACTATCGCCTTGATTAAATTCAATCATATCAATTAAATCACCGAACCAAAGCAAGCAACCACTCCCTCCTTGACTGATATTTGAATTTGCATAAGCCGTACAAGAACAATTGTTCAAACACATCACTTCACACTGCCTAAGGCTCATGTTGGTATCTAACCAGAACTCAAGCAAATCAGGCAATTTAACACCTATAAGCTTAAAAAATCCATCGCCTCCAGAGCAGTTAAGCGGCACATGTCTAACACATCCATCTGACCAATCAAACAGCTCCCATTTTTGTGCTACTTTAGGAGTGAAACCCTTCAAGCAATCACACATGTACTGTTTCACAACACCGCAAAGGCCATTTGCTCCACATCTTCCATAATTATCACATGGATCATTTGGATATGAACGCAAAAGATTCCATTCGTTCATTCCTTCATCAAGTAAGTACAAATCAACTGAACCGGATAAGCTCATTACTAGCCTTATAGGAACTGAGCTGTTGTATGTCTGATAGAAACTGTACAAAACGTTATTGCGGAAGTTCGAGACAAAAGAACCTGCTTTCAAAGGTATAACACCACTGAGTGCAACTCCATTCCATGGCCCTGAACGAAATTTGAGGATTGATCCCTTGTTGATAACCAATTCAGATAAACCATGATATTTGAATCTGTTAAGAGCAAAGCGAAGACAAATTACAAATATTAGATGAGCAGCCCATAATGTTTTTCTGAAATAGTTCATTCAATTATAAAACATAAATGCGAAAAAAGATCATAACAGCACCTATACACAAAGTCTCCTGGAGATGGATCCTCCGGACTTTTCCATGATGTGAGGAAAATATCAGGCCCGTGGTCTAAGGCACGCCCCATACTCATACCTGGAAGTCTGGTGTCAGTTGGATGTTCAAAACTTTGCCATACATAGCCTCCAGGACTAGAACTGCTGCTCTGGTCCATAACAGCAAAATTTCCAGTATCTAGAAGCTGAGCTATTGGGTCCCGAGCAAGCATGGATGAATTAGAGGACCATAAAATGTTTTGTGTTTGGTTCAGAAGAATGAGTTGTCCGCCACTGACGATTCTAAGAACTCCACCTGTGACTCTGATTGGATTGTTTCTGTTTGCGACCCAAACTACAGTTTTTGGGCTTCGCTTGTACCTGTGGCAACAAGTATGGGAAAGTTAAAGCCAACAGAAATTAACTGGATGGAACAATATTTTAGATATTCCATCTCTCCAAAGACAATGTCATCGATCACATTGGTTTCCATCTCTCACAAAGACAATGTCATTGATCACATTAGGCAAAAGGGGTAGATTTGCCGCTAAACTATAAGGCTTAGAATAATTTTGCCACTAAACATTTTTTGTAGGCAAATTTGCCATTAACAATTTCATTGTGGGCAATTTTGCCACTAATCATTAAATTGTATTTTCTGTTTGTTAAGAGAATATTCTATAGAACAACTCTTAAATTAGTCCCTAAAAAGTTTTCTCTGTAACTTCTATCTACCCAAACCTTTTACAGCACCTAAATGGGTCAAAACCCTATGTTTGATCACACAACCTCATTGCTAAGCTTTCTTGTTTTCACCTTTATCGTTCTCATTGAGCAACCCTCCACTGCTGCTATCATTGTTTCTTTATTCTAGAACTACAACACCTTTGGATTTAGTCCCCACCAGCATCAATCGAACCCTATTTGATCAAGGTTTGTTCTCATGAGCATTTCTAGAATTGTTGCTAGGAAGTGTGGAAGAGTGTAGGTAACATTGGTGGCGGAAAGGGTGGAGGGTTGTGAAGGGTACAGGGGTTTGTTGAAATGATGATGATAGTGAAAATTAATGATAAATTCAGAAACTTAGGGGCCAAGGTGTTGGGTAAAGGAAACTTGAAATTGAAACTTGTATTTTTCTCATTTTTTCATATTTGTCACATTAAGCAATTTTAACGACCGGTGGCATATTTGCTCCTAATACAAAATATTAATGGAAAATTTGCAAATTTCAAAAAGATTAATGGCAAATTTACCTGTAAAAAACATTTAGTGGCAAAATTACTCTACCCCTATACTTTAGTGGCAAATTTACTCCTTTTGTAACAACATGCAATATGTCTATATGCAAAGCAAGCACTCCAACAGAAATGATAACTGAACTCCTGTAATTTATAAATTCTACTAGATCTTGAGCTTAATACAAGACAAACCCAACTAAACCAACAAAGACAACAAAACTAGCAAAATGCGCTTAACATATATGTATACAATAACACCTCTTGTAAGAAGTGCTAAACAAGTTGAAGGCAGAACATAGAAGTACCATATTCCCAAATATCTGCGGTCCGAATTGCTAGGAGAAAAGAAACCTAGCTCAAACCTGCCGCCAAGAGAAACTAAAGTCTGGCCATCAGTCAAAGGGGTAGTTGGAGTCAAGGAGTCTGCCGCAGCAGAGAACTTGAAGAATAATGTGCTGGAGACAACAGAAAAGAACAAGAAAAAAATCCTTAGCATGTGCACAGTAAACATTCCAAAAAAGGTAACTTCTCTATAGGACAAGAAGTTTTTGCTTGGAACTGCTGGTATCAGAAGTATGATCTTGTTCCTTATTGTTGAAACTTCAAAGTTATATGCTCCTCTGTTGGGATGTGCTTGAGTTGTGACCAGGATAGGGGTATTGACCATTCAACGCATTGATTTGCTTTCACAAATAGAACCCCCAGCCCCTCCTTTTCAAAGTTTTTGAAATTGAAGAATAGCACCTATTGATGCTTGACTTTCATATGGAAATATTTCACCTCACCTATGAAATATCGCCAGAAATATTCCTTGTCGTGAAATTTGATGTCATATGCTTGAATTTTGATCAAGGTATGGAGTACTGACTATTCAGCACGTTGACTTACTTTCAGCAATAGGACAACAACCCCTCCCTTTCAAAGTATTGGGGCGCTGTTGCTCATGGAAAAAAAAAAAAGTATAAACAGCAAAATTCTTGCTAATCTATGAGTTCTTCAATTTCACGAGGAATATAGGAGAAACAGTTCAGTTGGGCAAAAAAAAAAAAAAAAAGAAGAAGAAGGGAAACGAACCTGCATCAAACCTTTCTCTTTCAAAGTTCAGTCGGCGATTCCGGCATCGAGAACGTCGTCCTCTGGCCACAACCTCGTGTGGCTGCGGCGCCATGTCCTCATACGCGATGTCCCAGTCGTCCACCTGCATCTCCGTGAAGCACCCTTGCCCCTCTCCCTCTCTGCAGCCATCGAAAGCAGTGGCACGCTTCGCCAGCGCCGACTGATTCTGTAGATTCCCCTTCTCCTGCCTTAGATTCTCATGTTATACCTCAAGTTTGAAAACCTTTTCTTAGCTGCCACTCTTTTCAATACTCGTAGAAAATACTGGAAGATGAAATAATTTAGACATTACTACGGAATATTATTTGACATTTTAAATTAACTGGAAGATGAAAAGTAATTAAATAATTTAAATTTCATCTTTAAAATAGTGTAAAAAAGGAGGGTAAGACTCGTTTTCTTTTCGAGCAAGCATGAGAGAAACATACCTTCATAAAGAAAAAAAAAATGAAACAATGTAATTGCACAGTCGCACAATAGGGCTTCTAGAAACCTCTCTAATGATTTTTTAACTTATGGTCTTCAACATTCTCAAGCTAAATGAACTGGCAATTGAGTTCTAACTTAATTGCCATGCAGACCATCATATCACGTAACTAGCCAATATTTGAATCATGACTCATGTAAGATATTGCTTCTCTTTACAACAAGTGGGTGAGTTTAGGTCGGGTATACTCTTGTAATCTCTTGTATCTCATCTCTTTCTAAGTGTTAAAAAAATATATGAATTTTGGGGTTTACCACTTATGCTAAACAAGTAGTATATACTTTTCTTCTCTATGAGAGTTTGGGTAAAAATTTCTAAAGAGCAAGTGGCCAGAAAACACATTTAACCCCTAAACTTAGTATGCCAAGAGAGTTTGCTTGGAGGCTTCAAAAGATGCTAAGATTGTAGAAGTTAGGGCCGACGTTGGACTGATAATGAAACATACATGAATATGCTATTCCTGGGTTATGCTCAAAAGCTTGGAAGGATGGCTAAGCTCAGTAACTTTTCAATAAATGATCTGTTGTAGTTGAAAATGACAAAGTTAATTGACTTGTTACAGAAAAAATGAAGGGCCAGCCATCGAACAAGCTTGTTCTAGTTCTTTGGTGAATTGAAATAGAATTGTGGAGTAGAGGTTTTAGTTCTTCGGTGATAGCTCCATAGAATGAGGTTGTCGTGAGAAAGAGAACATGGTAATACTGGGCATACGAGGTAGACTATGAAAGTGCTGCAGGTAGCTTGGTGTCATAGGCTACTGATGATTAAGGATGCTAGGGGTGGCAAAAGTGGTAGAGGGGAAGAATCCAATCAACACCACCATGGTGGAGAAAGGAAGAAAAAAGGTTATATCCTATATGGAGGGAAAAAGACAGAGAACGAAGAGTTAGGGGCTTATAAAAAATGAGAGCATTCTAAAATACAATAGAGGGTAGCAATACCCTCTTTTCATGGCTCATCCCCAAATTTTTATTTTTTTGATAAGTTAAGGACCTAAGTTTAGAAATGCAATAAAAGTATAGAAAATAAGGGAATCAAATTGTAACCTGAACAACCAAGTTACAGATTATACGGTATGTAATTTAGGTTAAATGGTATTATATTCAGGTTCATGTGATATCAAATTCAGGTGGTATGAGAATCAGGTTGATGTAGTATGAGATTGAGGTTTATGTGGTATTAGGTTGAAGTGGTATGAAATTGAGGTTTATGTGGTATTAGGTTGAAGTAGTATGAGATTTAGGTTACATGGTATGTGATTTAGGTTTTGTGGTATATATTTGGTATGAGATTCACGTTTTTGTGATATGGTATAAAAATTAGGTTATATGGTATATATGTGGTATCAAATTCAGGTTCATGTGGTATAAGAATTAGATTAATTGGTATGAGATTGAGGTTCATGTGGTATATTTATGGTATAAGATTCAGGTTGTTATAGTATGTGATTCAAGGTAAATGGTATAAGATTCAAGTTCATTTAGTATGAAATTGAGGTTTATGTGATATATATGTGTTATGAGATTCAGGTTTATGTAGTATCTATGTGGTATGAGATTGAGGTTCATGGAGTATATATGTGGTGTGAGATTCAAGTTATGTGGTATAAATATGGTATGAAATTCAAGTTCATGTTGTATATATGTGGTATGGTAGTTAGGTTTTTATGGTATGAGATTAAGGTTCATGTGGTGTAAGAATTAAGTTAAGTGGTATGAGATTTAAGTTCATTTGGTGTATATATGGTATGAGAATCAGGTTGCTGTGGTATGAGATTCAGGTTGTGTGGTATGAGATTTAGGTTATGCGGTATGGGATTCAGGTTATGCCGTATGGAATTCACGTTTTTATGGTATGAGATTTAGGTTGTTGTGGTATAAGATTCAAGTTAAGTGGTATGAGATTCAGGTTCATGTGATATAAGAATCAGATTAATCAGTGTAAGATTCAGGTCCATGTGGTATATTTATTGTATGAGATTTAGGTTGTTGTGGTATTATATTTAGGTTAAATGGTATGAGATTCAGGTTCTTGTGGTATGAGAATCAGATTGTTGTGGTATAGGATTCAGGTTAAGTAGTATGAGATTCAGGTTAAGTGGCATAAGATTCAAGTTCATGTGGTATGTGATTCTGGTTATTGTGATATAGGATTTAGGTTAAGTAGTATGAGATTCAGGTTCACGTGTATGAGATTCAGGTTAAATCGTATGGGATTTATGTTAAATGGTATGAGATTCAGATGCTTGTGGTATGAGATTCAAGCGCTTGTGGTATAGGATTCAGGTTAAGTGGTATGAGATTCAGGTTCAATTGGTATGAGATTCAAGTTAAATGGTATGAGATTCATGTTCTTATGGTATGAGATTTAGGTTCATGGGGTATGAGATTTAGGTTATTGTGGTATGGGATTAATGCTAAGTGGTATGAGATTTAAGTTTACATGGTATGAGATTCAGATTAATGTGGTATGTATGTGGTATGAGATTCAGGTTATGCAGTGTGTATGTGTTATCAGATTTAGGTTATTTGGTATATATATGGTATAGGATTCAGGTTCTTACGGTATGAGATTTAGGTTGTTGTGTAATGGAATTAGGTTAAGTGGTTTGAGATTCAGGTTTATGTTGTATGAGATTCAAGTTGTCGTGGTATGAGATTCATGTTAAGTGATATAAATGAGATTTAGGTTTATGTGGTATGAGCTTCATTTTTATGTGATATAAGATTCAGATTCAAGCAATATCAGACTCAGGTTCAACAGGCATGAGATTTAGGTTATGTGGTATCAGATTTAGACTGTTGTCATATTAAATTAAGGTTTAACTAGCATGAGATTCAGGTTATGTGGTATCAGATTCAAGTTAAGTGGTTTCAGATTGAGGTTTAGCTGGTATCAGATTCAGGTTATGTGGTATTAGATATATATTGAACTGGTATGAGATTCAGGTTATGCAATATCATATTTATGTTTAAGAGGTATGAGATTCAGGTTCAGTTGGTATAAGATTTAGATTATTATGGTATCAGATTTAAGTTAAGTGGTATCATACTTAGATTCAAGTGATATTAAACTGAGGTTCAGCTGGTATCATATTCAAGTTATTTGACATTAGATTTAGGTTCAACTAGTATTAGATTCGGGTTATGTGGTATAAAATTTAGGATCTGTGATATCAAATTCAAGGTTGGGATTTAAGATAAGGGTTTAGGGTTAGAGATTTAATGTTAGGATTTAGGACTAGGGATTAGGGTTTAGGGTAGCGATTAGGGATTAAGATTAGGTTAAAGTTTAAGGAGTAGGGTTATGGTTTGGGTTAAGGATTAGGGTTTAAAGTTAGGGTTTAGGATTAAGGGGTTAGGATTAGGATTAGGATTATGTTTAGGGTTAGGGATTTAATGTTAGGGTTTAGGATTAGGGATTAAGGATTAGGGTTAAGAATTAAGGTTAGGTTAAGGTTTAAGGAATAAAGTTATGGTTAGGGTTGAGGATTAGGGTTTGGGATTAAGGTTTAGTAAAGGGTATTGATTAGGAATTAGAGTTAGGGATTAAGGTTTTTTTGTCGTTATATTTTTCGGTTTTTGTTACTATTTTATGGTTTAAGTTAAAAAAATAGATAATTTTATTTAATTTTATTTCTTTAACATCCATAATAGTCTTCATAATTACCTAACCTAAATAACTCGGCCTAAAATTGCCTAAGATAGAAATTGATTTGACTTGTATTAAACTTGAATGAAAAAATCCGAACGTAAAATCTACTTAATTTGAAGGCAACTTGAAACTAAAAACTCAAACTTGAACCAATTAAATTACGATTGTTATTATAATTTGGCTTAATTACCCTAGCAGCCCTTTAGCTTGGTTGACTCATATGAGTTTGTCCATTAACTGAGACTTAGCCTTTGTTAGTCGTCTAACTTTGCAACTTATCATGAGTTAGTCCAATAAACTAATTTTTCATAATACCGTTATCCTTTTTTGAATGTTAAGTAGAGTTAGAGGTTAAAATGTATAGTAAGAGAAATAACATGGATTCCTATAACATTTTTTCTTTTCCATCAGGACGTGTATTTTACTTTTTTTTTTTTTTTATTTTTTTTACCAGAAAGAGGTTTTTGCTTAAAATATGTACATATTTTTTTCCCAAAAATCAAATACATAATTTTTCATTAGTACTTGTTAATTGCTTGTAAAAAAATTGGAATATATAATTCAGGCAATTTGTTCTTATTATTGTTTTTTACAGTAATAATAATAATAATAATAATAATAATAATAATAATAATAATAATAATAATAATAATAATAATAATAATAATAATAATAATAATAAGTAGAAATATGTATTCAGTAAAAAGGTATAGTTAATTAATAGAATTATATTTAATGATATTCAATTTATTAAATGTAATAATCACATATATAATTAAATATCTTAAACCAATAAATCTTTTCTTTTTAGGCCTAAAATGTATATTTATTAAATAATGATATGAATAATGTATATAATTATATAAAAAAATATTACTCCATATATCTAGATTATTTGCACCATTTGTAAATCATACATATATTAAGAAAAATGAAAAAAATTATGAGTTATTTTCATTTTTTTTCTTGTACTTTTGCCCAAAAATAAAAAAAAAGATGAAAATTGGTACCTCTATAGCCTTAAATTGGTATCCCTATAACCTTAAATTAGTACCACAATAATCTTAACTTGGTACCACCATAAACTTAACTTAGTACTATTGTAATATTAAATTGATACAACCATAACTTTAAATTGGTACTACTATAACCTTAAATTGATTTTAGTATAATCTTAAATTGGTACCACTATAACATTAAACTGTACCACCATAATCTTAAATTGGTATTACTATAACCTTAAAATAGGGTTTAGAGATTAAGGATTAGGGTTTAGGATTAGGGTTAGGTTTAAGGATTAAGGATTAGAGATTAGGGATTAAGGTTTAGGGTTACAGATTTGGGTTTAGGGATTAGAGTTAAAGGTTAAGGTTAGGGATTAGGGATTAGGGTTTATGGTTTAGAATTAGGGATTAGGGTTTAGGGTTAGGATAAAGATTAGGGTTACGGTTTAAGATAGGGGTTAGGCTTAGGGTTTGGGATTAAGGGTTTGGCTTAAGGTTTAGGGTTATGAATTTGCGTTTAGGGTTACGGATTAGGGTTTAGGGTTAGGAATATGATCAGGCATTAGGCTTAGGGTTTAGTGTTACAAAATTAGGGTTACAGATTAGTGCAAATTTATCTAAAATTTTAAATAATAAGATTATGGATTAAAAATATGAGATATGTCGCAGAAATTTTCTAAGTCCACCAAAAACAATTTACTTAATTATTTATTAAATATTTTGGCACCTTTATTCAATAAATTTTTTAGTTCTTAAAAAGATTAAGTAAATTAAATTATTTAAATAATTGGATAACTAGCTTAAAATTATAATTCTCTATGTCATCAACCTTATTAAATTAGGGTCAATTCATTTTTAACTTAAATCAACTTAATTCACAATGATTTATTTTTATTTTACATCTTTTTTTTCTTGGAACCAAATTCTTTTAGATTCAATATCATGTACATGTGGTAATCCATTTGAAAATAAATTTTCATAATTTTATTAAATTTTTATAAATTTTTATAATTTTAGGCATTAAAAAATCATACAAATTTAATAAAATTATAAAAAACTAGATATTCAATAAATTATTACGCCTACATAATATTAGCTTTTAAATAAAATTAGTTCTAGGTAAAAAATTTTAAAAATAAAAATAATTCATATTAGATTAAGTTGACTTAAATTAAAATGAATTGACTCTTAATTTGCAACTAAAACAACAAATAAAAAAATCAAATAAAAATACAAGTTAGGGTTAAGGATTAGGATTAGGGTATAAGGTATAGGGTATAGGGATTTGGATTAGGGTATAGGGTATAGGATTAAGATTAAGGTTAGGGTTAGGGTATACGATGGTGATTAGGGTAGGGTTTAGGGTATAGGGTTAGGGTTAGGGCATAGGGTTAAGGATTAGGATTAGGGTATAAGGTATAATGTTAGGGATTAGTATTAGGGTATAGGGTATAGGGTATAGAATTAGGGTTAGGGGATAGGGTTATGGATTAGGACTATTGTATCAAGTATAGCATTAGGGATTAGGATTAGGGTATAGGGTATAGACTTAGGGTTAGGGTATAAGGTATAGGATTAGGGATTAGTTATTAGGGATTAGGGTTTAGGGCTTAGGGATTAGGTGGGGTTAGGAATTAAGGTTTTTGGTTATGGATTCAGTTTTATAAAACAGGTGGGAAATAAGTGTAATTTAAAAAAATTATTAAAAAACTTGACATGTGCCTTACATTTTAAGAGTTGCCACTATTCAATTTTCCTAGGTTGATTGAACCACTTATATGGTCTACAATACGAATCAGATTTGAATGAAATAAACTAGTTACTAATTAGTTTTTCAAATGTAAATAGCATGAATAAAATTCGTACAAATTTGTCTAAACTTTTAAATATTAAAAGTACATTGAAAAAATAAGATATGTCTCAGAACTTTACCAAGTCCACCAAGAAAAATTTACTTGAATATTTAGAGTCACTTCGTTTTAACTCAAGTAAATTTAATCCAAAATAATTTATTTTTATTTTTTACATTCTTTTCATCGAAAACCAGTTTCATTTGAAAGTTAATATTATGTAGATACAATAATCCATTTAAAATTAAATTTTACTAATATTATTAAATTTTTATGAATTTTCCTTTTTAATTTCTAAAAGTGGAAAATTTCATAAAAAATTAGTAAGATAATAAAATTTTTATTTTAAATGGATTATTACACTTACATAATATTGAATTTTAAATAAAATTAGTTTCAGGTAAAAAAAATATATAAAATAAAAATAAATTATTTTTTATTAAGTTAACTTAAGTTGAAATGAATTAGCGCTAAATTAAGTATTTACAGCATTAATTCAATAAATTTTTTAGTTCTTAAAAATTTTAAGTAAATTAAATTATTTAAATAAGTAGATAACTAGCCTAAAATTATAATTCTCTATATTATCAATTTTATCAAATTAATTTGTGCCTAAAACAACAAATAAATAAAAAATCAAATAAAAATACAAATTACCAATGCTGTCAGTGACTATTCTTCAAACATAGAAACATTTAGGACAAAAACAAACTAACGTATAAATAGGAGGGCTAAAGGTAATTTTGTACCGAGAAGCAATAGTGGACTTGGTCAAAGGGGTTAAATATTGATCGGTTCTGGAAGTGGAGAGGTGACGACTGATGGAGCGTGGAAGTGGAGAAGCAACACCGGAAGGAGCATGGAAATGCAAATCGAAGCTTGGAGGTAGAGAAGCGAAGTCGGACGAAGTGTGGAAGTGGAGAAATGACGGCGAAGTGCGAATTAGAGTGTGAAAGTGTGAGAAAGAAGGTGACGGAGGGAAGTGCAAATCGGTGACGGAGGGAAGTGCAAATTAGCGACGGGGATGGTTTCGTGAAGGAAGAAGGCGATGGAGAGAAGAAGGGAGGATGAGATTTCAGGCCAGTTGTAACTGGTAGAACCAAGGTGCCACAACCCTCTCTCTTATCATATCCCAATCTGATGCCTAAATGAGAAGGAAATAAACATTTGGGACTAAAATGATGAAAAGGGAAATAAATAAACCTATGGTGGTAATTTTGATCAAATCTTATTCAGTAATGGACGGCTGTGATTGGGGAGGTATACAGGTTGGTATTTTGGAATGTTCCTAAAAAATGGGGCTGTCCTTTCACTCTCATGCATATCTTATGGGACCTTTCAATTGGGCGTTCAATTGAAATTTAACAGGTTGGCATTTTGGCTGAATTATTATAGTATAATGGTAGAGTAATAGGGTAGGATCTCACGGTTTATAAGATTCTATGAGTATAATTGATCGTATAAAACGAGAGATCCTACGCTATGACTCTACCATTATACTATAATAATCCAAACAAGTTTTTTTTTATGCAATTTTATCCTAAGTTACGTTTTTTTAAAATACAAAAGATGTTTCATTTTAATTAAAATTAATCCAAACAATATTTTATAAACCAATAATGATATAAGACTTTATAAGACAACAGGAATATAAAAGTGATCACAAAAAAACTACTTGTTTTTGTGACACCAAATGAAGAGAAGAGAATCACATTAAGCTAAATTTTTCAGACAAACCAATAATAATCAAACAATACTAAAACCAGTCAGATATTAGAAACCTGAATAAAACTATACATAAAAATAAAAAGATTATCTAAAAAACCTAAAAAAAAAATAAAGACCAATTTTATGCTCACAATGACAATCTCATCGATCACATTAGTTTCCAACTCTCACAAGGACAATGTCATCGATCACCTTAGTTCTGAAAATCCACTTACTTACAAGTATATGTACGTATTTAACATCGCACTGCACTAGCGGCCCCTGTGCAATCTGCGAGCCATCTCTCTCACACACGCACACACCAGTCACTCGACTCCCGCAGCAGTCCACTCGTGACCCATCCACCGCCCACTCGCCCACCGCCCGCTTGCCGTTCCGCCAGTCTCTTCCACGTTCCGCTTGCTTCACCAGTTCTTCGCCCTGAGATTGTTGATTTTGATACCAATTTTCATCCTCTTGCTCTGCTAAGTCTCTCATCATCTGTATCTGGTTAAGCCTGAAGTTGAGAGCCTTTGTTGTAGTTTCTTAGAGAGGGATTTCGGTTTACAGAGTTAGGTTGCTTATATTTTGTGGAAATTGCATGAAAATGTGAAAATTGTAGCATGTATAAAAGTGGAACAAAAATTCAGTAATTTCGGGTTGAAACCGAACCGAATCGAAATATTTTGATTTACTTTTAATCAGTTTTGATAGCCAATTTGGTTAATTCGGTTCTTTATAATAAAAAATAAAAACCTGATTTAATCAACTAATTCAGTTTGGTCCAAACCAACTAAATAACCGAATGCTCACATTGTACATTAAGAATTATTTGAGAAGAATTAGGTCTTCCCATTTATGCAGTTGGTTGCACTTTCACCTCTCTATAGCAGAAATATATAAAAACTTCAATCAGAAATTCTAATCAAAGCTTCCCAATATGTGAGCAAAAACCTGGAAAATTCAAGCAAAGCAAGAACATGCAATATGTCTACTCGTAAAGCAAACACTCCAGGAAATGATAATTTATAACTAAATTCTACCAGATCTTAAGCTTAAAACAAGACAAACCCAACTAAACCAACAAGCACAACAAAACTAGCAAAATGCGCTTAATATATATGCATACAATAACACCTTTTGTAAGAAGAGGTAAATAAGTCGAAGGCAGGACATAGAAGTACCATATTCCCAAATATCTGGGATCCGAGTTGCCAGGAGAAAAGAAGCCTAGCTCAAACCTGGGGCCAAGAGAAACTAAAGTCTGGCCATCAGTCAGAGGGGTTGCTGGAGTCAAGGAGTCAGCCAGCAGAGATATTAAAGAATAATGTGCTAGAGACGATAGAAACGAACAAGAAAAAACACCTTAGCGTGTCTATAGTAAAGCATCAATTGTCTTTCTCTGACAATTGTTCTATTTGCAGTTACATCCACCTGGACTGAGCATTTTTCATCAATGAAATTTACCAAGAACAATATACTCAATAAAATGAGTGATTAGTCTTTTAACTGATCAGTCAGCAACTAATCATTTGCAATACATTTGGAATAAATTATTGATTGATTCACAATACGAAAAAGATCCCTCTTTTCCAATGGCCAAATTTGCCCAAGAACAAATTGCTGGAAATAAGAATGTTTGACAGTATATAATCGCAAATTGCTGCAATAAGTATCGCAAAAGCAAATTGTTCACAAAGGTCTGGTGAGGTTAACTGGAACCAACAATCAAGGATTCTGATAGCCACTATTAGAAAAGATCACCATTGATATTCTGAAAGCCAACATTAAAAATTTTCCTATAGTTGGTTCTAGGAAAATTTCATTAGTGACTTTCTGATGACCAACTGTTGGGAAGTGCCACAAATGATTTTTTTCCAATGATTAGTTATCGGCAAATTCTTTTCAATTTATTTTTAATTTTTCAAAAAGCTTGAGGAAGAGAGGAAGAAGAAGAAAGAATGGAGAAGTGGCTCAGGAAATTGAAAAAAAAATTATACAAAAACAGAAGTGAAACTACATATAGATGATCATCATTAAAGGGAAGAACAAAAAACTAATTTATATTTATAGTTTTTGGTACATGCATGTAATTAAAAATTTTTTCCTTCTCTTAAGTAATCATTTTTAGGATAAACCATTCTCAGTAGTCAAGTACCTTTAAAGGAATTATTACATTTACATAATATAATTTCTAAGTAATAAAGTTTCAATATAAAAATTCACTTTTAAATAGATTGTTACATCTACATAATATTTGTTTTCAAATAAAATTAGTTGCAACAAAAAAAAGATGTAAAAATAGAGATAAACCATTTTAGAAAATAAGCCAATTCATTTTAATTTAAGTCAACTGAATTATTTTTATTTTTACATATTTTTTACCTGAAACCAATTAATTTCATTTGAAAACCAATATTATATATATGCAATAATTCATTTGAAAGTAAATTTCTATGATGTTATTAAATTTTTATAAATTTTTTATTTTTAATACCTAAAACTTGAAAATTTATAAAAAATTAGTAAGGTTAACAAAACTATATTTTTAATGGATTATTGCACCCACATAATGTTGAATTTTAATTAAAATTATTTTCAGTAAAAAAGTGTAAGAATAAAAATAAGCCATTTGAAATTCAAATGACTTAAGTTAAAATAAACTGGATGTAAGTTGACTTAAGTTAAAATTAATCAGTTTTAGTATTTCCCAAAAAATCAAAATTTATAGCCGCAAAAAATCTTTATGCTTTTTTCTCGATATTTTTAGTTCATAAAAAAATGTACTTATTCTTCTTAATTGGAGACAATTGTTTTTTTTTTTTTCTCTTGGATTTAATAATATTGTTATCACATTCCACACTAAATGTTTGTTTCCGTCATCGGATTATATTATATTTTATTTATATCTATGTTTGTACCTGTATTTGTCTTTTTACTTTTATATGGTCGAGTTATTCTGGACATATGTCCACAACAATACATGGACAAGATGCTTCTATTTCCAAAAATACCCTGCCCAGGATGGACTGCCGTTTACTTTGGCTTGCCGTCTCCGTCTGCCGTGCCCTGGTCCAACCATGTGCCTGCTTTGCCGCCTACTGTTCTTATATTCGTGGATTAGCTTTGGATGCACCTACAATTAAACTGTTAAATACTAATACCGGTAGGTATATCATATCTTAAATTTTTAAGATATATCGTATGGTATATCACATCACATATTGTTATTATTTTTATAGAAAATAAATATTAGAATATTATTTTAAGATAACATAATTTGTTTAATAATTTAGTTTTATATATTTTATATGTATTTTAATTTCTCTCATCATAATTTGTCAAATATAAATAAAATATATATGATAGAAGATATTCAGTTGGGGTAACATACACCAGAAATTCAATTGGGGGATATTATTGAATACCACAGGGACCTTCAAGCTGCTACGATTCATTAAAATTTTTTATTAATTAAGAAAAGTAACAAAAAAATAAAAATAAAAATTTATTTTATGACATGTGTATTATTTATGTTTTAGTGTTTTATATATTTATGATGTAAAATGAAAAAAATAACCACAAAAAATAAAATATAACAGTATGTACCACACGATATTTATAGTATACTCGATTTTTTGACAAAATGCATAAGGAGCAGCATTTAACACTATGTCCAAAATATTATATGGATTTTGGAGGCCTGCTTTTGTAGTTCAGGTGCACGAATAAATTCCTCATAGAACAACAGTCTTTGATATTTTTCTGCTCTTTTTTATAGGCGAAATTCCTACTTTAGTCCTTTCCTTGCTTTCATTAATCATTTGCACCACTACTAATTTTACTGTTTTCGATTCAATCACTTTCACAACTATTTTGTTACAATTAGATCACATTAATTAGTTTATGAACATGAACCAAGAGAATGTCAATAGAAAATTATTGAAATATTAATGAAAACTTTATTGCTTTGTGGAGTTTATGTTCCTTCTATTCTGGCAATTCAGTAACCAAAAACAAAAAACAAATGCGTGCAAGAAGATGAGCATGCTGCAACAAAAGAAAAAGACCAGGCGACAACAAGATTATAAATTATACGCACCTTTTTAACACTTTTTATTTTATATGAACTCTTCTCAAGCTTCTAATTCTTTCTAAGGTCTTTTAGGCAAAACCAGAAAGCAAAAAATTAAAGAGACGCATGAAGATAGAAAAAATGTTATTCAGTTTCATACACTTTTCATAGACACATTTGTTATTTTTTCTTAACATATCTCTCAGTTTTCACTGACAGAAAAAGTTATCGTGTTTTATGTGTTTATCATTTCCATTGACATATTGGGCATTTTACGTAGATATATCTCACAATTTTCACATTACTTTGTTTAATAGCTCTGAATGGTAAAATAGGTTATTAAGTTTAATGTAGTAGTGTTTTCATTGACAGATTATACTTTTTTCTTTTACACATCTTACAGTTTTCACATATATTTGGTAAATAGTTCTGAATGATAGAATAAATTATTGAGTTTCTTCTTGTTGTTATTTTCATTGCATATTATAAACTTTTTTCTTTGACAAATTTCACAATTTTCACATTAGTTGGGTAGATAGTTCTGAATAATGTTGAATAAGTGATTGAATTTTATGTAACTGTTGTTTTCATTAACATATTTTAAATTTTACCTTGACACATTTCACAATTTTCATATTAGTTGAGTAAATAGTCCTAAATGGTAGAATAGATTATTAAGTGTCATGTGTCAAATGTTGGTGTACTACTTTAGAAATTTTTGCAACAAAAAATAGGTGAATATTCTAAAAACTATAGGATGTGTTAATAGAATATTTACTAAATGTTAATGAAAATTGTATAGCCTTCTAGAGTTTTTTTTCCCTTTGCTTGGTCATTTAGTTTACACATATGAACATTAAGAAATTATGAGATGCGTCAATAGAAAATTTACTAGCCGTTAATGAAAACTATATAATATTGTGGAGTTTAATTCTCTTTGTTGAGGCTATTGAGAGAATGAGATTATGTATGAAAACTATATTATAAAGTTAAGGTGATGAATTGATCATACCTCAATTGATATGGCTCGTTTCTACTTTTCTTTAAATCCACAAAAAGCTAATGCATAAAATTCAAATTTAGTCCTCTAACTTTAAGTTCATTCTAATGTGGCCCATTTACTCAAAAAGTGATATTAAAGTTCCCAAACTCAACTTGCGTATCTTATTTTGGTCCATACTATCAATTCAAGCATTACTTCGGACGGAAATTGCCTACGTAGCACCTCAATTGTCACATGGTATCTTCTTTTATGACAATAAGTGATAAGACTAGAAGAAGAATAAATTTTAGGATAAAATAGACATAAACAAATAATTTTCAAAACTTAAAAGGTTGATTAATCCAAAATTTATCCTTTTCTCACATCTTCACGGTCCATCGCTCACCATGCCCGCCCATCCATGCCGGTAACCATCTCGCAGCCCCCATTCCTACCACCGCTTGCGTCCTCCTCCACATCGGTCCTTGCCCTTTCCTCTCCTTTATTTATCTCACCCGCCCACGCCCGTCCCGATTCCTATCCCGATCCTCTCTTCTCATCCCGATTTCTCCCTCCTCTTCCTCGATTTCTCCCATCCCCCCTCATATTTCTTCAATTTCTCATTTTCCCCCTTCTATTCCTCTCATAGTCTCGATTTCTCCCTCCCCGTCCCTGATTTCCCCTTTTCCCTGTCCCAATTTCTCCCTTTTGATTTTGCCCTCCTTCAATTTCACCCACCCTCTCGCACTACTAAAATATAAGACTTTACAAACTGCCATTTACCAACGCGCAGCAGTTGATAACTTGAATTTACCAATGCAGAGCCGTTGGTAAATGGCAGTTGGTATTCGATATGTTGGAAAATTTTTTACCAACGCGCAATTAATAACACGTTGGTAAATTCCAACGTGTAGACGTTGGTAAAATTCACTTTGGTAATTACCAATGGTAATGAACCAAGCTTGGTTTTCATCGCGTAATTGTAGTTACCAACTGTCTTGACAGTTGGTAGGAACCCACGTTGGTAGTTACCAACTTACATCAGTTGGTAAGGGAGTTGTTATGAAGCCGTTGGTAATTACCAACTTGCATACGCATTGGTAACAGGATGACAGGCGGTAATTACCAACGCGCGCAAGTTGGTAAGTTCCCCGTTTGCACGTTGGTAATGTACATTAAACGTTCCAGGTTTCGGTTGTTTCATATTTTCCCCAGTTTGAATACACATTCAAAATTAACATACCAATTCAAAAGTTCCCCCAGGCTGTAGGCTTGATTCCTCTTTTAACTTTTTTCTTCAAATAAGAATATAATACAAACAACTAGCATCTTAAACAATTGAAACAATTGCAGATGGCAATGTCCAACACTGTACACATTTGGGAATTTGTACTTACATTAACATACATTTTATCCAGTAAAGCCCTATGTTAAGACAAATGTAGTAAATGAAAGAAGACAAGAAGATATGTCTGCGACATCCATAAGTAAGCGCCTAGTTTTTTCTTTATAATGTTCGCTTAACAATATTGAACATAATTTGTTTGTTTTGGTAATATACAAAAAATGGTCACTGCAATCAACTTGTTGAACAACGCAATAAGAGATGAAAAAGTAGGAAGAAAATCTATTACTGAGTCATCATAGCCATTTTGAAGATAATGGTAGTACTCACAAGAACCTTGAACCAGAGAAGAAATGCCACCAGAGACTGAAAAGGAAATTAGAAAAAAAAAAGTCAATAAACAAAAATTAAATACCACATGGCAAGCATAAAGGAAAATCTAAATAGTCAAACACACACAGGCACTCACCACCACTGCTAGGAATTCCCATATGTACATATTTAAGCATAGCAGAACCTAATAACACCAAGGAAAGGATAAAATAGAGAAGCGAAACCATTAGCAATCTCAAACTTTCTGCAGTAGATGACCCAAACACTAAGATCTCGAAGAGCTGCAGCAAAGCTGTGAGCACAACAGAGTTAAAAGCAAGTTTATATGTCAATACTTGTGCATGCGGAATGACCCTTTTGCTTACCCTCTATACACAGCTCTCATGTCCATCACATTTCTAACGAATGACCAATTTATTCCCAAGCCACTGAGATAAGACTTGGCGACCACCCGTTTCCACTGCTGATGGTCTGCAGTGAAATCTTCTGGTGCAGCTTTCCCATAAACTCCAACTTGCGAGCTCAACAACCAGTATGGTGCCTTGTCTAGCCTCTCCGGCCACTTCTCAGGCCACTGAGATCCGCGCTCTGTGGCATTTGTTGGCACTTTGTGGATACATGCTTGAAGTGAAACGTTCCTGCAATGAGAAACCAGCAGTTCATAATATGTAGTGTCTGTTAGCTTCATAACCTCATCTAGCATTTAGTACTGAATGTGATCAAGAACATTAGTAGCTTTTATTCTTCCCATTCAGAACAGAGACAATTCCACTTATGTATCTTCCCATTCAGAAGCATTGGTAGCCATGAAAAAATTTTGGAATTCAGCACAAGACTGGCAAGCTCCATTAATACAAACACATGTAGCTTTTATCCGAAACAAGAAAAATGTTGTCTAACATGTTTTAATCAGAAGAAAAATGAATAGGAAAGATGTGTAGACAAATGTAAAGCACAAATCACCAATCACCATATGTAAGAAAAAACATATTTATCTTTCAGTTTCTAAAATTGTTGATGTCACAAACCATGAAGTAAATTCCACATACAACTGTATAGGTGGTTGAACGCTTATATTGAGACACGCAAAACTTATAACCAATAAAAACAACGATTCTCTAATTATGTAATTGAATTGGCAAATCCAATAACACATCAGGCAAGGAAATTTTGAATTACTACTTTGATGTTCCATCCACTAAACTGAAATTCCTATTTCATCAACACAAACCCTTCTCCAAACCCTTCTCAATTGACAAAAACATTCAGTTGACTTGAACTGAAAATAATTAAATGAGATTTCTATGAAAGCATCATCCAGAGCTAAAGGCATCTAAGAGTAAACGCTCTCAAAAGAAAGTCACCAGCCTAGGCTTCTGCACTTGACCCAGTTAAATCCAATCTACTAATTTTGAATGTCACGTATGCTCCTTGCCATACAATTTGCTTGCCCCATAACATGTAATCAGCAACCAGAGTTGCTAACAAAAATCTGATAAAAAAAAACAACGACAAGCCATTTCCTAAATGATCATCTAGGAGTACATGCAAGCAGAATACTAAATGAAAAAGAGTAAAATATAAACTGAAAGAACCTCAAAATGCAAAGCACTAACGCATTTTGGACAGCTAAACGCTCTACAAAGAGGAGCAACAAGAAAGCTTACATTTTCTGCAGTTGATTGGTGTTCCAGCTGACGCAAATACTTTGGGTTAACATGTATACCATGTGATGGTCGAGGTGATTCAGAAGACCTTAGTGATGTAGCAGCAGATGATTGCTGGTTAACTGATGAAGAAAATTGCAATTCTGTCTCAATCTTACATAGAATAGATGCAGGAAACACAGTTGACCATGTGCCAAAAAGATGGCGCATTGCAGGATAGAGGCTGGGGTGGATTTGCCTGTAAGCCTCACAGAAAACCTAACCAATAAACAAATAAAGAAAAATGAAACGGGAAGAGAAACCAAAAACATCAACACTGGAAGACTAGGATGTGCTTTATATCACGCACCTCTGGGAGACGGGAAGAGAAATAACTAACATACTCGCGTCCGATGTTTTTCACAATACTATCTAGGAGGTACAGGGAAGGCAGTTTTTGATCTACTGGGGCCTGTTCGCAAACCAATTTGTTTCTTTCAACTGAGCCCCCTAAACCAACTCAGATTATTGAAGCCTATTTCTAGCAGAAGAGACTGATGATTCCACAGCTACTTCAATTACAAAAAAATTCCCATAAAAAAAAAATAAAGAGACATATGGGGGCAGAGAGAGAGAGAGGCGAATGAAAAGAAGAAAATTTTTGTGGGCGAACCTTTTCAGACATGTTATGCACCTCCGGGACTCTACTCTTCGAAGAGTTCCGAGGCCTTTCAGAATTTGACCGAGCATCCGACAACTCTAGTGCCTTCTACAATTCACAACAAAATCCAATCACCAAAATGACCAAAATTCTTTACTCTGAAGGGAATATTGCACGGATTATGCTTGCCAACCGTTTAAAAGCATCAAGGAAAATATAAGAAATTTCTCAAAATGAAAACATACACGTTTACCTGCTAATCTGGCACCAGATCCGTGAAATGGGATGCGAAACGGGTCAAGACACAGTTGATTTCGCGGCGGCCGGAGCAATGGACATGTCACGGTGGTAGAGAGCTGTGGAGAGGAGTTTCGGGAGCGAGACGCTAATGAATCAGCTGGAGGAAGAAGACGAAGTTTTAAAATGAAATTACCAACGGCCCAGCCGTTGGTAAACTCTTAAATGAAACGCAGCATTTTACTTTCTATTTACCAACGGCTTAGCCGTTGGTAATAAAGCCCACCAAACCAGGCCCATTTCCACAGCCCAAACTACCAACGCGGGCACGTTGGCCCGTTGGTAACTACCAACGGCTATGAAGTTGGAAAAAACTCAGCCCAGCGCTTCAATACCTACCAATTGTTGCATGTTGGAAGCAAGTTACCAACAGTTCTACACGTTGGTGTTTACCAAGGGCTAGGCCGTTGGTAATTTGGCAGTTGGTAATTACGTAATTTTTAGTAGTGTCGGTCCTCCGATTTCACCACCTTCCTTTAATTTCATTAGTCTTTTCAGTCCTCCGATTTCACCTTGTTGACCTTTGCTTTGCCGAGGAGAAGAAGATTGGGTTAATGTACATTTTATGTCCTTAGGATTATATATCTGTGTCAATTTTACCTTGAGATTTATTATTCTTCAAGTATTGTCATTTATTGTCATAAAAGAGGATGCCACGTGATAGTTGGGAGGTGTCATGTGGGCAATTTCTGTTTGATCTAATGCTTGAACTAATGATAGGGACCAAAATAAAACAAGCAAGTTGAGTTAGGAGATTTTAATAGTCACTTTTTGAGTTAAAGGACCTCATTAGAATGACCCTTAAAGTTAGAGGACTAAATTTGAATTTGTCCTAAAAGCTAGTGCTAGATATGTACATATCGGAGAAAGAAAACAATCATTGAACACATAAGTAGCTAACGGTAGAACTTGTAATAAGTGGAATCAGTCGAGCAGAGAGACAGACAAAATGATTCTACCTAAGAATCAGTGGTCAAGCATTCTCCTCATTCAATTCTTACCCTACAAGAATCAGTGGAATTGTAATTCTCAAGTACAGACTGGAAGAACAATTCTTATCCCACAAAGAAACCAGCTAAATGTAACAATAACACAGAGGCTATTATGTCATTATTACAGAAGGTTTCATACAATCGCCACCGTTGATAGAGACTCAAGGCGAAGAGGCCTACTTCCGTTATTCTCCATCACCCTAGCTCTGTCAGTGGTCTTATCTGGAAAGTCTAAAATCTCACCCCTACTAGGCTACTACTACCTCCCTTGACCTATCTTATTGCTGAAGCTATGCAGCCATTCCAATTCCTTTGAACCCAGTGGTTGCCCAGTCCAATCATTGTAGAATGGCGCTGAAGAAATTGAAGAGCAAGAAGAATTCAGTTTCAATTTTCCTCCAGTCAGAATTGAATCAAAAAGATATTGGGAGAAGCTCTTCATCCCACATTGAATATCCATGTCTTTATCCCGCTTTGTGTATATAGTATTTCATTATCCCACATGACGTACCTAGTACTGTTTATGTTGTACCACAATACTTTTATATAAACACTTGTATGATGTCAATCAAAAACATCAAGGAAAAGTTTTCCATATAAACATTTTCTCACATAATATCATAGCAGGAATACGATTCTTGAATTAGTTTTTATAGATATGAGCGAAGACAAGGATGGTGTGGTGCCATTGAACTTAGGAGGTGGCGGCTGATTATCGTTTAATGTTTTTCAAGATCCCACTATACCATACTTTTTTATTGCAGTCGACTACACCATTGCTCCTTTGGTCTTAGCTACTCTAGATGGCAATAACTATTCATGATAGAAGATGAATGTCCAATGAGCAATGAACAAGTTAGGGTTTATGAACGGGAAACTCTAAAAATAGAACAAGTTATTGAGTTTTATATATTTCTTATTTTTGTTAACACATTGGGCATTTTACATAAGCATATCTTACAATTTTCACATTACTTTGTTTAATAGCTCTGAATGATTAAATAGGCTAATAAGTTTCATGTAGTAGTTGTTTTCATTAACAGATTATGCATTTTTCTTTGACACATCATCTTATAGTTTTCATGTATATTTGGTAAATATCTCTAAATGATAGAATAAATTATTAAGTTTCATGTTGTTATTTTCATTGCATATTATAAATTTTTCTTAGACAAATTTCACAAATTTCACATCGGTCTAGTAGATAGTTTTGAATAATGTTGAATAAGTGACTGCGTTTCATGTAACTGTTGTTTTCGTTAACATATTTTAAATTTTACCCTGACGCATTTCACAATTTTTACATTAGTTTAGTTAATAGTCCTACACAGTAGAATAAATTATTGAGTTTCATGTGTCAAATGTTTGTATACTATTTTAGAAATTTTCACAAAAAAAAAGGTGAATATCCTAAAAACTATAGCATATGTCAATAAAGTATTTATTAAATGTTAATGAAAATTATATAACCTTATAGATTTTTTTCCCTTTGCTCAGTCATTTAGTTTATATATGTGAACATTTAAAAATTACAAGAAGCATTCATAGAAAATTTACTAATCGTTAGTGAAAACTATATAATACTGCGAAGTTTAATTCTTTTTTTGTTGAGGCTATTGAGAGAATGAGATTGTATATGTAAACTATATTATAACATTAAGGTGATGAATTGATCATACCTTAATTGATATGGCTTGTCTTTAATTTTCTTTGAATCCACAAAAAGCTAACGCTAAATACATACGTATCAAACAAATAAAACAATAATTGAACACATAAGCAGTTAATGGTGTGACATGGAGCATCTAGTGGACGAGTTCATTGAGCAGGTTGAGTGGGAGAAACTGAAGAAGAACCCTGAAAATAGGTATCACGTGAACCTCAACTTTCGGAAGCTATAACTTTTGTTACGGTTGTCAAAATAACTATTATAATATGTTATTTCAAAGAGAATTTCACGTTCTATAGTGTCATATGAGTTTTGGTCTTTATGACTGCATTTTTTAGGTAAAAATTTTATCATTTTGAGGGGTATTCAAGCCTTAAAAGTTTTTGTCAATTTTGTTCCCTAGTTATTTTTAGTTTCCTTAATTGTTTTGGTTTAGGGTTTCTTTATAAGCCTATAGATAGGCATTTTTTTTGTTATTATGAGGCTGCCTAACAATAATATTGAAGTATTATAGAGCTTTTGGCTTTCTCTATGAGTGGATTCTCATTTTTTTATTGATTAAGCATGTTGCTTGGTTAATTTTCATTTCTTGCTGTGTTAGGTGGTATCAATGCGGGTGGAATCACCACTTCCTCTTGTTAGTTGGCATAGTTGAAGAAGCAGCGGTTCTTACAATATTGATCATGGGCCTGAGACCATGAGATCATAAGATGAAAGGGTACGTTGACATCTTGGGAGTAACAGATGGATCGCAGATATCTGCATTTTGATGAGTGATTTGCAAATCGACTTGACTGCCAAAGTTTTAATGCAAATAGGAATTAGAGTAATGATAGTTGCGAGTTCAGGAGAATATTGCCTTCGATCGGTCTATTGGAAGATCTTTTCCTGCCTATCAGCATTGATGTGATCAGATGAAAATGAAGATGTCAAGTTTGTACATGGAGGATTATAAATCAGATGATAAAATTTGAACGAGTATCACTGGTGAAATAATCTAGCAATACGGTAATTCTAGATTATTTTCCAGATGTAAAACCTTATTGAGGTTTAGTTTTCAAAACAACTTTTTTATTCTATAAACCTATGAGTGTCACTTCCCAGGAAATCATGTAGAGATATCTATTAGAGTTTAGAGGTAGAAATGAGTCAAACTAAGTCTAAACACTGCAGACTCAAAGCTTAGCTCTTTAAGGATTGCGTCGACTTGAGTTCGAGTTCAACAAGCTCTGTAAACATGGCTTGAAGTTTGGCTTTCAAAAGCTTGGGCTCTGCTTAAATTGAGGAGCCTAGTTCAAGTTCAATTGAGGCTCATTAGGCACAATAAGGGCTCAACTAAAATTTTAAGAATTAGGGTATTATTTATTTTATTAAAGTAATTATATTATAATTTTTCTGTCCTACATTTTTTTTGCACCATTTGCATTTAGCACACATGTTAACAAAAGCTAATGTGTTTAACATTTTCTCAAATCTACCATTCCCTTCATTGTCTTGACTCTCCACCCAATCACCCTTCCCTTTGTCTCTTTCCATGACTCAAGCTCTGACCAATCTATCTCTATTTCCATGCTCTAATGCCTATTTACCCAACCTTGCCCAACTTGCTCCGTATCTTCCTTCCCCAACCATATCCTAGAAATCAACTTTCCTTCAACCTCATCCTTCTCTGACCGTTTCACAAGAGTACCATAATACAAATCAGACTTGACCCAATCATTTAGGACGACCCAAAATGGCAAATAGAGTACAAAACCTAGGACAAAAGGTAGGGGTATAAGCAAATGACCTTAACCCAAAGCCTAACCCGAAAAATCAAGCTAAGACCATGTCAAAAAGTAGAAAATGTTTGCTTATGGTCAACCCAAACTCGGTCTGAGATAAAGAATGAAAACTTAGGTTGGTTCGGGTCCACCCTAAGTCAACCCCAATGACCGGAAACCCCTAACCCTGCCCATTTCCAGGTCACCAACTCTTTTAATCCCTACCCCAACCCATCTCAACTTAACCCTTAAACTTACTCCCTTGCCATAAAAATCCTAGCCTAATCCAATTCCATAACCTTAACTAATTTCAAACTCATTAACCTCGCCACCTGAGTCTTTAAGGCCTTCATCCTTCATTCCCTCAACCGATTGCTCCCAAGACCCTTCCTTGCCTAGTTGCCTAGCCTTGGCCTAGCCCTCCCTCAGCTTGCTTTCACACAGTTGGGCGCTTTCCTTTACCTCGCCCTTGCGTGGCTGACAATCATCCTTCACCTCGTCCTTAATCACCCTGTCCATTGTTGAAAGGCTCTAATGATGATGATTGCTTCGTCATTAGTCACTTCCATTCTCATTGGGCCTATACCATCTTGGGCCTTACTTCCTCATTTTTACATATATAACACGATACCCAGACAGATGATGAGCATGTACTGTGGGCCGTGAGTGGGAAGTTTGGAAGGCACAGAATGAGGAAATTAGGGAAGAGATAGTTCCTGAAGATGAATCAGAATCACTCAAAAGTCGAAATGTTGGAGGTGTCAATGTGCATACATGAAACCTAGTTGTGTTCATCACACAATCAGTGGCCATCATTGTTGTTGCTGGATGAAAGGGAACATTAAGGATGAAACAATGGAGGTAGATGTCAAGTTGAACTGACCTAACCTGACCCTAACTGAATTTTTTGGGTTAAGGTCAATTTAGGTTGAATGCCTATATCGAGTCAGCTCGGGTCAAGAATAGGAGGCTTTGAATAGGTCCAATGATTTCAACTTTGCCTTTTCACTAACTCATGATGCAAAATCAATTTTCTTTATGAAATGACAACTTCAATGTTTTGAGCAAGAGTATCAGAATTACACTTTCTTGCTGAAATCTAGCTCAAGATTCTCTCTCTAATCCAAAGTCAACAAAAATGTCATAATTGCCATAATTTGGCAATTCTATTGAATTTTCCTTCTTGATGTCTCTTTATTCCAATTTTGTCACTGTTAAAAAGTCATACTTATCAAATTTGATCTCCTAACAGAGTTTCATAGGTATTTGACAAACAATGCTAAAAGTCAACATGTAGTCAAACTGTTTGATATAAGCTAGCTCTGTAAGTTGCTTTAACTTCTTATAGTACCAGACCTTTGTGATGCCCCAAGGCATCTTCGTTTGCTGTCATGTTGACAGGTGGAGAGACTTCCTGAGGAGGCGAGCGCCTGGAGCTCTGGTTTCCCAGCTGAGTGTGCCTGAAAAGCTCAAAGAAGAGGTTAGGAGGTCCCCGGTTTGCTTTTCCGGGGAGGACCCTCCGACGCCCAAGTCAGTTTTCTGAGTGAAGGTGGAGGAAGAACACTAAGGGATCAAGTGTCTTGCCTGTTTTGTGTTTTCTCAGAGGGAGGCAAATGCCCATCCTTTGCCCAGTCCTATTTCCTAGTTTTTATAGGAGTAGATGGTCCGTTTAGATCATGACACGTGTTCGGTCGGATTTGATCTGTGCTTTTGGACCTAGGGGACAGGCAGCCGTTTGCGGCCTCTTTTAGCCCTGGACTCGGACAGGTTGTGTCAGGACTGGGGCGGCCGCGGCGCGTCAGTTCGCCGTTCTGATGTGACGTGTAGGGCTTGTGGGCGACATGTCAGAAGCTCCTTAAATGCTCATACCGTACTCCCGAGGTCCCCTGGGCGAGGTCGCCCTTCGGTGCACGCACCCTCTCCGGATTCTATCCGCCCTTCGGTGCGAGCACCTCCTTCGGGATCTGTCCCATAGTTCTGGGAGTTCCCTTGCTGGACACCTTCTTCGGGACTCATACCCATAGTTCGGGGATTCCCTTGTTCAGGTGTTTCTTGTTCGGGGAGGATCCTCTTCGGGGCAGTCAGTTTGGCCCCTCGATGGAGACGGTGTTGTCCTCGGAATTCCTGACGAGCTAACCAAAGTCTCGAGCTCATAGTGTTTGACTTCGCACCTTCCGAGGTCAGTGAAAAGATCCTCTCTTGGGTGACGTCAGACTCCTCGGCCAATATTATGGCAGGGAGTTACTACCGAGGAGGCAATAGCCTTTGGCTATCACTTTGTTTTTCACTTTTCAAATATTTCCATCAACCAATTGAGCTAAAAGATGGATTTTCATAGCCATTTGACTTATGTTGACGATTTCGAGATGAGGGAAAGCAAAATTGATAGGATGGTGGCCGTTAGAGGAGAGCGTGGCCATCTGATGAGAGCACATGGAGTCACCATGGATTGAAATAGGAAAAGGATCGAAGCGTAAGGATGAGGGATGAACAGGGTTTTGGTAGATCTTTTTGGAAGTTTCTAGTTTTTTTTTTCAAATTAATTGGTTTTATTTGAAATGATCTTAGTTGTCAGGGGTGAAGTTTTTATGAAAGAAAGTTAAGAGGGCAAAGTCAGACATTTTCTCTTTTTTTATGGTAACAGTGAATAATTTTAAGGGGTTAATGCAGGTATTTGAAACAGGAGAAACAAAAAGTGAGATTTGAGAAAAACTTAGGGTTTTTTTTTTTTGTAATTTTTCCAATAACTTATAATGTGAGGATAAAAAATCCATTTAATAGTTTGATACATTCAAACTTTTTATAATATATAGATATATAGATATGACGACAACGAAAACTTAAATATAGAGAAAAAGAAAAGCAGGTCTAGTTTCATCGAGCTTCGACAATTGATATCGTCATAACATTCACAGAAAAATTATCTACCTTGCTCTTTTACAAGGTGGGATCTACTATACTTCCAAGCTTCGAAAATGCTAGTCGTTTCAAAAATGGAAAACAACAGTGTTCATTGCTAAGCATCAACACAACTTCGGACATGGTTGGCCTCTCAATTGGTTGTTGTTGAACGCAGAGATGCGCGACCTAGATGTATCTGGTGAATAGTGAATCAACACTAGCAAACATCTCTTGAAGATTTGCATGCTTCAACTCCAATTCCTTTGCCCCTATCCAAAGGTACCTTGCCTTTAAGGGAAAAAGGAAAACATGAGAAAAGAAGAAAAAGATACTACCTTGCATAATATTAATGGCTTTAGCTCATAAATTATTGCCATATAGCGGGTTTTTTTTTTGGGAAAGGGGGGCATGCGAGTTAAGAAAAACATAATGGAAGCAAAACAGCTCTATAAACAACCATATATGTTACTCCATCTGTCTCAAAAGTTTTGATACATTTGACTTTTTGTTGTATTTTGACATAATTTTATTCATATTATTGTTTGTTAGAAAAAATTAGAAAAAATATATTTAAAAACTACATATCTTGAATTATCATTCATATACAAATTTTTTTTTATTTATATATTAAAATGTTGAAAATAAAAAATTCTAGATTAATTGTCAAAAACAAATGGAGCAAAACTTTTGGAACGGAGGGAGTATAATTTACAAAATATTCCAAGATATGTATAATATCAATAATGATAAAAAGAAAAAGAAAAACTTTAACACTATTTTGAATATCATGTCAAACGAGTTTTTAATGTTTTGTGCATGCTCAAAACCAAAACATATTAGTCTAATCTTATTGTCTTCTGAAAATTTGAAGAAGATACATGCAACTTGCAAGTATTGAAGTACTACTCCTTTCAGGAAGTTCATAGTTGAGCCTTTTTTCTTATACTTTCCCCCTAGAAAAAGAAAACACTTTGGTGCCAAATTTATTATCACTTTGGGAAACTTGCATATCCAAGGAGGTTGAGGTAGTGAGCCCGATAAAAAGAGGTGTTTCTCTTGCCAACTAGGATCTTAAGCAACAAAACCCCAAAGTTGAAAGGCCAATTCTTGTGCTTACATCCGTGCCATTTGACATTCCACTGGCTTATTTACATCCGTGCCATTATGACCTATTTCCTGTTTTTCTGTTGTTTGTTTGTCGTTTCTTTAGAGTTAGTTGCTCTGCTTCTTCTTCTACTCCGTTTCTTTTCTAGCTTTGTCTCGCGAGTTTCGGGTTCCATCGATCATTCTTCGGTGTGGATTAGTTGCTCTGCTTCTTCTTCTACTCTATTTCTTCTTCTAGCTTTGTCTCGCGAGTTTCGGGTTGCATCGATCTTTCTTCGGTGTGGATTTCGATCTTAGATTCTTTTCTGTGCCGTTGAAGGACAAGTTTCGGAACTCTTGTTTTGATGGAGGTGTTTGCTTGTGGTCGGTAATGAATCTAGATCTGAATGTTTCTACTGCTCCGTCATCCGACGTTATTTGCTCTGTTAACTTAGGTACTGACGAGTTCTTGATATTTATTTGTGCTTCGTTTGTGTAGCTCACATTTGGATTGCGTTTTCTTGTTAGATTTGTTTTTTTAATGTTTGGCTTAGTTCCTTCTGCCTCAGTTTCTGGTGATTTAGGTTGTGGATTAGATGTTCGGTTTTTAATATCTGCTGTTGAAGGATCTGATTTGGGTGCATTGTCCAATTCTCTTGCGATTTCATATGGTATTCATGTTGAAGGTACATGTTCTTTTTTGCATTAGTATATGTTCTTTTTAAGAATACTGTTTGTTCTTTCTTATAATACTGTTTGTTCTCTTCTGATTTAGACTGTTATTTTTTTTGCTTTTTATATTTGTTTTATATATATGCTTTTTGGTCTGGCACGTTTGCTTTTATGAGTTAGCCTTCATTTTTTTATGGTTTACAGACTGTTGTCTTTACGGAACTGATTGTTTTGGGCTTTTTATGTTCTTTTCTTCCTTAGTGTTTGTACCTTTATACAGAACTGTTTGTACCTTTGTGCTTTAGTCCTTGTTCTTTTATGCTTAGTGTTCTTTTATTTTGCAATATTCGGTTTATGTGTTTAGCCTTGTTCGTTTATACTACAGAGTTTGTTCTTTTAAAAATGCATATGTTCTTTTTTGTGTTAAGACTTTGTTCTTTTTGCATGTTGTATATGTTCTTATAATGGAGCTGCATGTAGGTTATTCTGAAGATGATGGATTTGAACGGATTGATATGACTGGTATGGAGTTTGGCGGTGAGGATGAAGCATATGAGTATTACAGGAAGCATGGTCTTAGCCATGGTTTTGATGTAAGGAAGACTAGGCTCCGTCGTCGGGTAGATGGTTCTTGTTGTGGAAGGGAGTTTTGCTGTTCTTGTGCTGGTGAAAAACATAGTTCTGCGATTGATGGGAGTCATGAAAGAGCCAGTTTTCGTTCTAATTGCAGGGCATTTGTGAGGTTTAAAATTGATATGAGTGGTACTTGGAAGTGTGATAAACATGATAGGCAGCATAGTCATCCATTTGTTCCACAACATCAGACTCATTTTTTGCATTCTGCGAGGCATATAGATGATAGTAAGAAGAATATGTTGATGTCTTTCATGCAAATTGGTATTCGAGCTATAGATGCATTCAGGATAATGTACCAAGAATGTGGAGGTATTGAGTCTGTTGGGTTTACGAAGAGGGATTTATACAATTTTTTTACTCATGAAAAGTCAATTCAGATTGGGAGTGCTGATGCGCAGTCATTGTTTGATTGTTTTAAAGAAAGACATGTTTGTGATTGTAATTTTTACTATCAATATCAAGTTGTTGACGGTCGTTTGGGTAATTTTATATGGAGAGATTCACGTATGTATGAAGATTATCAGTGCTTTGGTGATGTTGTTGTTTTTGATACAACATACAGAACAAATATGTATGGTCTCATATGTGCCCCCTTTGTTGGAGAGAACAATCACAGGCAGATTGTTATTTTTGGTTGTGGCTTCTTGATCAACGAGGAGAAGGAGACTTTTGGGTGGTTGTTTGATCAATTTTTGGAGAGTATGGGAGGTGTTCAGCCATCAACTTTTATGACAGACCAAGATGCTGCCATTATGTTTGCTACTGAGAGACATTTGCCTGGTTCTAAGCATAGGTTGTGCCTGTGGCATATTTCACAGAATGCACGAAAACATTTGGGGTGGTTAATGAACAGCAACAAAGAGTTTTCTAGAGCTTTGAGCCGGTGTTTTTATGGTTGTATTACTGTTCAGGAGTTTATTGAAAGGTGGTCAAATATGATAGAGACATTTGGTTTAGAAGGTAATAGTTGGCTGGAGAGTATATTTGCACTGCGGGAGAAGTGGTGCCCTGCTTATTGCAGAGATGTTTTTTCAGCGGGTAATTTCCCATCTATATATGTGTGTTGTTTTATATATTGTTGTTTGTTTTTCTTCAGTTAATGCTTGTTCTTTGTGTAAAATATCTACAATATTTTTCTTACTAGTATATGTTATTTTATGTATTAGTGTATGTTCTTTCATTCGTTAGTTGGTGTTCTTTTATGAATTAATGTCTGTTCTTTTTGTAGGTATATTGTCAACCCAGAAAAGTGAAAGTACAAATCACATGTTGAATGGGATTTGCAGCAACCAGACATCACTTTTGTCAATGTTTCATTCGATTGAGCAGAGAATCAGAGAATGGAGAGATGCTGAGGTTGGTGAAGATTTTCGTAACCGAGGGTCATTGAGTGTGAAATTTCGTTGTTCGCTTTTGATGCATGCTGCTGAGGTATATACATTTCGTATCTATAAAGAGTTTGAGGATGAGCTTGAGATTGGTTCTTTTGCTGATTACAAGTTGTTAAGTGAGGTTGATGGTGTTTCTGAGTATGAAGTTGCAAATCAAGATTCTGAAGGACGTTACTGCATGGTGTCTTTCAGAAACAGTGATTCAATTAAGGTAAATTGTTCATGCAAGCATTTTGAGGAGATGGGGTGGTTTTGTTTGCATATCCTCAGAATTTTTAATGTGAGAAATGTTACAACAATTCCTACTGCGTATATTGTGAGAAGGTGGACAAAGAATGCTAGAGCTGGTAAGTGTATTGATAGTATGGGTGGTGGAACTAATGTGAAGTTTGTTAGCATGTTTTGGAGAAACAAGTTGATGAAAGATATATATGATGTTGTGATTTCATGTCAAGAAATTGAGGAGGCGAGGCATTTATGTGAACAATGGGTCACAGATTTGAGTATAAAGGTGAGTGTTTGTTTGAGTTCTAACCAAGCGATGGGTCCTAGCAGCAGTTGTGTGTCTGGGGTTGATGAGACTGGAATACAAAATCCGTTGCCTGTTAGGACAAAGGGCCGCGGCAAGAAGCGTATTCAGAGTTGTGTTGAAAAGCAGTTGAAGAAGTCAAAGAAGTAGTTTCATATATTTCTTTGTTATTTTATGGTTAGAAATTTATTCTTTCATGGGGAACTGTTTGTTCCTCTATGAAATTTTATATGATTCTCTACAGAGGAATAACATTTTTATACAAGTGTTATGAATATGTAGTATCAGGTAAAAGTACAGACAGGTTCTGATGTAAGAACAAAGAGTTGCATTGGAATGAACAGTTGTTCTGATGTAAGAACAAAGAGTTACAGTGAAAAGAACAAACATAAAAGAACAAAAGAACAAAGAGTTACAGCGAAAAGAACAAAGAGTTACAGTGAAAAGAACAAACATACCCTTCTAAAAGAGCAAACACGTAACGACAAAAGAACAAACGTTCCTTTCCAAAAGAACAAAGCATGGTTTTGAAAAGAAGAAACACAAAAGAACAAAAGTACAAACAGTCACTCATAAAAAACCAAGATATAAGGAAGACAAACAGTGCCTTGTAACATAGAAGGTAACATGAATGAACAAAAACTTCATTGCCAAAAGGATAATAATTTCTTTGATATTCATATTTTCTTCACAGAAAAATATATAGAATCTGTATAGAAACAACCAGTATAGATCCAAAAACCCTATACAAAAGTATAACAGTTGACCTAAGAGTTTGTTTCTCTACTGTCCTATGGCGTGAAGAACAATATTCCTTTTGCTGTTATGCTCCGAAAGGAGAAGTTCCGCTGCAATCTTGATGCGATGAATCTTCATTATGTCATTTGGTCCCAAGTCAGAATCAAATTGCTTACCCTCATAAAGTTCCAAATGCCTACATGTGAAAATTCCGCAGTCAACTGCGTTCAACATATATTCATTTTTCTTGCCAGCTTTATGCATGACTTCCTTCCAAAGTAGCTTCACATGTAAGCATTGGAAGACTGTTATTGGATGTCTGAGTTTGATATTGTTTTCGACAAAGTAGGTGTTGAAGATTAACATCTGAAACAAGAAGAAAAAAAAGCATTCAATGAGTCATAGTTTTTAATAGGTAGGGGTTGAAGTGACAATAGTTATATAGTAGAAGAAACAAACATTGATATAAAAGGTACAACCAACAGAATATAAAACAACAAGCGATACAACAAATAACTAACAGAGAATTCTAAAAGAACAAAGAGTAACATGTAAAAGTACAGACAAGAACGTGGAAAAGAACAAACACTAACATGTAAAAGAATAAACAAGAACAAATAAAGAGGACTAAAAGAACAAACAGTAACATGTACATATTGTCAAAGTACAGACAAGAACGTGCACAAGAACAAAGAGTAACATGTAAGAGAATAAACGAGCTTAAAAAAAGGTTTCTAAAAGAAGAAACAGTAAAACAAGAAAAGATATGTACATATCTTTCAGAATAAAAGAATAAGAGGCAACACATAAAAGAACAGGTAGATTGACCAGAGATTGATCGACTTACGAGTGCATATCTTATTTTCTGGTATATTGCTTGTACTGTTTGCAGGTTGTCAATTGACTTGACTTTTCTTGCTTTCATATCAAACAGTATAATGAAGAAGTGTTCGTGTTGGATGACAGGAAAAAAAATCTACATCAAAGTAAAATTATACTTTAGATAACAATAACAAATAATACACACTAACATAACTGTAATAACAATAAAAAATAAATTCTACCAGTTCATATTGTTCTAGTGGCCGTAAATTCTGGCTTGCAGTCCAGTTTCTCAAAGTTTCAACTCCCGCTTGTTTAATCTCCTTAAGAACAGTTTTCTTACTCTTCTTTTGCTTTTTCCCATTATCCAGGATATTCAGGGCAGTGAACTTGTGGAAATGAGCAGAGAGACACGGAAGAAAAAGCACCAACATACAAAAGGACAAACAGAAGCGTAAAAAAGAGCAAACAATACCATGAAAAGAAACAGACAATAATATCCAAAAGCAGACACTGATAAAGGAACATAAAAGAACAAACACTGACACAATAAAGAACAAACATAGAATTCTAAAAAGAACAAACAATAACATGCGAAAAAAAATGAATTAGAGCAGTGGTTTAGGATTACTGATAAGAAAGGAGTGATGAAAGCCCTTTTATTGTGAGGACTCTGGCTTTCCTTCTTGTTTAGCAGGGATGTCTACACTTGCACAATTTGTACTTCAACGTAACCTTCACCAAGTAATGTTGCAAGTGTGTCCGTTGGAACCGAATTATCAAAAATTTGAATCAAACTTGAACTACAGATTATAAATCACAAGTAGTTTAGAAAAGGGACTAAAAGAACAAACATGCATTTCTAAAAGAACAAACAAGGCATTCTAAAAGAACAAACACCAATGAAAAAAAGAACAAACACGCACTTCTAAAAGAACACACAAGGCTTTCTAAAAGAACAAACACCAATGCGCAAAAGGACAAACGAAACCGCATGTGCAGAAAGGAACAAACACCAATGCACAAAAGAACAAATAAGGCATTCTAAAAGAACAAACACCATTGCACAAAAGAACAAACACTCACTTCTAAAAAAACACACAAGGCTTTCTATAAAAACAAACACCAATGCACAAAAGAACAAACAAAACTGCAGGAAAAATACCTCATTGAAAGAGCTTTATCCACAGCTTTAATTTCAATGTCTGTAAGCGTTTCAGTAGGTGCATGTGCAGCATACTTTCGGATGAATTCATTTTTAATGAAGCTGATGTCTCTGGTAGGCATGGCAGCAACCTCTGGTTCTTTGGTTTGTTCATCCAAAGTATTTGGTGGAGGCCTCAATATTGCGAGCTCAGTCAGGAGTTTTGATATGGGAGAGTTGGGAACAACATTATCAATTGGAGAGTCCGACAGCAATGTGAAGTCTGGTATTTCATCCAAGTAATTCACAGGTTCTGCAAAGAAAATGTAGAAGATCATTTGTAATGCAAAAAAGAAAACAATCATTAACAAAATTAATAGTGAGAGAATAGAAGCTTACTCTTATTTGTCTCTTCTTGTTTCTTGGTCTGAATAGCAATCGATTCTTCATGTACATATGGTAAAAGAACAATTAGTAACTCATAAAACAATAAAAAGTAACACATAAAAGAACAAATAAGAATTTAAAAAAGAACAAACAGTGAAGGTGAAAAGAACAAAAAAGTAACTCATAAAAGAACTTACGAGAACATACCAGCTGGTTGGCCTCCAAGAATTGATTCATGTTGTTCGTTCAAAATATTACTGTGATGATCATGTTCCTCCAGATCATCAAAACGTAAATCACCTTCATCTTCATGTACATATGGTAAAAGAACAATTAGTCACTCATAAAAGAACAAAAAGTAACACATAAAAGAACAAACAAAAATGTAAAAAAGAACAACCAGTGAAGGCCAAAAGAACAAAAAAGTAACTCATAAAAGAACTTAGGAGAACATGAAAGAAAACAAACAGTAATAAAAGAAAGAACAAGCAAAAAAGAACATACCAGCTGGTTCGTGTTGTGTTTCATCTCTTTTTCCTTCATGGCATGTATGAATTGATTCATGTTGTTCGTTCAAAATATTACCAAACTTGCGTGAAAAGAGGAACGTAATCCTCTGTTTCTTTGTATGTTTTTCTTCAACAGGATTTTCCAGAGCTGTGTCAACTCCTTGCTCCCCTGGTTGCTCTGGCTGTGATTCATTCTGTGCTTCATTGCCTCCTTGCTCCCCTGGTTGCTCTGGCTGTGATTCATGTTGTGCTTCATTGCCTCATTGCTTCCCTGGTTGCTTTGGCTGTGGAAAACAGTCATCATCGTCATCACTGTCATGATGATCTTGCTGCAAATCATCAAAACATAAATCCTCTACATTTATCTGATCATCCTCTTCTTCGCCATCATCATCAAAGCCTCCTTTACGCACGCTCTCACAGCTGTGTCTTTGTGGTTGTGTGAATCGTTCTCTTGCACGCTCCCACAGCTGTGTCAACTCATGAATTTGGTTGAGGGCAGTTGAACTGAACTGAGAGTCAGATGGCCCTTCTTGTGCAGGTGTCCTCATTGCCATGTATTCAGCAATGGTTGTTGTCTGATCGGGGTAGGCATCCATGGCATCTTTCATGGCCTTAAACAAATCCCGATTGGCATCCGCAGCCCTCTTTGCATGCTGTAACACAGCATCAATAAGTTCCTCAAATCTTTCAACCTCTTGTGAGGCCGATTCTCCCTGTGCATTTTCCTCAGCCTCTCTAGATGTGTTCTGCAAGTTTTCCAACCATTTTTGTCTGACAGTAGCAACTAGTGTATCATCTGCCACCTAAACATAAAAAACAATGGGAATGAACAAAGAGTAACATGTAAAAGTACAGACAAGAACGTGGAAAAGAACAAACATTGATATAAAAGGTACAACCAACAGAATATAAAACAACAAGTGATACAACAAATAACAAACAGAGAATTCTAAAAGAACAAAGAGTAACATGTAAAAGTACAGACAAGAACGTGGAAAAGAACAAACACTAACATGTAAAAGAATAAACAAGAACAAATAAAAGAAGCCTAAAAGAACAAACAGTAACAAGCCTATATGGTCAAAAGTAACATGTACAAGAACGTGCAAAAGAACAAACATGTAAGAGAATAAACAAGCACAAAAAAAGGATTTTAAAAGAACAAACAATAACATGTAAAAGAACAAAAGAGAACAAACAAGAAGAAAGAGTGTCACCTTTCCCAGTCCAAAGGAACCTGCAGCTTTTTCTTGGTTGATTTTTGGATGATTAATTTGTTTAATTTGTTGTCCCATCCAGACACTCTTGGTATCTGCCTAGGAACAGTTGGTTGGCCCTTCATCCAAAATCTGTCAAAGTATAATGAACTTTTTAGAATTATTTAGTTGTAACAATAGCGAGCTAATAATGTTATGCATGATAAGAGGAATACCTGAAAAGAATGCATCCACCAATGTTGGCCATTGAACTTTTCCGCTTGTACTTTTCAATTGATGAAACAAGAGAATCAATCAAGTACTGAGCCCAGTTCATATTCTTGACAAATGATAAATCCTCTGTTGCTTTCACAACTTTCCATGTGCAGTCATTTGCTTTTGCTATTGGAGCAATCAAATGTGTAACAACAAAGACAATAAAGTTCCTCTTGAAATTGTCCCCTCCCTCTTTGTCCTGAAGAATTGCTTCCCTTAGTTGCCTCGGGTGTGGGGATTTGCCACCAAATTGCTGCGCCCAAGAAGCAAATAAGGGGGCTCGATCAGAATTTGGTGTGAAGAACATGTCATATGTTTGTACAGTGATCTGCCCAAAGGGTATCCCAAATAATACATGGGCATCAGCAGCATCAATCTCAATCTCCCTCTTGTTTGGAATACATAGAGTCAACAAGTTGCAGTCAAAGGCGGAGATTAAAAAGTTCATCAGCTCCTGCCTAATAGTGATCCCGGGAAGATGGAAAAGCTTTTCAAACCCAAGCTCCACTACAGCATTTTTCTGTTCAGGGTTGTTTGAAATTATTTGCATTAGCTCATGAACTTGCAATGCAGAGCACCTGGGTGTAAGAGATGACCTGCAAACAATGAAAAAAATAAAGATTTACTCCAAGAGAATGTACAAGTAGGAAAAGAGAACAAACAGTGCCTTTTGAAAGCACAAACACATAAGTAACAAAAAATGAACATGTAAAAGAATGACCAAACATTGCCTTCTCAAAGAATAAAGATGCCTATCTAAAAGAACAAACATAGCCTTCTGAAAGAACAAGTTCCAGAACACAAAAGAACAAGAAGGGGCGCAAGTGTAATCACCAAAACACAAAAAATAATTAACGTTCCTAAAATAACAGAAAACAAACAAATCACAAAGAAAAACAAACATACCCATGTAAAAGTGCAAACATGAAGGGACAAAAGTACAAACGGTACTTTCTAAAAGAACAAACACATGAGTACCAAAGAACCAACAATGCCTTTTAAAGGAACAAACAGGCACTATTAAAAGAACAAACAGGCTCTTTTAAAAAACATGAGATCTAAGCCAGTAAAATTGTGACTGCTTTCTAAAAGAACAAACACATGAGTACCAAAGAAATAACAATGATTCATAAAGGAACAAACAGGCACTTCTATAAGAACAAAGAGGCACTGTTAAAAGAACAAACACATAAGTAATAAAGAACAAACAACGCCTCCTAAAGGAACAAACAGGCACTTCTAAAAGAACATGAGATCTGAGACAGACAAACAGTGCCTGCTTTCTAAAAGAACAAACACATGAGTACCAAAGAACCAACAATGCCTCTTAAAGGAACAAACAGGCATTTCTAAAAGAACAAACACGAGATCCAAGACAGACAAAAAGTGCCTCCTCAAAAGAACAAACACACTCACATTTGAAGAACATAGAGGAACATATGGATACCGTTAAAAGTACAAAAATGATATATACCTTTCATGTTTGATTTCTTCTGGCTTCTTTCCAGTTCTTTTACTTCTCGTAGATGCTTCTAGTTCGTGTTTGGCAACCGGTTTGATTTTCTTTCATTTTTCTTCTTTTCCTTGTTCAGGAGATTCCCTCTTGTTTCTCTATCTTATTATCGACTTTCTGCAGCGATTAAATACGTTTATGGTGCGAAAGAACGACCAACAATGGAATATGCAACATGTTAGATGGACAGGTGTGGAAAATGATAAGCACTTACAGTTGCTCACTAAGCGTTTCTTCATCCTGTGATCTCTTCATCGTTGTAATTCTCCTATTTACACCGGAAATCAGTTTATCGTCGGCTAGATAGGTTTTTCACGACGGAGGCTTAGGGGCTAGGGCAGAGATTCTGTTCGGCGTTTCAACGGAAAACAGTTGAATGCAAGGAAGCAACAGTGAGTTGGCGACGAAACAGCAGCTTCTCGCAGAAGTTGAATTGTTTCGGTTTTCGCGCTGCAGATATTTATTGGATGGCATAAGATGTAATTTCAAGAGTTTTGGATGCGGTGGCACGCTCGTAATTTTATAGAAATAGTAGCGCGTCTGCTGAATGTTAGTTTTTAATAGGTAGGGGTTGAAGTGACAGTAATTATATAGTAGAAGGAAGGCTTATGGCATAAGCCAGGTTTACGCAATCAGTACTCAAGTTGAAAACATCTGATTTAATAGAGAAAATGTCTTCTGAAGTACACTCAGGAGCCATATAGCCACTGCAAATCATCATGAAACAAACAAATAAAATTGAGTAGTTAATCTTTAACATTTTTTTGCCAAACAAAAAAGTAAAAACTAAATTTGTACATACTATATTCCAACGATTCAACTAGTTGCTCCTTTTCCATTTTTTTTTTCCAAAAATTATTGCCATCCCAAAGTATGATATCTTAGGATACATGTCCTTGTCCAACAAAATGTTGCTAGCTTTCAAATTTGTATGAATAATCCTTAACTTGGAATACTAATGGAGATAAAGAAGACATGAGTTGTCCAATCAATGGAGCCATATTTTGCTGAATCTGCGAATGTTTGAAGGTAAAATGAGATCATAAATTTTTATGGTAGTGAAGAGTAAATGTTCTCAATCAACTTTCAAATAACATGTCCTAGAAAAGCACTTAAAGCTTTGCCTCAATGGCAATTTGCAAAAGCATGGGGTTGCACCTAGCATCAGGACTGAGGTTCAAGCCTTCTTGGAGGCAGAAGATCCACTGCCTCCTCTAAACTTGGACTTGGTAATTGATTCCAAACGTCACATGGGTTCAGAACGAACCGAAAAGGAAAATGTCCAAGCTCTTGTTGGGCAAATATTCATATACAAGTATGTTTTCATCTCCTTCAATGCAGCACCCGAGAAGTTTCACAAGATTCTTATGTTGGAGCTTGGCTATGAGCTCTGCCTCATTTTTAAACTCATCCCATCCTTGTTTGGATCTTGTTGATAGTCTTTTTATAGCCACCTCCTGCCCATTTAGAAACTTTCCCCGTAACAAGAACTAGAAATCTGAGCTTCTGTTTTTCCATGATCCCACTTGTTTAAATACGAAGTTCAAATAGTAAAGGTACGTCATATGACTTTCCTTGGAAGTTCCTTTCTTTTCTGCTAGTCATGCACCACAATAGGAGGCCCAATATAAGCATTCCTGAGGCACCTGAAAATGCTACAGCCGTAAGCACTTTTTTCTTGCTGCAATCGTCTTCATTAAATTCAGTCATATCAATTAAATCACTGAACCAAAGCAAGCAGCCACTCCCTCCTTGACTGATATTTGAATTTGCATAAGCCGTGCAAGAGCAATTGTACTTCACACTGCCTAAGGCTCATGCTGGTATCTAACCAAAACTCAAGCAAATCAGGCAATTTAACACCTGTAATCTTAAAAAATCCATCGCCTCCAGAGCAGTTAAGCTTCAGACGTCTCACACATCCATCTGACCAATCACACAGTATTTGTGCTACTTTAGGAGTGAAACTCTTCAAGCAATCACAAATAGACTGTTTCAAAGCACAGCGAAAGCCATTTGCACTACATCTTCCATAATTGTCACATGGATCATTTGGATATGAATGCAAAAGATTCCATTCATTCGTTGCTTCATGAAGTAATTACAAATCAACCGAACTGGATGAGGTCAATACTATCATCCATGGTCGCGGAAGTTCATGGCAGACGAACCTGCTTTGAAACATAAAACACCACTGAATCTAACTCCATTCCATGGTCTTGTACGAAATTTGAGGATTGATCCCTTGTGGAGAACCAGTTCACCTAAAGCATGATATTTGAATCTGTTAAGAGCAGAGAGAAGACAAATTACAAACATTAGATGAGGAGCACATAAGGTTTTTTCTGAAATAGTTCGTTTGATTATAAAACATAAATGCAAGAAAACATCATAACAGCACCTCTACACAAAGTCTCCTGGAGATGGATCCTCCGGACTTTAATTCCATGATGTGAGGAAAATATCAGGCCCCTGATCTAAGAAACGTCCTGTAACCATACCTGGAGGTCTGGTGTCAGAATTGGATGTTCAAAGCTTTGCCATACATAGCTTCCAGAACTAGCACTACAGCTCTGGTCCATAATAACAAAATTTCCAGTATCTAGAAGCTGAACTCTTGGGTCCTGAGCAAGCTTGGATGAATTAGAGGACCATAAAATGTTTTGCGTTTGGTTCAGAAGAATGAGTTGGATACCACTGACGATTCTATAAACTCCACCTGCAACCCTGATTGGATTGTTTCTGTTTGCAACCCAAACTACAGTTTCTGGTCATTGCTTGTACCTGCAGCAACAAGTATGGGAAAGTTAAAGCCAGCAGAAAAAAGGACACATATAATTGGATTGAACAATATTCTAGTACTCAATCTCTCACAAAGACAAAGTCAACGGTCATGTTAGTTCTTAAAATCCACTACAAGTATATGCACGTTAAGAATTTTTTAAGAAGAATTAGGTCTTTCAGTTTATGCAGTTTGTTGCACCTTTCTATAGCAGAAATATATAAAAACTTCAATCAGAAATTATAACCAAAACTTGCCAATATGTCTACACGTAAAGCAAACACTCCCAATAGAAATGATAACTGAACTTGCGTAATTTTTAACTAAATTCTACCAGATCTTGAGCTTAATACAAGACAAAGCCAACTAAACCAACAAACACGACAAAACAAACAAAATGCGCTACACACACACACACACACACACACACACACAATAAGACCTCTTGTAAGAAGAGGTAAATAAGTTGAAGGCAGAACATGGAAGTACCATATTCCCAAATATCTGCGATTCGAGTTGCCAGGAGAAAAGAAGCCGAGCTTAAACCTGCGACCAAGAGAAACTAAAGTCTGGCCATCAGTCAGAGGTGTAGTTGTTGTCAAGGAGCCTGCCGCAGCAGAGAAATTGAAGAATAATGCGCTGGATACGACATAAAAGGACAAGAAAAAACTCTTTAGCATGTGTACAGTTAACATTCCAAACAAGGTAACTTCTCTATAGGACAAGAAGTTTTGCTTGGAACTGCTGGTGTGAGTGTCCGAAGTATGATCGTGTTCCTTATTGTTGACACTTCAAAGCTATATACTCCTTTTGTTAGGATATGCTTGAGTTGTGGCCAGGAATCGGACAGGGGTACGTACTGACGATTCAACACATTGATTTGCTTGTATTGGAAAGATTCCTACCTCACTTATCAAATACATTGCCTGATTCTGTAGATTTCCCTTCTCTCACGGAATTGACGGTCCCACTCCGCGCGGGGCAGCAACATCGGCTGGTGAGAATGGCTTCGGCCATCGGACGATGAACGTTTTGTGTCATCGTCGCTTATCGCCGTTGAAGCAAATAATTTCTGGTTCAGTATTAATTACAACGAGAATGGTGACCCGGAGGAAGACACATGCATGCTTGAGCAAGAAGGAGGAGATTTTATGCGTGGATATGATGGTTAGGATACATTATTAGTAGATACATTTTCTAGTGGTCGTAGGTATCTCAAAATATTACATCTTTTTTTTTTTTTTGGTAGTACATAGAGCAGTATATGTAAGTAGAATAGAAGATCTTTCTATTAAGTGAGCTTCTTCTTCTCGTCACATGATTTCCTGATGCAGGTCTTCTTCGGTTGCTATCTTATTTTATTCACTTGATGATGGGGTAGCCGAGCGAGCCTATTTAAGTTACTCAAGACAAGACAGTGATATAATTGATTGCCTGGCAAGGTTAAGGACTTACTATGAAATTAAGCAGAAGTTTCTTGTCAATTAAGTCCATTTATTTCTTTTATTTCAGGCAATTGAGCCACCTTGATGACTTGACTGAAATCGGTCGAAGACTTTTTGGTCCTTTTAACAAAGTCATTCATTCAATTAAACTGAATCAAAGACAAGTGAATCCAGGAGAGGGGCCTCCCAGACAACTCTACCTAGCTTCTTAATGCCATCTCTAGCAAGTGCATGAGCAACACTATTCCCTGATCAACGCACAAAAGAAAACACACAAGAATAAAAAAAACTACTTAGGACACAAGCTTGATCAATTTGGCTCCAAAATAAAATAAAGAAGGAGATTCACCCTTTTGACAAGCACAAACTAAGTTTAAAGAGTCCGACTCTAGAATAATATTATTAAAACCAAACCTCCGGGCTTCCTGAAGACCGCTAAGTATAGCAAGAGTTTCTAAATGAGTTATGTTATTCCCTTGGAAAGGCAACCCATAGGAGATGGCAAAGCAAACTTTACCTTCATGATCTTTGCAAACGAGCCCGCAGCTCCCCGTCTTCTTTTCCTTATCTATCAATGCATCCACATTGACTTTCACAGAACTTGCCGCAACGGGCACAACCCTGCTTCAGCTGCAACCAATGGTTTCATAAGGGAGTACAAGGATTGAGTATGGAAAAGCCAGCCATCCATCCAATTCGTCACTGCCACCGCCACCTTGTTGGGACTTTGTGAAACCGAATCATTGACAACCATATTTTTGTTGAACCACACAAACTAAGCATAAGTCGCCACTTTAAAGATTAAGGTCTCATCCTTTCCTAACAATGATCGAATACCATCTTTTCAGCAACCTTGGTCAGTTGGTCTCGATGTAATCGAATTCCTAGCTTCTGCATGACTCAGATTGAGAATTGACAATCAAAGAACAAGTGGGAAGTAGACTCACACGCCCCCCAAGCAAACAAGGCACCAATCCAAAACCTCAATCCCTTTTCTCCTAAGGTTATCTCTCGTGGGAAGCTCCTACACGTAAAGTCACTGGAAAACAGATGAACCATTGGAGGCAGAGACAAACTCTGTAGCCAAGCCCAGAAATCTGAATAGACAAAAGGTTACTGCTATATAGCTGTGAATAAGAGAGGTAGTACGACGATTTCATAGAGAATTTCCCATTCTCACTCTTCCCCATGTGAGGATTTCTTCTTTAAACCTGGGGAACAACAGAATGGATTTGATAGCTGCTGCATCCATTGGGTGAAAGAGGGCATCAATCAACTCATAATTCCCTGACCATGCAGCATAGTCAATAAGATAAGCCATCCGCCATGTTTTTGTCCCCTGGACCATGCAAGTAAAAGGTTTAAGATGACCCCCAAGGAGCCATTATCACGCCATGTAGCCTTCCAACTTTCCAGAATGACTCAGCTTGTATTACTCTTCCTGCTACCAGAAGACCTTTGAACACAACCGAGTAATTATTTGGCTTATCAACTTAAATAAAATCCACAAAAAGGAAGTATCTCCCCCTGAAAATCCTTGCCACAATATCATCCGGCTTGCATGCAATGCCCCATGCTTGCTTAGCAAGCAAGGCCTGATTAAAGCTCTCCACATTCTTGAACCCTAAGCTGCCAACCTTTTTTGACATACAAAGTTTGTCCCACGCACACCAAGCTATCACCCTTTCTTTTACATCAAACGACCAAAAGAATCGCATAGCTAGAGCTTGGATCTTGTTACATACCTCATCGGGATTAGAATGATGCTCATTAGGCGAGTCGGCATTGCTTGAATCACTGCTTTAATAAGGATGTGGTAGCCTGCCTGGGAAAGTAATGATGTTTTCCAACATGCCGTCTTATTTTTTATGCTCTCAATAAAATACTCAAATTGGGTGGACTTATTCCTTCCAAGTAACCACCGAAATTTGAGATATCTATCCGCCTTTAGACATGCATGAGTACTAAGCAGAGTTAGAAGCCGCTGTCACAAATCACTCCTGCAACTCAGACTAAAGGAGACCAATGACTTATGCATGTTCACTATTTTACCAGAGGCATTCTCATACAACTGTAATAAAGCCAATAAATGCCTTGCATTGTCTTCCCTAGCTCTCAAGAATTTGAAACTATGATATGCAAATAACATATGGAAGATAATTGGGCTCCTTTGACTTACCGCAATACTATTAATTAAACTGCCCTGCTCAACATGGCGAAGCAAAGCCAACAACACTGACGGAGGCCTCTCGACAACTTGAAGGATCTCGTAGAATGACCATTCACTAAAACAAAGAATGTCAATGTAACACGAGGTCCACCCACCTTCGAGAAAAACCCTTTTTATTCTCTCATAAAAAACACCACTCCACTTAGTCATACACCTTAGACATATCTAATTTAACTGCCATGAGCACATTGTCAGTCAATAATCATCCTAACACAAAAGCATTTTGATTTTCAGAAATAATGGTAGACAATAGTGACTTCAGATGATTTGAGAGCACTTTGGAGATGACCTTATATAATTCATTGCACGAACTAAATGGGCGATAATTAGAAAAATTTTTAGGATTATTAATCTTTGGAATCAAGACAAGAAAGGTAAGATTAATCTCCTCCGTCAAACAAACAGAATTCAAAATGCCCAGAATAAATTTGGTCTCATCTCTACTGAAAATGTGTCAGAATTTATGAAAAAATAGCGGTGGAAGACCATCCAGACCATGGGATTTCATCGGATGCATTTGGAAGAAAGCCACTCTGATTTCTTCTTCCAAAAATGGGGTCTGCAACTTGTTGTTCATCCTTTTAAAAACCACCCGGAGAACTACTTGGAGGACTTCGTCAACTCTTGAGGGATGATAAGAAGCAAAAATATCTTTAAAATAAACGAATATCTATTCCTAGATGAGATTTTGATCTGCCAACTCTGTTCCATCATCTTTGAGGATACTATGGATAAAATTACAATTTTTTTCCCCGATGCCACTTGATGGAAAACTGAGTATTTTGATCACCCACCTTCAACCAAACAGCTTTGTCCCTTTGACTCCAAAACCTCTATTCCTATTCATACAATCTAACCAACTCCTTTTCCAGTTCGTTGTGCGATTTAATCAACTCCTCCGTCAATTTTTGTTTCACTACCAACTTAAGCTTCTTATCAGCGGACATTATTTGCCTCTTGAGTGATTGTGCATCTTGCTTTCATTCCACCAATCCCTTATTACATGCATGCAATTGCAAATGAGTCAGTAGATTAGCACCATCGGCTACCATAAATTTAGCCTGAAGCACAACCTCGCATTCCAGCTCCATTGTCCATGTTGCCTCAAAGTGCCATAACCTTTGTCGAAACTCGAAAGAGGTCTGGCCACGGTAAAGTATGTTAGCTAGCTAAGGCACACAACAAAGTCCATGATAAATGCCTCAGTTCTTTCTCTAATTGTCCATAAAACCCTGTGAGCCTCTATTCTAGGTCTATCGCTTTTATCCTCACAACAATATGATATTTAGAAAATAAAAGCAACTAAACTAACCACCCTACTCACCACAAGATTGCCAAGCCTCGTTTCTGGCCATCATAAGGCACCACAAAGCCATACTGAAACCCAAGAGACCTTCACATTTTATCCATTTTTGACGCAGTTTTCAGGGGTTCAAGAAGAAAAACCACATTGGGGGGACCTATTAGAGATCAGCCTCTGAAGGTCATGAACTGTTAGGGTGGACTTTTTCGCCTTCAAACTCCTAGCTCCTTGCTCTTCCCCTCCATGAATTTTCCTTTTCAATGGAGTGGGCATTGTTTGCATCTCTGGAACCACAAACACATTACTAGTGTCGCTTTGTGTACTACCTTGAGCATTAAGCTGAGCCCCTAAACCTAGCAGCTCATTTCATTTACATCACCCTGGTGTTGGACTTGACCTTCATTGCCCTTGGTAGGCACTATAAGCCGGACCAAGTGCAAACGTCTGCTAACCAACATGAGGATTTCTTTCCCCTCTATAAAAATCATCGATGTGCACTATTGTGCTAACACCACATGGGGTATCCCTTTCAATAAGCACTGCCGAAGTTGACACCCCCGTTGTTTGCCTCTCTTGAACTTGTACTAGGGCATCCGCCAACACTAGAATTACCGAGTTATAATTGATCACCATTAATGCCTATTCAGCAACCATCGGATAAGTTTGTTTTCGGTGAGAGCGACTCATCGACTCATGTGACATACCATTGGACCTTGCCGAATTTTGGCCCACATTATGGCCACCTCTCCCTTGATTAGCATTGGTGAATCGCAACCAATTGCTGTACTGGCGAACATTCCCCTCAAGACCCACCATACAGTACTCAAGGCATTCCCTATCTATATGGTCGAGCATGTCACACAAGTAATAGAATTTAGGGAGCCTTTTATATTATAGAACCACTTTTTCTTGTCACCATCAAGCAACACTGAAGTGGTCGAGATACATCCATTATAACATGGACTCGTAGAGAAGGACCAAAACAACTAACTCGAATCAACACTCCCAATTTGCTACCTAATGTTTCAGCCACTTCCAGCTTGAACCAAGAAAATGGCGTATCAAGGATGTGAATCCAAAAGGTCGTGCGATGAAAATGTAATGACAATGGACGAACCCCCTTTTGCAGTTTATGCATAACAATTAACCGATTATTAAAGTTCTAAGGCCCATTTTGGAACACCGCATTCCGATCCTCCTCCTCCTTGAAAGTCATATTGAATAAGTTTGAATTCTTATTTGCATTTGCCGCCCGCAAAGTAAACGACACTTAGAATCTCCCAGCCTTTTAGAGAGCATCATGTAAATCCTTGACCCGCACAGTTTTGTTCAATAATACCTTGATCGCCATCATCAACTCTGACAAACCCCCACAAGCATCCTCCTTCAGCACTAACTAGCAGGAAGTTGCCTCCTCTGCCGTGAGGCTAGCTCATATTCGTGGCGCAGGAACCAAGGTCTTCCTTCTCAAACCAAACAACCACAAAACCATGATGAACCACGCAAACTAGTAGAAACCGTGGAGAAACAAAGAAAGTGGAAACGGACAAGCTGACGTGAAGATGTGAAAAACTGCTACCCAAAAGAGTCATTGTTGGACAAGGAAACTAGTCTCACAGGGAGAAGCAAACCCTAGCGGAGCAGGGAGATAATTTTTAATAATACCGAATATTTCTTTTTAAATAAATTAAAATAACTGTTTCAATAATGAGGGGAACAAATAAAAAATTCGTGACAAGCCTAAGATATGGGGAAAAACAAAGGAAGCAAACGAATTCAGCTTAATCAGCCTACTAACTCCACTAAGTAAAAGCAAATAATGCATCACCTTGCCTCTATACTCTTCTACTGTAAGAACCAAGATGCTATATATACAGAGGTGAAATCGGAAAATTACCTATTCCAAACATATCTGAAAAATCGAATGCTATAAATAATGCCTCCCATGAAAGATCGTAACGATCGATAGTAACAACTAGAGGCCTTCGTGTGGCATTAACCGCCAGCCATGCTGTAACACGGGAGTGACGAAGCATGTATGTGAAAATTGGAACGGCCCAAACACCTGGACAACTTCGTAACATTCATATATCTCAGAGGACCATTACTGACATTATTAATTTGAACACTGTGAAGACATGCCACAACAAGCACAACCACTACTAAAATATCACGTTTTTCCAACTGCTAAGCCGTTGGTAATTATTTTCCAACGTGCACGCGTTGGTGAGGGTTTCCAAAAAATTTAACAGTTTTTTTTTTATTTTTCCAACGCGCAAACCGTTGGTAATTACCAACGGTCTTAGCCGTTGGTAAAATTCCAACTTCCCAGCAGTTGGTAAATCTTTTCCAACGTGCACGCGTTGGTGAGGGCTTAAAAAAAAATTTACAGTTTTTTTTTCCAACGTGCAAACCGTTGGTAAGATTCCAACTTCTCAGCAGTTGGTAAAATTTTTTTTTTTACGGCTGATTTACCAACGGCTAGCCGTTGGTAAATCTTTTCCAACGTGCACGCGTTGGTGAGGGCTTCAAAAAAATTTTACAGTTTTTTTTCCAACGTGCAAAACGTTGGTAATTACCAACGGTCTTAGCCGTTGGTAAAATTCCAACTTCCAGCAGTTGGTGAATTTTTTTTTTTTTTGGAACTTCAAGCCGTTGGAAAATTTTTTAGTGAAACGGTGCATTTTGATTTTTCGGTTTTAAACCCCCCCCCCCAGCGCCGCGAAACCCAGCTTGTCTTTTTCTTCTTCTTCTTCTGTTCTTCGCCTCTGTCTCCCTCTGTGTTATTGACATCCCACACGCACACACAGCACGTTCGTTTGAAGACCAAGGGGTGAAATTGCTTCGTTGAGCTTAGTAAAACGTGGATCTGGTCTTCATTTCGTTGATCTGTAGGTTAGTGTGAATATTTTTCAATTTTTTTTATCGAATTTGGATCGGTTGTTTGTTGATAATGGGTTTTGATTTTCGTTGTTGTAGCTGATTTGAAGCTATTTGGAGGTATTTGAAGCAACTGAAGTCGGATTTGAGGTATGTTTGTTTAGAACGTATTTTTAATTTTTTTATTTTCCGAAAATTAGTTAATATTCCGATTATTTCATTGTATTTTGGAGTAAAATTTGTGAAATATTTGTGATTTATTATTGTTGATGGTTGGATGTGAACTATTCGGTGACCCATTATAATTTAACATTTATGTGCAATTTATTAGTTTTTTCTGAATTTTCGGATTAAATAAAAAATAGAAAATAATTACTTTTAAGTAAAATGTGTGGGTAATATATGTATATGTCAAAATATTGAGTTTAATTAAAAATTGTGAAAAATTAGTTGTAAGTTAATTGATTAGGTAGTATATTTAATATTTCTGTAAAATTAGTTTGTATACTTTGTGGATAATAAATAATTTGGTTGGAAGTAAATTATTTAGGTTGTATATTTATCTGTGAAATTATTTAGTTTATTTCAAATAGTATGGCAAGTTGGTTGAGGTAAGTTATTAAATTTTTTTTAATTATCCGAATTAATTATTTTTTTGGGAAAGAATATGTATTTATTTATTTATGTTGTACTTAAAATTTTAGTATTATGACTGTTCATTCTACATTTTTCTGGTGATTTAGTTCGGTCTTTCCCATTTATTTTGTGTTAATTAATTTTTGATTAATTGTAATTTTAGTGATGTCATTAAAATGTTTTTCTTCTTAGTAATTATCTTGGATAAAATTAGATTGTGGGATAATTTCTGTATGGATAAAATAACAAACAAAGCAGTAATGATAATAATAATACTAATTTATTATTATTATTTTTTGTACCCAATAATATAAACATAATAATAGTAATAATAATAATTATTAATAGTTGATTGTGGTAGTAGTAAGTTAGAAAATAATAAAAATATTTGGTTAGTGATAGTTGAAATAATATTCATAATAATATTACCTCCAAATAATAGAAATAATAATAATTATAATAATACTAATAATAATAATAATACTAATAATTAAAATAAAACTAATAATTATTTGCAATTATAATAATACTAATAATAAGGATACTAATAATTATAATAATTATTAGAATTTTGTTTAAATTACGCGTTTAGAGTAAAGTTTCTTTTTTTAATTTTCAGAAATTTCTTATATTACCAGGATTTTAAGTTTTTGTCCCCCCCTTTTTCAGTTGCTCCCTGCATCTGTGAGCCTGAAGACGTACCCATAATAATGCAGAAAAAATACCTCGTAAAGGAATTTGGAGACCAATAGAGAAAATATTAAAACAAATAAATTAGGACCACTGAAGAGGAGGAGTCACTGTCATTCGAAGAAATCCAGGTAGCCTGATTGTACGAAACATGACTTTAACGCAAACTTCTTCCTAACCCTAACCTTTACCTTAGACCATACATCTACACTTAAACCCAACACAATATACCTAAACTTGTAAACCCTAAATACGACAAAATCTAACCTAAACTATAAGTCTATAATCGTAGCAGTATGAACCCTATACCTAAGTTTAAACTCTAATAGACATAAACTTAGACCCTAATCTTAACACTAATTTGTACTTTACCATAAACGCTATACAATAAATCTGAACCGAAATAATCCCCATCTTGTCAAAACTCTAGACTTAACCTGTACCTTAATTATAAGCTCGTAATTCAAATCATAAACCCTCAAACTGTAACCTTAAAAGTCTCAACGAGTAAAGGAATAATCAGGACAGTTACCATCCCTTAAGGTAAACATTAACTTTCTTTATTAATTACCTTTTGTAGTTAGTAAATCCTATATGTAATAAAATATCCTTTAAAAATTATGAATTTAAGTACTAAGAACAATGACAGTAATGACTACAATAACGAACAATAATGATGACTGTAGGGAAATCATAACAACAACTACATTGAGATTAAACTAGATCTGAGAAGTGTGCTATTCCGGGACGCCGACAGCCAGGTCTCATCCCGCCTATCGACATCACACAGACACCGCAATTCAACGAGCAAGTACAGAAGATGATGGTGGAGGAGAATGCACGAAGGGATGCGGAGTACGAGAGGAAGCTCGAGAGGATTAAGAGGAGACAGAGAGCAGAGATGGAGGCTCAGAGAGCTGCATTGGAGGCAAACCGGGCTCAGTTGGAGATTATTTGTCGTTCGCTAAACCTTCCATGTCCGCCGGCACAACCAGTTCCATATTATCCTGATGACTCGGACTCAGAGGATGAGGAGATAGTTGGGACTCCGTGATGGGCGTCATCAACAGGTTAGCGCATTTCCAAAGTTCTTGTGTTAGAGCCCTAGACACAATAATTTTTAGACCTAATTCAGATTGACTTGATATTTATGAAATGTGTAAGCCATTGAATGTTGAATGCTTTCTTTCAGACATATCTGTTATTGCTTTAATTATGCTGTAGTTGAGAATATTTTATTTCAATTACGTTGGCATAGTTGTGTAATGTTTATTGCTGAGTAAAGCCGGGCGTACTTTTGAATTGGTATTTTATTTTTGAATGTGGATTGAAATGGGGAAAAATACGAAACAACCGAAACCTGGAACGTTTAATACAAATAACGAAAGCGCAAATGCTAGATTTACCAACTTCTGTGAAGGGTCAGTACCAATCATAACAACAACCTTACCAACTTTCGGCAGTTGGTAATTACCAAGTGGCAAGTTACCAACTGCTGGCAGTTGGTAACTACCCAACTGTAAGTTACCAACGGTCGGCAGTTGGTAAATACAACTACGCGATGGAAACCGAGTCCTTTACATGACCGTTGGTAAGTACCAACGTGTATTTTACCAACGTCTACACGTTGGAATTTACCAACGTGTTATTAGTTGCGTGTTGGTAAAATTTTTTCCAACGTATCGAATATCAACTGCCAGTTACCAACGTGCAGCAGTTGGTAAATTCAATTTACCAACTGCTGCGCGTTGGAAAATGGCAGTTGGTAAAGTCGGTTATTTTAGTAGTGAACGTCTTCCACTTTAATGTATTATACAGATGCTATCAATATCCCTCAAGTTTGAAAACCTTTTCTTAACTGCCCTTCCTTTCGATACTTATAAAAAACAATAGGGCAACTTACAATTATTCCTTGAGGTTTGCCCTAACTTACATTTTGCTCTCTTATTTTTTGAAACCTATGCTTTACCCCTATTTGTTTTATATTGTTGGATAACAATTTTTGAAATTCTAATTTAAACTTTATGATAGTCATTTTCTAATAATTTTAATCTCTTTAATGTTTTTTTATAGTTAATAGATGGCAAAATAATAAATAAATCACTAAAGTTTTAGGACCAGCTCGAATTGGACACCAATGTTTTTTTTTCAGCCGAATAAACCACTAACGTTATTCAAAATGGCCAAATAAACTACTAATGTTATTCAAATGGTCTAATTCAACCACTCAACTTTGAAATATTATGAAACTACACTACTTTCTTTTTAAAATTGACAAAATATATTCACTTGATTTAAAATAATCTAAATAGATCACTATCGTGCCACCCCCACTAGATCTCGTAGCAGCCTCCTTTGTGTCACCGTCACCCTGAATAGGAGAACTCAAGCTTGCAAAGCTACATCCTCTTCTGCTTCACCATTCTGGCCCCCACAGGAGGCTCGCCACTATCGTTTATTGCTACCTTCAAGGTCAATGCTAAAACCCAAGCTCTCAATGAGTGTCACATCACTGCCATCACTGTGAATCAAATAGTAAGAGCAGAGATGCTCATTAGTGAAAGGCTATGAAGGTTATGATTGTGGTGGTGGTGAAGCGAAACGTGAGCCCATAGGTGGTGTTAGCATTGATTAGGAATGAGGAGTTATGTGTGAACGCTGTGATTGCATTGGCGGTGTCTTGAAATGTGAGGTGGTTAGCTTCGGTAGAGAGGTGTTGGAAGAATAAAGTGAAATGGTGGTTGAAATATTAGATTCACAAACTTTAGAGGCGTTGGGAGTAAAAGGAGAGGATATATGGCCTAACTTGGCATTTTACGCTGACATTCCACTAGACTTAACGGTTACAATTACAAGAGTAGCCAATTTGAGCCAACTCCAAAACATTAGTGGTTTATTTGGCCAAAAAAAAATTAGTGGGTTAATTAGCCAACTAAGGTTATTCATTATTTTTTTTTAGATACTTTAAATATCAGTATTTCCTCTCTGTAAATACATTTTTCTTTCTATAAATGCATATAAGTATTTTTTTTAAAGGTCAGTTAGTTGTGGAAAAAAATATTTAAAATTTTTAAATTATTAGGACATAGTTATCATACCATTTAAATTAGAGTTTCAAAAGTTATTGTTAGACAATATTGTAAAAGAAGCAAGGAATAAAGTATAGGCTTGTAAAAATAGAGGAGCAAATTATAGGTTAGCCCAAGTCACGAGGGTTTTTGTAACTTTCCCAAAATAATACTATAGGGGTGAAAAATTAGCAACTAGGCTTGAACATTACTACAGAGTATTATTAGACATTTTAAATTAACTAGAAGGTGAAAAGTAATCAAATAATTAAAATTTTATTTTTAAAAGTTAATTTCAAATAATGAAAAAAAAAGGGTAAGACTAGGTTTCTTTTGAAGCAGAAATGAGAGAAACATACCTTCGTGAGAGAAACAATGTAATTGTACAATTGCACAATGGGGTTTCTAAAAAGCTTTCTAACAATTTGTAAACTATTATATCTTCAACTTTATAAAAACATATGAAATTTACATGCAGATCACCATATTACTCGACCAGCTAAGGTTGTATCATGACTATTTTTTCTCTTTGTAGTTAATGGGTGAGTTCTTGTGATCTTTTGTATCTTGTCTCTTGTAAGTTTAACATTCTAAGTATTAAACAATGTATGAATTTTGGAGTTTACCACTTGTGCTAAACCTCTAATACAATATATATTAGAGGGCTGGGCTGGCGGCAGGGACGGCAAGGGAAATGTTGGTAGGCAGCTGCAAGGGGGAGATTGGATGGGTGATGGTGATGGTGGAATGTAAAGAAGTCGAGATATACAGAGCAAGAGAGAAAAGAGAGATCGACCGAAAAATTGAGATAACAACAAAATGAGAGTTTTCCAAATATTCATATAATGTCAAACTATTTTCCAAAAAAAAATGAATATATATATATATATAGAGAGAGAGAGAGAGAGAAATGAAGTAAAATTTTAATCCTTACCAACTTATCTTGTTACCCCTGGCAACAAACATGTCTGAGCCATTTGTTTTCGATGATGAAAATATCTTTTTTTATGTTATGTGAAATTGATGAAACCTGATATTTAAAGGTTGGCAATGGGTGTTTTGTATTGTATCGAACTACCCCACATGGTAGCAATCCAACTAAAGATTTTAATTCCAGTGGGGACAACTATGATCTTGGTAGTGCAGTGAAGTAGGCACAAGTATCAACTCCATTTCTATAAGTTGGTTTGATCTTGTAGTGGAGATAGTTGCACGTAATGACATATCACAACCATATTATTAAAAGCTTGTGGTAAGAACGGGTTTCACTTGGTTATTCACCATGTACGAGGATCTCTGTTAAAGTGAAAAGATAGATGTTTCAAAAGATGGTTCTAGTTTAGTCGTAAAAGAATGGATCTAAGCGCAATATTCCAAGCTCAATGGTAGCATCAACAACTGATTTTCTTTTGGGACAGCTCATAATGTGCATATCGATCTATTATGTGCCTTTACATTTAGCAATGAACAAGCCTCATACAATAATTGTCCTAGCTCTACCAAGCTAAGCAATCTGTCGAAGCTGCGTGATTAAAAAATGCATCAATAGGGGAGCATTACGCCTTAGGGGGAAGCACCGGCACGAGTAGGGGTGGATGAAGCGAAAGCAAGAATGTCGGCTTGAGTAAGACGGTAGGCTGAGAAGAATCGTTGAACGTTTCAACGTGACCACTGAATAAGGAGAAGACTAATCAGAATGGGTTACCCCAGACTCAAACCCTGAACTAGTCTACATAAAATCAATATATATCTATCCAAATTATAGACAATAGGATAGGATTAGGATCTGCTCAATCCTTTTAGTAAAGCAAGCCCCCTACAATCGCATCCTAGGAGAGTGCAAATGGGAAGTTGAATGGCCTGTTTCCACGTATTAAAGGGTTGAGCACCTTCTTACTTGGCTATGGATTATTCTGCTCCAAGGCAGATAGCTCCATCTTTATTAAACCTTCCTATAGAGATTTTTTTTTATATGTGACCAATTACTTATTATCAATGCAGTAACCAATAAGCACTCAAAAAAGACACACAAGAATGATTGAGTGCAATTAATTAATAAATAGGCTCTTCCCGCGTGCTATAAATGACCCACGAAAATGAGAAATGCCAAGGATAAAGCCAAGGAGAAATGCTGAGAAGAAAGGAATTAATCAAACAAGCAAAGTCTTTTCTTTTTTTCTTCTTTTCCTTTTATTGAATCAATAAAGAAATAGGTTTGGTTGTCAATCTTTCTAATAGAATCTTAATATATATAAGACTAAGCAACTGAAAGAAACCTCAAAGTGGAAGAAATAGAAAAAAATTCCCCACCAAGGGTGGAGGATGAAGAGGCATTCCTGAAAAAAAATCCTTTCAAACAATTTTTTAGGTATTTTAGAGGAGACCAAAGGTGCTCTTTATGGATTCAGTTTCTCTTTTGCCTCATGTAGCTCCCCTCTTGCACTTATTTTTCTGGTATAGTGGGAAGCTTTTGGCTAAGTCTCGAACCTTCGCGCTGTTCACTTTATTCCATTATTAAAGCTAAATATGACCCTAAGAAAAAAATAATTTTTTCACCCCTTACTTTTTAAATTGTTTTAAAAAAAATACTAGAATTTATTTTTTTATTCTATATAGGGGGAATCTTGAAAATCATTAGATGAAAAGGAAAATACTATAATAGAATTTCTTGTTAATAAGTCTAAGTATCTTGCTAAGACATATAAGTATCCTGCTAATAAGTTTGAGTATTTTGCTAATAAGCCTAAAGGCCAATTTGTTTTAACTTAAGTCAACTTAATTTAAAATAACTTGTTTTCATGTTTACATTTCTTTTACTTGAAACTAATTTTATTTGAAAGTCAATATTATTTAGGTGAAATAATCCATTGATTGTAAAATTTTTATAATAATATTAATTTTTTATAAATTTTTCTTTTTTAAACATTAAAAATGAAAATTTCATAGAAATTTAATAACATGATTAAAATTTTGTTTCAAATGGATTATTACACTTATATAATATTGGCTTTCAAATAAAATTGGTTCTAGGTGAAAAAGATTTAAAACCATTTTAGATTTAGTTGATTTAAGTTAAAATGAATTAGGTGTAAGTATCTTACTAATAAGAATAGATATAAAAAAGGGGAATAGGCCGAACGTAAAAAACCATTGCATTGATAAGCTAAAATGAAAATTCAAATATGAAACAGGGATATTATTTCAATGAAGGAAGAAAAAAAACCTCGAGCTCTAATTCAAAATTATCTGTATTCATCCAAACATAAAGAATTGCCAAAACATTTGACCCTTCACACATTACAATATAAAGAATTATTCAATCAAATAACAAACAAGAAATGGGTCAGAAAACAGCTCTTCTACTTAGAAACAAAATGTTCTAAATGCTCCTCGAAATTCTTGCCCCCATTGGCTTTTTATCATAAAAACAAAGAGCAAATCATCCCGTACTTGACCCGGATCTGTATGTCCAAGCTTTGCATTAGTCAAATTTTATTTCTAAAATGGGTTGTATTGATATTAGTATGGATACAGCAAAATTCTTCTATTAGATCTAATGTACTTATTTGATCTAAAGTTGTATTAGTATATATTAGTATGGACACAGAAATTGAAAGATTTCGTTGAAATTGTTTGTTTGGAAATTTCCCTGAAAAACTAATCATAGGTTCTTCTCTCTATCGTATTGATATTAGTATGGATATAGCAAAATTCTTCTATTAGATCTAATGTACTTTTTTGATCTAAAGTTGTATTAGTATATATTAGTATGGACACAGAAATTGAAAGATTTTGTTGAAATTGTTTGTTTGGAAATTTCCCCGAAAAGCTAATCATAGGTTCTTCTCTCTATCGGAACAATAGGGTCATTATATATATATATATATATATATATATATATATATATATATATATACTTTCATATTTACAGAGGGTATTGATATTTCATATAACATGTGAAATTTGAAACTGACATGTAGTGTACTTTCCAATTTTAGTAAGTTAGTCGCAAACTTTTGTACTTGCTTTGCTGAAAATACCCATCAACCATCTAATTGAATATGGTGCTGACACATGACACACTATTAATTAAAAATTTTGAAGGGGAAGTTACAATTACCCCATGAGTTTTATCCTAACCTACAATTTGCTTCTTTTATTTTTTAAAACCTACACTTCGCCCCTCAGTTCTTTTGTACTGTCCGATAACAACTTCTGAAATTGTAATTTAAACCATACGATAGTCATCTTCCAGTAATGTCGGTCACTCCAATAGGGGATTTGAATAACTTCTTGATGAGTTTGTGTGGTCAAAGGAGCATTTGAATAACTTATTGACGAGTTTGTGAGGGATTACTTCGGTCGTGCCTCAAACCTAGTCCTCAATTGGGGTAATGTCTTACTTTTATTAGTTGAGTTGAGCATGCATTGCCTTTCTGAGTAGTTGACCTGGATCTGTATGTCCAAGCTTTGCATTGGTCAAATTTTATTTCTAAAATGGGTTGTATTGGTATTAGTATGGATATAATAAAATTCTTCTATTAGGTCTAATGTACTTGTTCGATCTAAGGTTGTATTAGTATATATTAGTATGGACATAGAAATTGAAATATTTCGTTGAAATTGTTCGTTTTTGGAAATTTCCTGAAAAACTAATCATAGGTGCATATATATATATATGTTGACGCCCAATTTCGTCCGACCGTCATTTAAAAAAAAAAAGTAAAAAAATTTAAAATTAAAATTAATTAAATTAAAAATTAAAAAAAATTAATTAATTAAAATATATATTTTGATAACAATTAGTTTAGGGGGCATATTTTTTTTTATAGGGTTAGTTAAAAATTGTTAAAATTAAAATTAAAAAATTTTAATTAATTATTATTAATTTTTTTAATTAATTTTAAAATATAAAAATTAAAAAAAAATTAATTAAATTACTCCCCCCCTCGTTTTCCCCGTGCCCTCACCTGCTCCCATTTTTATCTCATCTCTCTCACTTACTCCACCACTACCAACTGCTCTCTCGGATATCTTTCGAACAACTCTCTCGGCTCCTGGGGGGGCACAAATTCTTTCTCTCTTCAACGATAGGAAGGTTCCTATCGCAGAGGTTCTAAGATAGGACCCTTAGCCTCAATTTCAATCAATCAATTTTTCTTCAATGATAGGAAGGTTCCTATCACCGAGGTTCTAAGGTAGGGCCCTTAGCCTCAATCTCAATTTCAATCAATTTCTCTTCAACGATAGGAAGGTTCCTATCGCAGAGGCTCTAAGGTAGGGCCCTAAGCCTCAATTTCAATCAATCAATTTCTCTCCAACGATAGGAACCTTCCTATTGTAGAGGTCCTAAGGAATGCTCCTTAGCCTCAAAATCAATCAATTTTCCTTCGACGATAGGACAGCTCCTATCGCAGAGGTTCTAAGGTAGGGCCCTTAGCCTCAATTTCAATCAAATCAATATTTCTTCAACGATAGGAAGGTTCCTATCGCAGAGGTTCTAAGGTAGGGCCCTTAGCGTCAATTTCAATCAATCAATTTTTCTTCAACGATAGGAAGGTTTCTATCGTAGAGGTTCTAAGGAGAGTTCCTTAACCTCAAAAAAAAGAAGGAGGAAAAGGTTTTTCTCCTCAGGGTTTAGGCAGCGAGAAGGTTCTCAATGCCTAGCTAAGTCGGACCAAATTGGGTAACGACTTTGCATACATTATGTCCCATGAAGCATGCAAGGGGGGGCAGCTGTTGACACCCAATTTCGTCCGACCGTCATTTAAACAAAAAGAAAAAAAATTTTAAAATTAAAATTAATTAAATTAAAAATTAAAAATAATTAATTAATTAAAAAATATATTTTGATAACAATTAGTTTAGGGGGGCATATTTTTGTTTTATAGGGTTAGTTAAAAATTATTAAAATTAAAATTAGAAAAATTTTAATTAATTATTATTAATTTTTTTTAATTAATTTTGAAATATAAAAATTTTAAAAAAATTAATTAAATTACTCCCCCCCTCGTTTTCCCAGTGCCCTCACCTGCTCCCATTTTTATCTCATCTCTCTCACCTACTCCACCACTACCAACTGCTCTCTCGCATATCTCTCGGACAACTCTCTCGGCTCCTGGGGGGGCACAGATTCTTTCTCTCTTCTCCATTCTCTCTATGGTCCCTCTGCTCTCACTTGGTTCTCTCTCTCTCTCAATTTCACTCTCCCCCTTTCTGCCGGCGATCTTCCCTCTCCTCCTTGAGCGCTTTGCCTCCTGCCTGGCCAGAGCATCTCTCCTCTCCCTTTACACCCTTCCACTGCCGCTTGTCTTCCACTTCCAGACCTCTACTGCCCAGGACTACCTCAAGCTCCCATTGCTCCGCCAATCCACTCTGCCGTCCGCTGCCGACTCCCTCGTCCCCGATACCCACCGTCTCTCCCATCTCCGGCCCCTTTTTCCCCGTTCGCGAAGCACCCCCTGCCACCGACGACACCTCCAGCCCCTACCGTCGCGTCCGCCGTCGTTTCTCTCGTTCAGGCTGCCGCGCTTCCGCCACTCGCTCTTCTGCCGTCACGCCCAGCTCCTGCCGTCGCTCTCCTACCGTCGCGCCATTCCATCGACCTCTGTCTTTCCCCGTCCTGTCCGTCGCCGAGCCCGTGGTCTGCTCCCGCCGTTCGCACCTCCAGCCGCGCCCTCAACTCTTCCCTTGGCCGCCTCCCTGCTGCCCGACGCTTCCGCGCGCCTCCACTCCAGCCGACCCCGCCTCTGCTCCCGTCGCTTACCTCCGGTCTCCCCTCCTCTCCACGTCGCCCTGCTCCAGCCACCTCCCCTTGTGCTCCTTTGCTGCTGAGCAACAGAGGAAGAAGAAGACGCGTTTTTCGTTTTAAATTTTTTGACCAGTCAAAACTTTTTTTGGTAAACATTCTTGTTTAGCCCCTAGTTTTCTTTATTTTATCCATCCAAGTCACTAACTTTCTTTTATTTTTGCAGGTTAGTCAATGAGTGTAATTTTCTTTTATTGTTTGTTCTTTTCTTCATTTTTCTTTGTTATTATTGGCTTACCCTTACATTAAATTTGGTCATTAAATTGTCATAGGAGAACAATATAGGATTTTAATTTGATATGTATATTTACGCATACTTATTTACCTTTATTTTTAGAATAGTTCAATTTTAACTCTTATAATGCATTTAATATGTACCAAATTATCGGTTAAGTAACATTTTTTGGGAATCCGTTCTTGGTAATTAATAAAATCTTAAAATGATTATTCCATATCCAAGTGGTCCGATAGGATCCATGATTCGGAAAAATAAGAAAATTTAAAAATTAATTTTAAATTAAATTCCATATCCAAGTGGTCCGATAGGATCCATGATTCGGAAAAATAAGAAAATTTAAAAATTAATTTTCATTAAATTCCATATCCAAGTGATCCGATAGGATTAGTGATTTTTTTGAAAAAAAAATATTTCTTAAAAAAATTAATAATTAAATTCATCAAAAATCCATATTCTAACAATTCGTCAGAATTGATGGTATGGATTAATTAAAAATTAAATTTTTATTCAATTCTGTATCCGAGTGGTTCTATAGAATCTACGGTTTGGAATTATCAAATTTATTATTAAAATTATTTTATAACAATCAAATATTGACATTTAAGAATTCCATATCTGTTTGATCTAATAAGATTCATGGCTCGGAATTAAATTAAATAAAACTCATTAAAATAATTATTTTCAACCAAAGATTAGTTCAAGAAATAAATAGTTAGGAAAAGATAAAAAACTGAACCCATGGTACCAATTTCCAGGCGCTTTAATAGAGTTATTTTAGCATAATCGACTCACGATCTTATAATCTCTCGCGGACCATTACAGGTTTCCAATCAACCTAGGTAAATGGATTGGTGGCGACTCCCGAAAATGAAATTTTCACGTTGCTACAGCTTGGCGACTCCACTGGGGACGAGTCTAGCCATAAAAAGGGTTTAGTTTTTATTCGTTTTCTTTCTTGTTTGTTTCTTGACATACTGATTTGATGTGTTGAGTATTTTTTTTTAGATTATTACACGCACACACCTCGTCATGCATAATGAGCTCAATACCCAAGCTCACTTCCAACCAAGTTCAGCAAAACACCCGGATTAGGCTAGTCGTGTGAGACGATAGTTTCCGCACTTTCTCTAATCCGTAGTGGTTAGTAGTGTTACCCGAGTATGACAGTAGTCACCCCATGGGACCATGAAAACTACGACTCAAATTAATCCTTCCTCACATAACCCTCGTGGGTGAGGAATTGGGTATTTTCTAGTCCGATAGCACTTAGTAAAAGGGATTCGAGGACCAACCCATGACCCTTCGTTTCAAAAGACCACCTACGCATATAGCGGCAATAGATCTATCCATTAGGGCTTCCTTGACAAAACATCGCATGTTTATTGCTAACTCTCTGTCAATTTAATCACTTTATGCCTTGTTAAGTATACTTTATTATTATTATAATATTCACAGTAACTCATTTATTATTCTGCTATGTTATTGACTCTCTTTAACTTTTGTTCTCATTGCACGCATAGCACTATAAGAAGCATTTAGCGCAACCTATATTACCATAGATATTCTTGATCTACTTCCGACCGACTGCAACGAAACTTGGATATCTACTATAGAAGAAAGTCAGCCAGAAGCCATGAGCCTCTCTGAGGAGTCACAATTAATACATGGAGATTGCCTTTCACCTGGAAGTGAGATCAATTTAAAAAGCCAGGTTCATTTTCGACTGGAACAAAACTCCGTGAAAGAACTATCACAGATATAGAAGGCTTGGTCCTCTGCTGAAAGAGAAATCTTTGATAGCGAATTCGGACACATTGCTTATCTTCTTGATGTCAAAATTGATGAAGCTTTGTTTCGAGCGTTGATATCATTCTGGGATCTATATCACCGTTGCTTTTCAATCAATAAGATGGACTTGACTCCGACTATTGAAGAGTACATTGTTCTGTTGAACATTCCTCTTGATTTCCCAACCGAGGTGTATTTTCATGATCAGAAAAGTGATGTGCTACGATGCCTATCTCGTTTCCTGAATATGCAAGTTACCGATCTCAAGCAGCGAGTTACTAAGAAATGTGGAAAGAGCATAGCATGGAGTACTCTCAAACACCTCATGAAGACATTGACATCTAAATCACAAAAGAGGAAGGTGTTTGCATTAGCAATCTATGGGCTTGTAATTTTTTCAAGGGTGCTATCACACATCGATGAGGGGGTGATCAAGCTATTGGATCAGATGCAGAGAAAACACATGAGCCATCTTCCCTCTATTCTAGCTGAAATCATTCGCTCCCTCAACTTTTGTAGACGTAATGGAGGACGGTTCATCGGTTGTGCGCCATTGTTACACATCTGGGTTAAGAGTCATCTACCATACCTAAAAAGGGAATTTGGTCACCGTTTCTTCCAAGATTTCATTCCAATCAAAGCTTTCATGGATAGCGTCTGGATAGAAAAAGGAAGCAAAGAAGAATAGAGGGATTTTCTTAAAAGCCTGGTAGAATCTCATATTACATGGAGGGCCACTTTTATCTCAGCAAAATCAGTACTCTATCGATGTGGGAAGCTTCCATGGGTTCCTCTTCTTGGAATATGGGGAGGAACAAGCTACGCCCCAGCCTTAGTTCATAGGCAGTTCGGATCCCAACAGTTTGTACCAATGACACATCGACTATCTGAGCTCAAGTTCTCATATGACGATCCACGATGCCACCGTCTAATTTCTGGAATAGCAATAGCATGGAAGAAAGTCTTCCTAATAAAACCTTGAACCTTAGTATCTTCAAAAATATATCCACAATGGAGGCAAAATTGAAGCGAAGCTATTCTCCCATTGGACAGACCTAGCTGCGCTACTAAAAGAGATCTCGAGCAAGAACTTTACGAAGAAAGAAACAAAATGAAGAAGATCCGAGTCGAAATATATGAGAAAGACTCTGAACTCCAGACACTGAGGAATGAAAACTTACTCTTGCAAAATAAGCTGGAGGACAAACAGACCATCATCAACCAATTAGTTGAGGATTGCGATAAAAGTGAATGGGAGAAAGAGAACTGGAAACGAGAGTATATTCGGTCTACATGTCAAGTAGAAGACTTCGTAGAAGAAGTACGGAAGGTAACTTGGGTCGCAAAGGAGATGGGCCAAGAAGCCAATGACATAATCACTAGTACTTGGCCTAACTCATCCTCGGGGCAGCAGAAGATGATCAACTACATTAAGAAGGCCCGCCAGTAATATTATCATCTCGGAAAGTTCTTTTAAGCTGTTGATGTAATAAAGTGGGCCGAACAACCATGGCTTTCCTTATCTGGTTTTAGAATTCCTTCGGTAATTTATTGTTGCGCTAAACGTTTAGGCATCGACACTTATTAGAGTTTGAATGTGTTACGATAGTAGCAATTCAACTCAATCACATCAATAAAAACAACATTCATTGCATGCATGCATTACATCAATCACATACATGTAAAGTCTAATAAAATGAATCTCACTTTAAAAAGGTAAAATTGGACCTTAACACCGATATCCAACTCGGCTTCAAACAAAACTAATGGCAGATCAAACTGAAGGTCGTCTCACAGATATTGAGTCCAAGATGGAAAACATGGCAGAACAAATGAGACAACTAATGGAGCTGATTAAGGGGAAAGCAACCCAAGTTCCCGTCAAAGAACCACAATATCCCACTTATCCTCCAGGATTCACCCCGCAACGGATCTCAGTTCAGGAAAATCTATTTCAGGAATCAGGTCCATCCGCTAGCATTCACCTGAAACAAGATACTGCGTATGAAGAGAAGAAGACACTAACAAAGGAAGAAGGAGAATCTCAAAAGCTCGAAACAATAGAGAAGAGACTTCGGGCCATCAAAGGAGGCACTATATTCGGATCTCTATCAGTGGATGATCTCTGCCTAGTACCAGATGTTATAATTCCCTCAGACTTTAAGGTACCAGACTTTGTAAAATACGATGGAACGAGTGATCCCATCACTCACATCACGTTGTTTCTAAGAAGATTACAACCACTTACCAAAGACGAGAAGGTGTGGATAGCACTTTTTCAAGAAAGCCTTACAAAGTCAGCACTGCAGTGGTATCTAAGTCAAGGTCCGAGAAACATCAAAACATGGAATGACCTTGCTCAGGCCTTCATCAGCAATTACAAACATGTCATGGATCTGGCACCGGATCGCCAAACCCTCCAGAATATGGAGAAGAAAAAGCAAGAAACCTTTAAGGAGTATACTCAAAGGTGGAGGGACTTAGCCGCACAAGTTCAACCGCCCATGACAGAAAGAGAAATGGTTATTTTATTTGTCCAGACACTAAAGTACCCATATTATGACAAACTCATTGGTAATTCGGCAACTAATTTCTCGGACGTTGTTATGTCTGGAGAAAGAATTGAGCACGGGATTAGGACCGGAAAGATTACTGAGTCTTTTAATGATCCTATGAAAAAAGGAGGACCATCCAGAAGAAAGGATGATGAGGTACAACAAATAGGACGCGAAAGAAGAGTTCCCTTCGTGAGTACTGTGGCTACTGGGCCTCGCCTATCCTATTCTACCAATAAGCCCAATGATTATCCTCCTAATAGGCCCAACAATTATCCTCTCAACAGGCCTAATCAGTTACGGCCACCTATTCCGACCCCTCCAGTACCTGCACAAAGACCAAGAGAAGTCTTTGCGCCAATTCCCATGACTTACACTGAGTTGTATCCAAAACTCATTGAAAGTCAACTTATCTGCCCAATTCCTACAAGGCCATTGGAACTGCCATACCCGAGGTGATATGACCCTAACATAACTTGCCCATATCATGATGGTGTTCTGGGTCATGGCCTGGAAAATTGCATAGCATTGAAACGTATAGTCCAACAATTAATTTAGTCAAAGTGGTTGGACTTTTCTGATGAACCGAATGTCACTCACAACCCATTGCCGCCTTATCAGGCTAAACCAGTCAATATGATAGAAGAACACCAGCTGATAAAGAAGTCAGTCAAAAATATCACAACCCCACTTAAACATGTATATTCATGGCTTGTGAAAGAAGGGGTCATCATCGGAAAGCCTTCTCTCGGACATAAAGAAATCAAAAATGAAGAATGGTGTGATTTTCATGACAGTAAGGGTCATTCCATTCAAGAATGTTCAGAATTCCGTGAGAATCTACAGAGACTCATAGACTCATCCCACCTCAGCATTTGCCTGGGAAAAGAGTTGCAAGAAATCTCAGAGCCATTGAAAATCTCTGCAAATGAAGGAAAATACGGCCTAGGTTTCACACTGACAAGGCAAGATAAAATGAAAACAATAGCTGAAGAGAGAGAAGACAGGATTGCACGACTAAGGGGGCATCCTCTAGAAGAAGAAAATCTGGATATCCTTGCCATCAATGAAACATTCGTGAGTGGTGGCTTGATTCTGAAGAATGACAATGAAGATGCGCTGACCATCAGCATCAATAAGTCTTTTGAAAGTCTTTCAATTCAGACAATAATCAGTGACTCACCCGCAAATGAGGAGCTCATTCAACCCTGTAGCCCATGGGTTGTGCTGAACAATTGGGAGGCGATAGAACTGCCCGTTGTAATCGAAAGCTTTTCAAAGTAATTTAATAGTAAAAACCTCCTAAGGAAAGGTTCAATCAATAGGGCGTAGTCTTTGCTTAAGTGAACCTTTTAGTTATTGCTTTTCATTCCAATAAAGTTGTGATTTACGCACATTATAAATAAAGCACCCATTTGCATCCATCTCATTCTCGCCATTTTCTCTTCTTTTCTCTCTGGCTAATTCAGACCTGAAACTCCTTTTTATGACAATGAAAGAATGAACTTTGGTAATCCTGTAAACACTGCTGTCTCGGATGACGAAGATCTTCAAATATCTCCTGAGTTATTAAGAACGATTAAACAAGATGAAAAAGAATGAGTAACAAGTCAGGAACCAATCAAGACATTCAACTTGGGAGACAAGGCAGAATGTAAAAGAAGTCAAGATTGGCATTCTATTTCCGCCTGAAGAAAAAAAGAATTACTCCATTTATTGAAAGAATACGGACGTATTTGCTTGGTCACACCAAGATATGCCCGGCTTAAGCTCGGACATAGTGCTACACAAAATACCATTGAAGCCTAGGATGAAGCCCGTGTAGGTGACATGATTGCCAAAACTTTCACTGCTGGGGGGCATCTAAATGTACTGAGAAAGCCATTCGATAGACTTCGCAGGTATCAACTAAAATTAAAATCCTGCCAAGTGTACTTTTGAAGCCTCTTCAGGAAAGTTATTGGGTTTCATGGTAAGCGAAGATGGGATTCGAGTCGACCCAAGTAAATTCAAGGCGATACAAGAAATGCAACCCCCGAAGACTCCAAAAGAAGTTAGAAGTTTTCTGGGCAGAATCAACTTCACAGCAAGGTTTATATCACAATTAACGTCTGAGTGTGAGCATCTTTCCAAATCATTAAAGAAGAACAATCCGATTAAGTGGAATAATTAATGCCAAGAGGCATTTGAGATAATCAAGCAATACCTATCAAATCCACCAGTCTTGGTACCACCTCGATCTCGAGAACCGTTGATTCTATACTTATCAATATAGGATTCTTCATTAGGATCCGTATTGGGTCAACGAGATGGGATAAGCAAAAAAGAGCATCCATTTTACTACTTGAGCAAGAAGCTTTCTACATATGAAGTGAAATACTCAGTAGTAGAAAAGTCTTGTTGTGCCCTTGCATGGATAGCAAATCGACTACGACAGTACATGTTCAACACAAGAAAAGGTTCTTGGTTCTCCGCAACACAAACTCCAAAAAGGGAAGAAGTTCATCCCTTCCATCGAAACGCAACAAGGGAAAACTCAAAACCAAAAGAAAAGACTGAGAGCAAGCACGAGCAAGTATGGTCACTTGAGTCATTTCACTTCAAAAGGACTATCAAGCATGTCATGATCATGGCCCACACAAAAAAAAAAAAACACAGAAAACAAAAAAAAAACAAAAAAAAAACAAAAAAAGCTCAACAAAAAAAAAAGGAAAAGAGCTCAATTAAAGCAAAAAAAAAACAGAGAGAAAAGAAAATGGGCCCTGATTTAAACAAAAATGGATGGACAAGAGCTACCAAAGCCAGTAAATTCAGATTCAGTAAAGAAATACTTTGCATAATGATGAAGTTTTTCGACAGAAGGGAAGAAGTGGGTACAGGATTGCTAGAACTTGTTTAATCAAAGTTATCAAAGAGAGTGTTTTTCTCTCAAATCTTCATGGTTCTTGATCTATACCCAAGGCTTTTATTTTCCCTTGCTCATAAATGAAAAAAAAACAATTCTCTCTAGCTCTTCTTCATCAAATCTCACATTCAACTTTTATATTCCTTTATCAAAAAATAAAATAAAAAAAATCAATTCTCTCTACCCCTTTTTCTTCAAATCTCACATTCTTGCTAACCTCTAATGTGCAATGAATTGTGACTTTTGTAGGAAGGATAGTAATAATTAAAACTCAGAAAAAGCAAAGAACGTAGATTACTTTGATAAGCTTTATGAATTAAAATAGGTAAGATCGAGGTCCTGTTTTGCGAACGGCACAAAACATCAGCTAACAGGTAAAAAAATGAATAACAAATCTTTGGGAGATAGCCTTGGTGATTGCCTAGATGATTGCTTCAGAAGTCTTACAAATGAAAATGAGAGCATGATCATGTCAGCAAGAAAGAATCATACTCACGAATATTTCAATAGGGACAACTATCCAGAGAGGCATAAAGTATGAGGCAGACGAACATTAAGGAAATCGAGGCCAGAATTCAAGAACAAGTCAAGGAAAACTTCTTTGAAAGGGGCTTTTAAAAAAGAGTTGGGCTTTTGAGGCAATGGACAAGAGCTGGGAAGAGATCCAATAGTAGTCCAAGAAGGCAATCACAAAGAGGATCCAGTAAAGCAAATACATGAAGAACTAGATCCATAAAAAAAAAAAAAAACAAAGAAACATCAGTTACACATGCTCTGCATTCATGCATTTCACATCATGCATGCATGGCCTTTACATAATAGGGACCAAATGGGAAGCACATCCACGGCACAGTTACAGCAGTATAAGCTGAGATCTCAATGACATCAGCTCTTTCCAGTCTATCATTGGATGCACAGCTAATACACTGGACCAAGCCGCATTAGGAATTCAAGGATAAGGTAGACAATATGTCAAAAGCCTGACAATTGATTCAATAATCGAGGCTACACCCGGAAGGACAGGATTGACGCCAGCCTAATCCAAGATAAGAGATAGCTTTGGTCAAAGATAAAGCAGACGTCAAGAAATATTGTCGTTGACAATTTGTCAAAAGCTGGCGATGGATTTGATAATCGAGGCCTCACTCACAAGGACAGGATCGACATTAGCTCGGCGGAATATCAAAGATGAGAAATATCTATGACATCAAAATATTATCAAAAGTAGGATCTATTTTTCCGGTTAAGTGGTGGATACAGTACTCCGTGACTCTCAAGTCGGTTCTCTCAGTTGCCCATAATAACTGATTCCTTCCTTCCTTCTCTCTTTTATTTCCTTCTAGAAAATGGATCCTACTCTTTCTGCCTTGCGAAAATACTTTCCTTCTCTCCCAATGAACATTCTCAAAAAGATCTACCAAGTTTGCTATGAACGATTAAGAGTTTTGATGCATAAAGGAATCCCTGAAGATGTGCGGTGGTTAATCGAAGCTAAGGTTCGATTGTCAGGTGAAGTCCCAGACGCATTTGTGTCTCACATGCCTGGCATAGGCAAAAGCTCTTATGCCAAAAAGAGAAGAGCAATGAGGCTAGGCGTTTGTCATAAATGTGGACGATGGACTTGCAATACTAAATGTCGTTCTTTAGGAATGATCTCCGAAAATCGAGAAGATAAAATACGGTTCATCAAGAATGACCTGAGTAAGGACTCGTTGGATGATATCCAATTGACTCTTGAGACGCATTCTTGTGGATCAGTGCAATGCGAACTTCTTGGTTTATGGAGTATTTTTCTTGAAGAACGAGAGCGTTATAGTCCCGGGAATCTGACTTTAAAAGACCCTGTTTGCCAGTTTGTAAGAAAACTGGATGGGAAGCAAATCCCCGACTCATAGAAGGCGTTGAAGCCGTTACTGGATGTAAAACCAGTGGAAAATGTGAGCCACAGTCACAATTACTGTACATACAATTTGTCATATTTGGAAAATTTACATTTTCTTTTGACAATAATGTACTTGCTCCCGTAAAGTGTAATAGACATGTCATCCTTTCATTACTATAAATGCGTGTTCTTTTTTTTAGTTAAGCAGCGGATACGGTACTCCGTGACTACAAAAGTCGGTTATTTCAGTTTCCTACAATAACTGATTCCTTTCCCTTATCTCTCAAATTCTTCTCTCATCAATGGATTCTACTCTTTCTATCCTACGAAAGTACTTTCCTTCCCTCTCAATAAATGTTCTTAAAAAGATCTACCATGCTAGATGTGAAAGAGTCATAGTTTTTATATGCAAAGGCGTTCCTGACAATGTGCAGTGGATAATTGAAGCTAAGGTCCGTTCGGCTGGTGAAGTTGCAGATGCATTTATGCCTCGTATGCCCGGTTTAGGTAAAAGCGCTTATGCCAAAAAGCGAAGAGCAAGGAGGTTAGGTGTTTGTCATAAATGCGGACGATGGAATTGCAATGCTAAAGTCCGCTCTTTAGGATACATATCCAAAAATCATGAAGATAAAAGAAAATTCATTAAGAATGGCCTGCGTAAGGAATCTCTGAAAGATATCCAAGGGACTCTTGAAACGCATTCTTGTGGAATAGTGCAACGTGAGATTGTCGATTTATGGAGGACTTATCATAAAGAACGAGACCGTTACAGTCTTGGGAATCTGACTTTAAACGACCCTGTTTGCCAGTTTGTAAGAAAACTGGATGGGAAGCAAATCCCCGACTCATAGAAGGCGTTGAAGCCATTATTGGACGTAAAACCAGTGGAAGATGTGAGTCACAGTCACAATTAATATACATATGAGCTGTCATTTTTAAAAATTTGTCTTTTCTTTTGATAATGATGTACTTGCTTCTTTAAGCGCAATAAACACGTTATCCTTTCATCGCTATAAATATGTGTTGTTATTTCTGGATACGATACTCCATAACTCTCACAGTCAGTTATTTCTGTTTCCTACAATAACTAATTTCTTCCTTCTCTTAAATTCCTCCTTCATCAATGGAGTTTTCTCTTTTCGCCCTGTGAAAGTATTTTCCTTCTTTCCCAATAAATGTTCTAAAAAAGATTTATCAAGCTAGATGTGAACGATTCAGAGTATTTATGCACAAAGGCATTCCTGATAATGTGCGATGGCTAATCGAAGCTAAGGTTCATTCGGCTGGTGAAGTTCCAGATGCATTCTTCCCCCGTATGCTCGGCTTTGGTAAAAGCGCTTATGCCAAAAAGAAAAGAGCAAGGAGGCTAGGCGTCTGTCATAAATGTGGATGGTGGATTTGCGACATGAAATGTCGTTCTTCAGAGATGGTCACCAAAAATCATGAAGATAGAAGAAAATTCATTAAGAATGGCCTGCGTAAGGAATCTCTGGAGGATATCCGAGAGACTCTTGAAGCGCACTCTTGTGGAATAGTGCAATTTGAAGTTGTCAGTTTATAGATGACTTTCCAGAAAGAACGAGATCGTTACAGTCTTGGGAATCTAACTTTAAATGACCCTATTTGCCAGTTTGTAAGAAAACTGGAAGAAAACCAAATCGCTGATTTATAAAAGGCTTTGAAGCCGTTAAAGCAGTGGAAGACGTGGGCCAAAGTCACGATTGCTGTACATGCTAGCTGTCGCTTTTGAAATTTTCCTTTCCTTTTGGCAATAATATACCCACTCCTGACGTTTCTCATAGTCATGACTACTGTGTATAGCTGTCACTTTTGAAATTTTCCTTCTCTTCCGACGATCATGTACCTACTCCTGACGTGAGCTACAGTCACGACAACTATATATGCTAGCTGTCGCTTTTGAAAATTTTCCTTCTCTTCCGACAATCACGTACCTACTCCTGACGTAAGCCACAGTCATGACTACTGTACATGCTAGCAGCCATTTTAGAAATTTTCTTCCCCTTTTCAATAATATACCTACTCCTCACGTGAGCCATAGTCATGACTACTGTGTATAGCTGTCGCTTTTGACAATTTTCCTCCTCTTCCGACAATAATGTACCTACTCTTGAAAATAAAATTATTGCTTTGTCTCTTCATCTCTATAAATATATCCTCTTTTCTTTTTTCCTCACAAGGATAAGGATAGGAATGGAGAAAACCTCAACTCGTAATCCCAAAGTATTTGTATATTTTCTGGGGCTTTTCCTGGAAAAGACGAAGAGTACTTAAAGGCAGCCAACCATTTGGGTAGAGTATTAGCTGAGCGTAAAATACATTTAGTTTATGGAGGAGGTAGCGTCGGATTAATGGGAAGCGTAGCATTAGCAGCATCTTTAGGAGGAAGTCAAGTTCTGGGCATTATCCCTGGACCGTTGAAGTTTGTTTCTGGGGGCACGATCGGAGAAGAGCTAGTGGTCAAAAATCTGCAAGAGCGTTTGTTACAAATGCTTTTTAATGCTGATGCTTTTATCGTTCTCCCAGGTGGTTTTGGCACATTGGGAGAAGTCTTCCTAATTGCTTCTATGGCCCAACTTAATTTGCATAAGAAACCTATTGGGCTGTTGAATGTTAACAATTTCTTTACAGGTCTGATATCTTTTGTGGATTATGCAGTGCAGAAGAATTTTATATCGAGAGTGGCACGACAAATCCTAATATCCGCAAAAACTGCTGAAGAATTGCTTGATAAATTGCACGCTTATGTTCCTGAACCAGATCCAGCAATGATTCAGATAAACTGGACAAGACGGTCTTTCCCGACCAGTTCAATCCCATAATTATCCTTTACCTGGCCTGTCGAAGCGTTGTGGAAGAAGAAGCGGTCCGCCCTATTCTTTTGGTCATTTAGTTTTATTATCAGCATCTTTTCGTGTTTCAGTTTTTTTTTTCTGTTCAGGGAAATTTCTTTTTTCTTATTAGGATAGTGTTGTTCATGCTGATATTAAAACTATAGGACAATGCCTTTAGTTTGGAATAGCTGAGTAAAGAGTAATTTTTATTGCTCTTGAGACGCATCCTATTAGGTCTACTAGTCATGACGTTATGCGGTAGCTAAGCTTCAACCTTATTTGGATGACATATCTCATAAGGGAATCTATATTTTCTGAAGAAAATATTAGATGAAACCTTGGATATTGATTCCAAACATCCGTACCCTTACATAATTTATCTGTTTTATTTCACATCATCAAGATTCACTCATCTCATGGAAGTTTAAATTTTTGCACTCACCTATTATGAAAATTCACACTTCCGAAAAAGTTATTCCAACCTCAATTGCTTTCATACAAAGTTTGCTTAGGGTACTAAAAAAAAAAAAATCCTTAACCCCAGAAGGGAGAAAAGAGTTTTTCTCCACCACTTAATCAATTTTCCTTCAACGGTAGGAAGGTTCCTATCACTGAGGTTTTAAGGATGGAACCTTTGCCTCGAAATCAATCAATCAATTTTCCTTCAACGGTAGGACTGCTTCTATCGCTGAGGTTTTAAGGATGGAACCTTTGCCTCGAAATCAATCAACCAATTTTCCTTCAACGGTAGGACTGCTCCTATCGCCGAGGTTTTAAGGATGGAACCTTTGCCTCGAAATCAATCAATCAATTTTCCTTCAACGGTAGGACTGCTCCTATCACAGAGGTTCTAAGGTAGGGCCCTTAGCCTCAATTTCAATCAATTTCTCTTCAACGATAGGAAGGTTCCTATCGCAGAGGTTCTAAGGTATGACCCTTAGCCTCAATTTCAATCAATCAATTTTTCTTCAACGATAGGAAGGTTCTTATCGCCGAGGTTCTAAGGTAGGGCCCTTAACCTCAATCTCAATTTCAATCAATTTCTCTTCAACGATAAGAAGGTTTCTATCGCAGAGGTTAGCCTCAATTTCAATCAATCAATTTCTCTCCAACGATAGGAAGGTTCCTATCGTAGAGGTCCTAAGGAATGCTCATTAACCACAAAATCAATCAATTTCTCTCCAACGATAGGAAGGTTCCTATCGCAGAGGTCCTAAGGAAGGCTCCTTAGCCTAAAAATCAATCAATTTCAAGGTTCCTATCGCAGAGGTCCTAAGGAAGGTTCCTTAGCCTCAAAATCAATCAATTTCTCTCCAACGATAGGAAGGTTTCTATCGCAGAGGTCCTAAGGAAGGTTCCTTAGCCTCAAAATCAAAATCTAATTTTCTTCTGAAGTGATGAAAGTATTTCTGCCAGGAGACCAAGCCTCAACCAAAGCACGATACATCCCATTCAGCCGATGGTAGTCAAAACGCGCAGCTCCGACGGCAGAAGCTAATTCAGTAAGCCCGTTCACCCGCAACAAACCACAAGTGTCAACAGTCCATTCCCTGAAACCACGCAAATACTGAATCTCACCTCTTGAATCAAGGGAAGAGCCCCACTTCAGTTGATGACAAGAAATGAGCTCAGCTACATGCGGCCTTGGAACATCATGAACATTCACATGAAACAGGGGAAAGCACAAGGATGGTCGACGATCTGGCAAGAAAACATCTCCAGGAACCATAAAATTCTCCAAGGGATACTCACTAAGCCTCGGCATGCTCGGTTCTTCAACACGGTGTAGGTGTTCCACGACATAAGGACCGACAGACGGATAGCGAACGACAAGCTTAATTGGGCCAACATCACCTCCAGAACGTGGCTTCATGGTGGCCTTTGGAAGTATCAAATACTTGCCATCATTAAACTCAACAATCCAATCAATCTTCACTGGCTTGGAAGCTGGTATAACTTCTGAACGCACTTTCGGGGCGGCCATCTTGCAACAAAATATCTGACTTGGAGAAGAAACTTGACGTATCAGCAACAGCAACAACGATCACTCTACAGCAAAAGGACTTAGGCGGTCCGTGATTCAAAAAAGAGGCACAAAGACAAGGCTGAAAAGATTCGCCTTAAAACCTAAAAGGTTCGTCTACGCCCTCGGGATCCGTAAAGACCGAGAAGTCCAAAATCAAAATTTGAAGACGATCTATACTTAAGCCCTCACACCTCCACAGCACCAAAGAGCCACCAAGAAGTCTTAAAAAAAAAAAAAAAAAAGACGAACTCAGCAAAGGCCGAAAAAAAAAACAGAAAAAACAGCTCGGCAATTTTGCATAAACGCCTCCAGCCGAAAGAAAAAAAAAACGCAAGAAACAAAACCAGCAATTTCGCATAGAAAAAAAAAAAAGGGGGGATCCGTGAAATAAAACTGGGAAATTGATGCACATGAAGAAAAGTCATAAAGTGCAAAGAAGCAAAAGTAGCTGGAAGCATTTTAAAAAAAAATTATTTTAAAAAAACAGAAGAAAGATTCAACGAAAAAAAAAAAGGGAACATGGGAGAAAATCAAAACCTTGGTCAAAGATGGTGGGCGCACCTGTCTGAAAGAGTGAAAATCTCAGCTCGTCTGACTGCAAAAAATGGGGGGCAAAGGAAGAAAGGGAAATCAGACCTTAAAGTCTGCAACAGCAAAGAAAGAAAATACCCAAAAAAAAAAAAAGAGAGAAGAAAAGGCAAAACGTACCTTTTGGGCGGAGAATTGCCACAGATGAGTGCTAAATTTATAGCTCCCAATTCGTCTCCATTGGATTTGCAAAACCGAATTGAATTAGGAGATCAAATCCTAATGGAACTAAAGCTGTGCTTTGACTTATGTATTTACCATAAAATAAAAGGTAAATTCAACTCATACTTCAGGTCAAGTTTATTTGATATTGGAGTTCAAATCAAATATTATTTCCTATCCAAATTGGAAATATACTTCATGGAGGAGATCAAAGTTGGGGTAATTAGGCACATGCCCCATGGTAAAATTCTTCTCACATCTTGAGGGACACAACAAATTTTTCGCATCAAGAAAGAAAAAAAAAATCAATCAAGATTATTTTATTTATTACACCACAAAAAAAAGGGTGTATAAATAAATAGTCTTGAGGGGGCATTTGTAGACATCAAAATTTAATTGGGTTAAAAAATATTAAACCCAATTTAAATTGTCCAGCCCATTTCCAAATTGATGCCCAAAACTCAAAAGGCCATCAATTTTGGAAACTACGAATTCAAGAAACCCAATTTTTTTGGAGCCAAAAAGCACACAATTAGAGGCCTTGAATGAAGACTCATTATGCTATTTTGGCCAAAGTCCACTTTTGGCAAATTGGGCCTTAAAATCCAAAATGATTAAAGTCTATGATTTTGCTCAAATATTCTAGAACATTCTAGAATGCTCCATTAGTTATCCTTTTAAATTAAATAAATTGGATAATTAATGAGAGATGATTATCATACTTATTTTCTCTTAAGAAAAAATACAAGAGATAAATATGTGATAATTGTCACATGTGGTTCTCTTGAACCAAACAACTTCCTTTCTACACCTATAAATAGGTCCCCAAAGCCAAAGAAAAAGGAGGAAGAAGAAAGAGAAGAAATTGGAGAGGCAAAAACTAAGAGAGGAAGAAAAATCTCTCTACAAAGAAGTTTTATCCTGTTCTTTAAGCCGATCAAGCACAAACGCCCGGCGAAAGAAGAAATCAACCCCAAAGAAGATCAAATCCCAGTTTCGAGGCCAGATTCGAAGAACGCGGTGAGGAACGCAAAGAACGCGAAACGGTTCATCAAGTTCAAGTTCAGATCCGGCGGAAGCGGTGAGGAACGTGAAGAACGCGGGATAACACTGAATCAAATTCAAGTCCAAATCCGGTGAAAGCGGCGAGGAACGTGAAAAATTCGTTTCTGTGCTGCGACAAGTCAAACTCCAAGGAAAGAGGCAAGAAAGCGGCGGACATTGCCCGAAGCCCCAAGTCCAAGGAGTACAACAGAAATCTTACACCGAAAGAAGCGGCAAGGACCTCGGTTCGTGTTCGTGCAAAACAAGTCCAGAACCCGTGTTCGTGAAGAAGCCGTTCGTGTCTCCGTCAAAATCTCGAAGCGTTAATCAGAGGATTGTGCACATGAGAAGCACGCTAGAGAGTCGATCCCCCAAAATCTCTGTTCTAAATTTTAATATTGTAATTTGTGCTACAATTAATTTCAGGGTGTAATTTTTACATGCAAAATTTGTGCGTACACACTTCATTTGGCACTGCCTTACAAGCTGAAAGGCTCGCACTTGGGTCAAATTTTAACAAGTCCTCCCCTATTTGATGAAGAGATTGCCAACTTATCAGAATGATAGAAAACAAGATTTTCTATTGATCAAGATTAGGCATGAGGACTAGAACTTATGATTGGTACTAAAAAAAATACAAAATTCGAATAGTAAAGGTACGTCATATGACTTGCCTTCGATGTTCCTTTTTTTTTTTTTTCTGCTAATCATGCACCATAACAGGCGGCCCAATGTAAGCATTCCTGAGGCACCGGAAAATGGTACAGCCATAAGCACTCTTTTCTTCCGATTCTGGCCAATTGATCCTGAAACATATCATACCAAATTATTTTGCAAGTGCACAAGCTGATAGATGCATATAGATTTCTTGTTTCATAAGCATAAGTAGTTTACAATTATGGACACACTTAGTTCCGAAGCTGATAGACGAATATAAATTTCTTTATGGCTATCGCCTTGATTAAATTTACACCCAATTCATTTTAACTTTAGTCAATTGACTACAAAATGATTTATTTTTATTTTTACATCTTTTTTACTTGAAATTAATTTTAATTAAAAGCCAATATTATGTAGTTATAATAATCAATTGAAAATATAATTTTTATAATCTTACTAAATTTTTATGAATTTTTCTAGTTTCAAGCCTTAAAAAAAACTTCATAAAAATTTAACAACATCCTAAAAATTTACTTTTAAATTGATTATTGTATCTACATAACATTGACTTTCAAATAAAATTAGTTTCAGGTAAAAAAAGTATAAAAATTAAAAAAAATTAATTGACTTTAGCTCAAACGAGTTGGTTCTAATATCAATTAAATCACCGAACCAAAGCGAGCAACGGCTCCCTCCTTGACTGATATCTGAATTTGCATAAGCCGTACAAGAACAATTGTTCAGGCACATCACTTCACACTGCCTAAGGCTTAAGCTGGTATCTAACCAAAACTCAAGCAAATCAGGCAATTTAACACCTATAAGCTTAAAAAAGCCATTGCCTCCAGAGCAGTTAAGCGGCACACGTCTCACACATCCATCTGACCAATCATACAGCTCCCATTTTTGTGCTACTTTAGGAGTGAAACCCTTCAAGCAATCACACGTAGACTGTTTCGCAACACTGCAAAAGCCATTTGCACCACATCGTCCATAATTGTCACATGGATCATTTGGATATGAATGCAAAAGATTCCATCTACCTAGAAAAAATAAATAAATAAATTCTTATGACATATATTAAGAGAGTGTAAGGCTTTTATTGTGTCAAATTGATCATTTTCTCACAAAAAAAGGTAAAGAATTAAGGTCTTTATTTTACATCCATGTTAAAATTTTTTTAAATATTTTTTATAGTATAATTGAATTTCAATTATTTTTTTTAGGTTGAATAAGTAAAAAAAATCATAAAAATTGCACTATAAAAATGTTATTCAATAAATTATTATACATATATAGAATTAGTTTCTAAATGATACGGATGAAAATCCCATAAAAATAAAAATAAATCATTTTGGATTAAACAACTTCAAACAATTGTCTATTTTTTTCTAAATGTATCAATTAAAACCAAAAGATTTAAGTTAGAGCATTCATGAACCCCTACAACTCTTCGATAAGTAGGCTAAGTTAGCCCCATGACTTTAATTCTACTTGACAATATAAGGCTCCAGTTAGTATAGATGAAGCCAAGGGTTTAAATTTCTATGAGGCCTCTTAATGTAAAAAGACTATTGTTACAAACTTTATTCTTTTTTGTTAAATAATATAAGCGATTAATTCTAGGAGCCATGAATTTTTTTTCCTAAAATTTTTCACAGTGACCTTTTCTACAATTATATATATTTTATTTTTTTCATAATATGTACTTGAGTCTTACTTAAATTATACGATTATTTCCATATGAACCAGACACACAAGCTTTCATAGTATACATTCATCTAAGTTGGAAAAAAACCTTAATTGACAAAAATTTTATAGTCAAAGACATTTTTTTATATTAGAACAAACTAAGGCAATGTTTGTTAAAATTAACTAAGTTTAGTGGTCAAAAGAAGTTTTATTGGTAGTCAAAATAGTAAATTTCCTGAAAACTAAAGACTAAAGGCATCACACTTTGCATTTTTTGCTCTCTTATTATATTTCTAGTTTTTACCACTAATTATCTAATTAAATGGGCAAAGATATATTTAGATCTCTGTCAGTGGATTCTTTTCTTTCCATCTTTTTTGAGTCATATTACTAGCATAACTCTAATTAAATAGGCAATAGAAAACTTTTATATCATTGAAAGAGTAAAAGAACTTATAATTTCAAGGTAAAGGAAAAATTTAGGTGAAATATTATAAAGTATTCACTTATACAAATTTTTAATATATACTTTTTATACCTTAAACTAAATTTCAATATGCAATGCCTCTAGATTTTCATATGAAACATTAGCATGAGTTTTACCAAATAATAGGCTTTCATAGTATATACTCATCTAAGTTGATAGAAAACTTAATTGTCAAAAAATTTTATGTTCAAAGGTGTTTTTTTAGTAGTACAAACATTAACATGAGTTTTACCATATATTTAAATATTTTATTCAAATTAAATATATAGCTATGAAGGTTTTTGAAATGACATTCAACATATTATTTTTACAAAATATTTTGTAGTATAAACTTTAGCATAAGTTTTGACCATAAATATTTGAATAAAAGATTTGGCTAGTAAAGTTTTCAGAAATGCTAATTTGAAATTTTAAGTTTCATAAAATATTTATGGTACTTGAGGTATTATTTGATAGTAATATAGAACCAAAGGTGGTATGTTTGATAAAAAAAAAATAGTGGCAATCTAATATTCTAATGCTAATATAATTCTAATTAAATAGACAATGATAAAATTCAGTTTCTTTCAAATTGCAAAATAACCTATAAAGTAAGGGTAAAAAAGTTATTTATCATTTCAAAACAATCATACTTTTTATAATATAAAACAAGCTATAAAAGTGTATGCAAGTTCAAAAAGTGTAAGCAAATAGTGCAAATTTGTTTAACATTTTAAATATTAAAAGTATATTAAAAATTTTTGTTAATAAAATAAATAATATTTAATAATATATTTCATAAATAAAATTTTTAAATAAATTTATCAAAAAACAAATAGGCATAAATAAAATATAAAAAACACCATATATAAAAGCATAACTTAATGTTAAATATACCATTAGTTTTTATTTGAAATAAAATATATAATACTATATTTTTATCCAAGTTAAAAAAATTACTAACCATTAAAAAATAGGGTCAATTTTGTAGACAGTTCCTAACATTTAATTTATGCATCATTTTCATTCTTAACCTATTAATATTCTCTTGTAGTTCTAAACTTTTTAAAATATTTCATATTAGTCACCAATCGGACAAAAATCTATTAGGTTGGTAACTATATCTATCTAACATTAGTTTTTTAAAATTATTTTAAACTATTTGATAATTTCTCTTTTAGAAATCTAAACTGGCAATTAATTTTTTATAATTAAATAAACTCTGGCATTATCAATTTTTTCCATATATGAAATAGTTTTTGTGTAAAATGTATGCACTTATTATGTAACAACTTTTGGATGGGTATAATGCCTAATATGAAATTTTAAGTTTTATAAAATATTTAGTAGTATAAGATTTTAGCATGAGTTTTAGCACATATTTAAATATTTTATTCAAATAAAAGATTTAGTTATAAAATTTTTTGAAATGCTAAGTTGAAATTTTAAGTCTTATAAAATATTTATTATACTTGAGGTATTATTTGATAGTAATATAGAACCAAAGGAGGCATGCTTGATGCAAAAAGAAACTTTAGTGGCAATTTAGGAGTTTTAGCCATAAAAAAAAGTAATATTAACACAAAAAATGACATACAATACTTGATTCTATAACATAGAATTAAGGATGAGCAAGTTTGTAGCAAAAAGTAAAATTTAGTGGCAACTTTAAGGTTCCTTTTAGTGTTCTAATTCTAATATAATTTCAATTAAGTAGATAATGAAAAAATTTGGTCGCATTAAAGGAACAAAATAACTTATAATATAAGGACAAAAACATCGTTCAACAGTACTTTGACACATTTAACTGTTATAATATATAGATATAGAAATATATAGATATGACTACAACAAAAACTTAAATCTAGAGAGGAAGAAAAGCATAGTCTAGTTTCATCGAGCTTCGACAATTGATGTCGTCACAACATTCACAGAAAAATTATCTTCCTTGCTCTTCCATGAGGTGGGATCTACCAGACTTCTACGCATAAAAAAAGCCGGTGGCTTCGGAGATGGCAAACAGTGTTCATTGCTAAGCATCAACACAACTTCGGACATGGTTGGCCTCTCAATCGGATGTTGTTGAACACAGAGAAGTGCGACCTGGATGTATCTGGTGAATAGTGAATCAACACTAGCACCCGTCTCTTGAAGATTTGCATCCTTCAACTCCAATACCTTTCCCCCTGTCCAAAGGTCCCATGCCTATAACGGAAAAAAAAAATGAGAAAAGAAGGAAAAATACTACCTTGCATAATATTTATGAGTTTAGCTCATAGATTATTGCCATATTTTCACTAACTGTTTTGGGAGGGGGGGGGCCCTGCGAGTCAAGAAAAAAAATGGAAGCAGACCAGCTCTATAAACAACTACATATGCTACAATTTACAAAATATTCCAATATCTATAATATCAATAATGAAAAAACAAAAATTTTAACACTATTTTAAATATTATGTCAAAAGAGTTTTTAATGTTTTGGGTATAATCAAAACCAAAATATATTAGTCTAATCTTACTGTCGTTGAAACTTAGAAGAAGATATATGCAACAGACATGACTGCTCCTTTCAAAAAGTTCACAGCTGAGCGTTTTTTCTTATATTTTTCCCCCTAGAAAAAAGAAAACAAGTTGGCGCCAAATTCATTAGCAAATTTGGAAGCTCACATATCCAAGGAGGTTGAGGAAGTCAGTCTGGTAAAAAGAGGTGTTTCTCTTGCCAACTAGGATCTCAAGCAACAAAACCCCAAAGCTGAAAACATCTGATTTAACAGAGAAAATGCCCTCTGAAGCATACTCAGGAGCCATATAGCCACTGCAAATCATCATAAAACAAACAAATAAAATGAGCAGTTAGGATGATTTATGTACATAAATCACTCAAATAGATTTTGCCAACCTCTGACGTTAATCTTTAACATTTTTTGCCAAACAAACAAATAGAAAACTAATTCTGTACATACTATGTTCCAACGATTCGACTAGTTGCTCCTTTTCCATTCTTTCCATAAATTCTTGCCATCCCAAAGTCTGATATCTTAGGATACATGTCTTTGTCCAACAAAATGTTGCTAGCTTTCAAATCTCTGTGAATAATCGTTAACCTGGAATATTGATGGAGATAAAGAAGACCTTGAGCAATTCCTTCAATGATTCTAACACGAGTTGTCCAATCAATGGAACCATGCTTTGCTGAATCTGCAAATGTTTGAAGGTAAAATGAGATCATAAATTTATATGGCAGTGAAAAGTAAATGTTCTCAATCAACTTTCAAATAACATGTCCTAGAAAAGCACTTGAAGCTTTGCCTCAGTGGCAACTTGCAAAAGCATGGGGTTGCACCTAGCCTGAGGACTGGGGTTCAAGCCTTCTTGGAGGCAAAAGACCCACCTAAGTTGCACACTTGGATTAAAAGACCTTCACAAAAAGTGGCATAATTGCATTCCAATATAATTCTCAAAAAAGAAAATTAAAATGTCCAAGTAGAATAAAGAAGAAATGAATGTCACATGAGTTCAGAACGAACCAAAAAGGAAAATGTCCAAGCTCTTGTTGGGCAAATATTCATATACAAGTATGTTTTCCTCTCCTTCAATGCAGCAGCCGAGAAGTTTCACAAGATTCTTATGTTGGAGCTTAGCTATGAGCTCTGCCTCATTTTTCAACTCATCCCATCCTTGTTTGGATTTTGTTGATAGTCTTTTTATAGCCACCTCCTCTCCATTTAGCAACTTTCCCTGTAACAAGAACTAGAAATCTGAGCTTCTGTTTTTCCATGATCCCACTTGTTTGAAATGATTTTTCATGTTGCACATTGAGGAATGTCATATAGAATACTGTGTTTCAGTATATGTAGAGGGCTCACCTTGTATACCGGTCCAAATCCACCCTCACCTAGTTTGTTGGAGAGAGAGAAGTTATCGGCAGCAGCAGACACACTGGAGAAGCTGAACAGGGGAATCTCAAAACCAGTGTTGTTTGTTTTTGTCTTGTTCACTTCATTATGCACTTCCTTACAAGCGGAAAGGCTCACACTTGGGTTAAATTTTAACAAGTCCTCCCCTGCTCGATGAAGATGAGATTGCCAACTTATCAGAATGATAGAAAAAAAGATTCTCTATTGATCAAGACTAAGCATGAGGGCTATAACTTATGACTGGTAGTCAAAAAATAAAAAGTTTAAATGGTAAAGGTACATCATAAGACTTGCCTTCAATGTTCCTCTGTTTTCTGCTAATCATGCACCACAATAGGAGGCCCAATATAAGCATTCCTGAGGCACCTGAAAATGCTACAGCCATAAGCACTCTTTTCTTCCTATTCTGGCCAACTGATCCTGAAACATATCATACCAAATTATTCTGCAAGTGCAGAAGCTGATAGATGCATATAGATTTCTCGTTTCATAAGCATAAGTAGTTTATAATCATGGACACACCTAGTTCCGAAGCTGATAGACGAATATAAATTTCTTGTTGGCTATCGTCTGAATTAAATTCAGTCATATCAATTAAATCACCGAACCAAAGCAAGCAACCACTCCCTCCTTGACTGATATTTGAATTTGCATAAGCCGTACAAGAACAATTGTTCAAGCACATCACTTCACACTGCCTAAGGCTCATGCTGGTATCTAACCAAAACTCAAGCAAATCAGGCAATTTAACACCTATAAGCTTAAAAAATCCATCGCCTCCAGAGCAGTTAAGCGGCACACGTCTCACACATCCATCTGACCAATCAAACAGCTCCCATTTTTGTGCTACTTTAGGAGTGAAACCCTTCAAACAATCACACATAGACTGTTTCGCAACACTACAAAAGCCATTTGCACCACATCTTCCATAATTCTCACATGGATCATTTGGATATGAATGCAAAAGTTTCCATTCAGTCATTCCTTCATGAAGTAAGTACAAATCAACCGAACCGGATGAGCTCATTACTACCCTGCTAGGATATGAGCTGTTGTATGTCTGATAGAAACTGTACAAAACGTTATCGCGGAAGTTCATGACAAAAGAACCTGCTTCGAAAGGTATAACACCACTGAATCTCACTCCATTCCATGGTCCTGAACGATATTTGAGGCTTGATCCCTTGTAGATAACCATTTCAGATAAACCATGATATTTGAATCTGTTAAGAGCAGAGAGAAGACAAATTACAAATATTATATGAGGAGCACACAAGGTTTTTCTGAAATAGTTCGTTCGATTATAAAACATAAATGCGAGAAAAAATCATAACAGCACCTATACACAAACTCTCCTGGAGATGGATCCTCCGGACTTTTCCATGATGTGAGGAAAATATCAGGCCCCATGTCTAAGGCACGTCCGATACTCATACCTGGAAGTCTGGTGTCAGTTGGATGTTCAAAGCTTTGCCATACATAGCATCCAGAACTAGCACTACAGCTCTGGTCCATAACAGCAAAATTTCCAGTATCTAGAAGCTGAGCTCTTGGGTCCTGAGCAAGCTTGGATGAATTAGAGGACCATAAAATGTTTTGTGTTTGGTTCAGAAGAATGAGTTGTCCACCACTGACGATTCTAAGAACTCCACCTGCAACTCTGATTGGATTGTTTCTGTTTGCAACCCAAACTACAGTTTTTGGGCTTTGCTTGTACCTGCGGCAACAAGTATGGGAAAGTTAAAGCCAACAGAAAAAGGACATATATAACTGGACTGAATAATATTTTAGATACTCCGTCTCTCACAAAGACAATGTCATCGATCACATTAGTTCTTAAAATCCACTTACGTACAAGTGTATGTGTATGTTAAGAATTATTTGAGAACAATTAGGTCTTCCCATTTATGCAGTTGTTGCACCTTTCTATAGCAGAAATATATAGAAACTTCAATCAGAAATTCTAACCAAAGCTTCCCAATATGTGAGCAAAAACCTGGAAAATTCAAACAAAGCAAAAACATGCAATATGTCTTCACAAGTAAAGCAAACACTTCAACAGAAATGATAACTAAAATCCTGTAATTTATAATTAAATTCTACTAGATCTTGAGCTTAATACAAGACAAACCCAAGTAAATCAACAAACACAAGAAACTAACAAAACGCGCTTAATATAATATGTATGTACACAATAACACCTCTTATAAGAAGAGGTAAATAAGTTGAAGGCAGAACATAGAAGTACCATATTCCCAGATATCTGCGGTCCGGAGTGCCAGGAGAAAAGAAGCCTAGCTCAAACTTGCCGCCAAAAGAAACTAAAGTCTGGCCATCAGTCAGAGGGGTAGTTGGAGTCAAGTAGTCTGCCGCAGCAGAGAAACTGAAGAGTAATGTGCTGGAGACAGCAGAAAAGAACAAGAAAAATTTCCTTAGCGTGTCTACAGTAAACATTCCAAACAATGTTACTTCGCTATAGGACAAGAAGTTTGTGCTTGGAATTGCTGGTATCAGAAGTGTGATCTTGTTTCTTATTGTTGAAACTTCAAAGTTATGTACTCCTTTGTTAGGATATGCTTGAGTCGTGGCCAGGATAGGGGGTACTAACTATTCAACACATTGATTTGCTTTCACAAATAGAACCCCCAGCCCCTCCCTTTCAAAGTTTTTGAAATTGAAGAATAGCACCTACTAATGCTTGACTTTGAAATTGAAGAATAGCACCTACTAATGCTTGACATTTATATGGAAAGATTCTACCTCACCTATTAAACATTGCCAGAAATGCAACTGCTCTATAGAAGTTTTTTGCTCGGTACTTCCAGAATCAGAAGTATGATGTCATATGCTTGAATTTTGACCAAGGTATGGGGTACTGACCATTCAACACATTGATTTGCTTTGACCAATAGAACAACAACCCCTACCTTTCAAAGTTTTGGGGCGCTGTTGCTCATGGAAGAAAAAAATGTATAAACAGCAAAATTCTTGCTAATCTGTGAGTTCTTCAATTTCACGAGGAATATTGGATAAACCATTCAGTTGGGCAAAAAAAAGAAAAAAAGAAAAGAAACGAAAAAGAAAAAGGGCAACGAACCTGCATCAGACCTTTCTCTTTCAAAGTTCAGCTGGCGCTTCCGACATCGAGAACGTCGTCCTCTGGCCACAACCTCGTGCGGCTGCGGCGCCATGTCCTCATCCGCGATGTCCCAGTCGTCCACCTCCATCTCGGTGAAACTACATATAGATGATCATCATTAAAGCGGATACCAGAAAACTAATTTATATTTATAGTTTTTGGTACATGCATGTAATTAAACCTTTTTTTCCTTATCGCAAGTATTCATTTTTAGGGTAAAGTTAAACCATACTCATTAGTACTCGTGGGCGCTGGCCTCACTTGGCTGAGGCTGGGTCGGGTTTTCCAGACCTAAGCACGGTCCGCATATAAGTGGGGTGGCCTAGGTTCTACTCAGGCACTAGTTGGGCCCGACTAGGTTTGAAGTGAATCAAGTTTATCAGATTATTTAAAGTTGTATTTAAATATGTTCTCAATTATTTTTTGTGAGTAATTTTATAAATTATATATTTTTTTATAAGAAATACCACTATCGGTGTAAATTTTATTAATGAAAAAGCTAAATGACATTTACATAATTTGAAACATATTTTACACTTGAAAATGACGAAACATTCATGGAAAAAAAATAGAAGGTAAAAATTAAGATCCGCACTTAACAGTATAATTAGATCGATTATATTCTTTAAATTATAATGAAAAACTACAATATACTCTTGTGGGTTATCATCAGAAAGGACCTCATCATCCAAGCTTTTCATATCTTACGTCCTAAGAGCAATAAGGGCTCAATCCCGGTTACAGACACAAACCTTAACGGTCTCAGTGTGAGCTTTGCTTATTTCTCTAAGATGACTCGTTTCCCCACACTAAAGGTAACCTTAGAGCTAACGGTAAAGACCAAAGCTGCTAAGATCTCTTGTGCCATTATGGATATGATCAAAAATCTTCCTCTTTTATTCTTCCATCACTCGAGGATGTCTTCCTCATTGTTTTCAAATGAAGTGCGGAGGTAATCATCCCATTCTACCAATCTCAGGCTTGTGGGTCTCAGTCGTTTAAGGATATTTGCTGCTGGGTTGAACCTTAATGATGATGAGGAGGTGGAATGCCTAGCGGGTATTGGATCAGATAACCTAACCTTATCAGAATGCTTAATGGAGTAGAGTTTGTATAATTATCTCAAATTGCAGTCAGCTTCAGCAGAAATAGCAAGTGCAGAAACTTGTGGTTGACCTAAATATGTATAATAATATGCTTCTAACAATTGCAGACAACCCATGATTTTGAAATTTTGATTTAATGCACATGCAACAAGATAAATTTGTAGGATTTGTTGAAAATAATCAAGTCATTTCTTTTGCATTGCTTGAATAGTTAGTTACAAAAACTCATCATCCTTGTATTAGTGGAAAACATAGACAATGTTTACAAAATATAACATTACTTGGTGTACTGTTAGGTAATAAACTCTAGAGAAAAAATTTGTTGCCTTGTAAAAATATTTAAGTAACTCAATTCACTTAAAATATTTTTTCCAAACCTTGTTTGTTAGTCAGTCTTCTTATACTTTTGAGTTCACAAAGCAAGTTAAAAGATTTTCAATATAGAACATTTTAAATTCACAAGCAAATTTATTCCTTATCTTAACAAAAAGTAAAGCATTCTAAATTGACTTGATTTGATTTTATAGTTGTTATAAACCATTTTGAACATATAAATTCAAGCTGTAACAAAAGCAACGAACATGAAAAAATTTTCCATCAAGTGATGGTTTTATTTCTTTTATTAATTTTCTCACCGTCGAATCATTGTTTAAAGCATTGTCAAAAGAAATGGAAAAAACTTTATCAGCAACAAAAAATTCATGCGGATTTTTGATAATGTAGTTGAAAATGTTCCAACCTATATGATCAGATTCCATACATTTGGAAAAAATAATCTGTTTTTTAATAATTCATTCATCTTTTATCCAATGAACAGTGATATAATAGTAATTTTATCTTATTAGAGATGTCCATATATCATATGTAAATGATAGACAATGATCAATGGTAGAAAAATATGTTTGCACTTCATACAGTTTAAAGCTTTATTTTCTAGCCATTTGCCTAGACCTTTTTTTATAAGCAAGATTTAGATTTTCTTACATGAATCTTTCTAAGTGTTTATCCTCAACTTGTCTAAATGGTTTTTCCGTAATCATCATCTAATTAATAAAACCTTGCCTAGCAGTTTTCGAATTAAATCAAAAAATACTTGGACCGCTGGAGCTCCCAACTTCCGTCAATTATGTTTGTCCACTAGATATGCCGCTGATATCTCCATGGACTTTGCTCAAGTGCCGTGTAAGGGTGCCCATCATGGAGTTCAATTTGTATGCAAATTTATTGTCGTAATATTTGCACTTGGCATATCTCGTATCGCCTTCCCAAACTTGCTCAAAATGCGTCCAAATGGAAGCCTTTAAATTCCCGCTCTTGACTTGAGTCCACTTGGGTTGCTGGCTTTGTAACGTTGGTTAGGACCCTTTGGTGCCGACTTGGGTTGGTAGAATTTCCTCAACGTCATCATTGGAGATTTGATCGTCAAGGCCTAGGTCGTACGCCACCATGTTGATGTTGGGATTGTTGTCATCAATTTCTTGTGAATGCAGGCCTTGATTTTTATAGAACAAATGTCCTCGCAAAAATGAACCGACCCCAGTGTCAGAGGAGGTGGAGGCAACACCCTTACCCTTGCCGGAGTTCTTCTCTCGTGAAGCCATTAGTGGAAGAAAATAATTGAAGAGATTAAGAGATGATTAGAAGGAAATTAAGAAAATATTAATGAAAGATTAAGAAACTTAGAGAGAGATAGTAGAGAGAATGAGAGAATATTGTAGGGGATTGGAGAAGAGAGGATTAGTGTGAGAAAGTATGGAAATGAGGCTGGCTATTTATAAGAGAAGAAAAAATTGGTTTTGCCCAAAAAGCCATAAAAAACTAGCCGTTAGTGGCTGTTGGGTGAAGGTAAAAAAGTTTGGGGAAAAAAAAACTATTTGGAGCCGTTAGGAGGCAGGCTGTCATTTTACCTTTTCTTTTTGAAAAAATTGAAACTGCAACGGCTTTTGGAAAACGTTCGACCCGACCTGGGCTTTCCTCAGCCGAGTTGTGGGCCGGTCTAGTCCGGTCATGGTTGAATGCACTAATGGGTCGGGCTGTGCTATTTTGACTCCCTTCTTTTTTCTAGCCCATATTCACCCCGCCACTCCCAAGCCTGTTCTGTACTAGGCCGAGCTCTGATTTGACCATATCGGGCTAAGTTTGACCTGAGTCGGGTCTAGGTGAACCCAACCTATTGGCCACCTCTACTTATTAGTCAAGTTTGAAGCTGATAAATAAGGCTTGAGTTGCTTGGCTCATAGAAATGAGGCATTGGAGTCAGGGGCCAAGTACCTTTAAATAGATTATTATTACATCTACATGATATAATTTCTAAGTAATAAAATTTTTATATGAAAATTTTACTTTTAAGTGAATTATTACATTTTATAATATTAATTTTCAAATAAAATTAGTTGAAACAAAAAAAAATGTAAAAATATAAATAAATTATTTTATATTAAGTTGACTTAAGTTAAAATGAATCGGCTTTAGTCTTTCCTAAAAAATCAAAATTTATAGCAGAAAAAAATCTTTATACTTTTTTCTCGATATTTTTAGTTCTTAAAAATTATACTTATTCTTCTTAATTGGAGACAATTACTTTTTTTTTATCTTGAATTTAATAATATTGTTATCTAATTCCACACCGAATGTTTGTTTCCGTCATGGGATTATATTATATTTTTATTTATATCTATGTTTATACCTGTATTTGTCTTTTTCACCCATATGTGGTCGCGTTATTCTATGGTGGAAATATGTCCACAACGATACATGGTCAAGATGTTTCTGTTTCCAAAAATACCCTGCCCAGGATGGACTGCCGTATACTTTGGCTAGCCGCCTGCCGTGCCCTGGGGTCAACCATGTGCCTGCTTTGCCGCCTGCTGTTCTTATATTCATGGATTAGCTCTGGATGCATCCACAATATTATATGGATTTTGGAGGCCTGCTTTTGTAGTTCAAGTGCACGAGTAAATTCCTCATAGAACAACAGTCTTTGATATTTTTCTGCTTTTTTTTTTTTTTCTATAGGTGAAATTCCTACTTTAGTCCTTTCCTTGCTTTCATTAATCATTTGCACCACTATTAATTTTACTTTATTCGATTCAATCACTTTCACAACTGTTTTGTTACAATTAGATCACATTAATTAGTTTATGAACATGAACTAAGAGATGTGTCAACAGAAAATTATTAAAACATAAATGAAAACTTTATTGCTTTGTGGAGTTTATGTCCCTGTTATTCTGGCAATTCAGTAACAAAAAAAAAACAAAGTTATAAATTATACACACCTTTTTAACACTTTTTATTTTATCTGAACACTTCTCAAGCTTCTTATTCTTTCCAAGGTCTTTTAGGCCGAACCAGAAAAAAAAAATTGAAGAGAAGCATGACGACAGAAAAAATGTTTTTCAGTTTTATACACTTTTTATAGGCACATTTGTTATTTTTTTTCTAAACATATTTCACAGTTTTCACGATAAAATAAATTATCGAGTTTTATGTATTTATTATTTTTGTTGACATATCAGGCATTTTGCATAGACATATCTCACAATTTTCATATTACTTTGTTTAATAGCTTTGAATGGTAAAATAGGCTATTAAGTTTAATGTAGTAGTGTTTTCATTGACAAATTACATATTTTTCTTTAACACATCTTACAATTTTCACATATATGTGGTAAATAGCTCTGAATGATAAAATAAATTATTGAGTTTCATATTGTTGTTATTTTCATTGCATATTATAAAATTTTCTTTGACAAATTTTACAATTTTCACATTAGTCTAGTAGATAGTTTTGAATAATGTTGAACAGTGATTGAGTTTCATGTTACTATTGTTTTCATTAACATATTTTAAATTTTACCTTAACACATTTCATGATTTTCACATTAATTTAGTAAATAGTCGTACATGGTACAATATATTATTGAGTTTCATGTGTGAAATGTTCGTTTACTCTTTTGGAAATTTTCACAACAAAAAAATAGGTGAATATTCTAAAAACTATAGGATGTGTCAATAGAATATTTTCTAAATGTTAATGAAAATTGTATAACCTTCTAGAGTTTCTTTCCCTTTATTTGGTCATTTAATTTATATATATGAACATTCAGAAATTACAAGATGCGTCAATAGAAAATTTACTAGCCGTTAATGAAAACTATATAATAATTCTTTTTGTTGAGGCTATTGAGAGAATGAGATTATATATGAAAACTATATTATAAAGTTAAGGTGATGAATTGATCATAACTCGATATTGGCTCGTCTCTACTTTTCTTTGAATCCACAAAAAGCTAATTAATGCCAAATACGTACATATCGAAGGCAGAAAACAATAATTGAACACATAAGCAGCTAATGGTCTGGAACATGTAATAAGTAGCAGCAGTCGAGCAGAGAGACAGACAAAGTGATTCTACGTAAGAATCAGTGGTCAAGTTTAAAAATGAAAACTATATAATATTGTGCACTTTTAAGTACTGATAAAAATATTTCAAGTTTAAAAATTAAATAAATTGATAAATATTATGTTTTTAAGTAAGTTTGATTGTCATAGAAGTCAAAGGTATGTTTGTTACAAAATTTTAAATTTAGTGGCATTTTTTTATTTTTTGGCATAAACGAGACTTATAGAAAATATAGAAAATAATCATCAATTTTTTTCTATTTGTTCCTTTTCAAATACTAATCATAGTTTCCTAATATAAAGCCTAAGAGCTTGCCATAACTTTGTCTTTGTTTTTTATTTTTATAATTTTAGTGTTTTAAAATCCAATAAATAAAGAATGCCAAATTTGAGTCTTATTAAAAGAAGGAAATAAAATATAACTTGGGGAGAAAAAGGTTGTCCATTATTTTGACATATTTGTACTTTTTATGAGTTTTATTGGATTTAAATCATTGGTTCAAATAGACATAATTATGAAATTTTTTTAAACTTCTAAGTTCCAATTAAAATATTTAATTCAAGTTCAAAAGTATAAAAAATTGATAAAATTTTGGTGTTTAAGGACGTATCCCAAATATATATATAAATTAATTAAGGAAAATTTGTTGCAAAACTTTAACTTATTCTAGCAATTTAAGATTTTTTTTTCCGTAAAAAATTATACTTATCATATAACTTTAAATAAATGTATTAATGCTAAAAAATATAATTACCATGCAGATCCTTTTTTGTTTTTTTGTTTTTTCATAAAGTAAACATGAGGCTTCCATTTTTTTTGTCTTTCTCTTTTACTCAAATTTTAGAGTACAAGCACCTAGCACTTATTCAATTGGTTAATATAACATTTGCTCACACTACATGGGCTATCCATTTGAAAAAGATAAGCACTAGATGTTTATGTTTTGAAACTTATGTTTATATATTCATATAAAGCTTATCACATTTCTTCCATGTGGGAAATAAGGGTGCTACAACTGTCACCCTTATGTACCCAACGTCCTCGTTAGAGGTCTCTCAGATTACTATCCCTTACACCAGTAACATCTCTAATCCAGGATCAGTCTTGATAGACGATACATATGCACACCCAGTATGCCACATCATTGTGGTCTTGGGTCGACCCTGATACCATCTGTAACGACCCAATTCTATTACTGGACAATGGAATTTTTGCCCACACCATATGAATTATCCTTTGTGGAAATATAAGCGCTAGGTGCTTATACTTTAAAACTTGAGCCTATATATCTACATAAAGCTTCTCACATTTCTTTAATATGGGATATAAGGGTGTTACAAACTCCCCCTTATGTGCCCAACATCCCTGTTAGGGTAACTCAGATTACTTAGTCTCTCATACCAGTAACTTTTCTAATCAGATTACTTGGCCAAGGCCAAGTAAACTCTCTAATTCAAGATTAACCCCGGTATGTGATGCATGTGCATACCCAGTACACCATGCACTGATACCACGTGTAACGACTCAAGTTTAAGACTAGTCAACGAAACTCCTACCCATACCATGCACGGGTTATCCTTTGTGGAAAGGATAAGTTTTAGGTGCTTATGCTCTGGAACTTGAGCCGTCTCATTAAAATGTAAAATGCCTCATAACTTAAGGGTACAAAAGTCAATCAACATTTATTTTTATTTTCATACTTTTTATAATTCTAATAACAGAGTACATGCATTGCATGAAAGTGCAATGTTTATAATGAAATTTAAAATCATTATAACTATAGACAAATTGAAGCATAGAACACCAACAAAAAAAACTTGAAACTAACCAGTAAGATAAAGATCCAATTTATTTAGCATACATTAAGGTTATAGTTAAGGCTTTTCTTGCTCAATTATACTTTTCACCCTAACGCTTTTATCTACTTAGAAAAAAAATAAATAAATTTTTATGACAAATATTAAGAGAGTATAGGGCTTTAATTGTGTCAAATTGCTCATTTTCTCACAAAAAGAGTAAATAATTAAGTTCTTTATTTTGCATGCATGTTAATTTTTTTCTAAACATTTTTTATAGTATATTCGAATTTTAATTAATTTTTTAGGTTGAATAAGTAAAAAAATCATAATAATTTCACTATAAAAAATTTTATTCAATAAATTATTATACATATATAGAATTAGTTTTCAAATGATATAGTTTCGGATGAAAACCCCATAAAAATAAAAATAAATCATTTTGGATTAATCAACTTTAAACAACTGTTTATTTTTTTTTTAAATGTATCAATTAAACCCCAAGATTCAAGTTAGAGCATTCATGAGGCCTTATAACTCTCTGATAAGTAGTCTAAGTCAGCTGCATGACTCTAATTCCACTTGATGATATGAGGCTCTGATTGGTATAAATGAAAATGAGGTTTTAAATTCCTATGAGGTCTCCTAGTGTAAAGACTTTTGTTACAAACTTTGTTTTTTTTAGCTAAATAATATAAGCAACTAATTCTAGGAGCCATAACTTTTTTTCCTAAAATTTCTCTGACCTATGCTATAATTATATCTTCTTACTTTCCCAAATTCTTTACACTATTCACTTTTCAGCAATTAATCTAATTTTTTATTTTTAAAATTTTAGCATATAAATGAAAAACCTTTATATATGAATGAGAAATGAAGATATATAGTTTCTAAATATATATTTTTTAATTTTTTTCTAACAAACAATAATATGAATAAATTAAACTTAAACTAGTCAAAAAAGTCAAATAGAGCAAAGAAAATAAGACAGAGGGAGTATATTTTTATTTTTTCATAATAGGCACTTAATTCATACTTGAATTACATGATTGGTTCAAGACGAACCAGCTATGCAAGCTTTCATGGTATACATTCATCTAAGTTCAAAAAGAAAACTTAATTGAACAAAAATTTTATAGTCAAAGACATTTTTTATATTAGAACAAACTTAGGCTATACTTATTAAAATTAACTAAGTTTAGTGGTCAAAAGAATTTTAATTAGAAGTCAAAATAGTAAATTTTAAAAAAAGTAAAGACTAAAGGAATCACACTTTGCATTTTTTTTCTCATATTATATTTCTATTATTTTTTACCCCTAAATATCTAATTAAATAGGCAATGATCTATTTAGATATCTATAGGTCGATTCTTTTCTTTCCCTAATTTTAGAGTCATAATACTAACATAATTCTAATTAAGTAGACACTGTAAAACTTCTATATCATTAAAAGAGTAAAAGAACTTACAATTTTAGGGAAAAAGAAAAATTTAGCTGAACTATTATAAAGTATGCACTTGCATAAATTTTTAATATATACTTTTAATACCTAAAACTAATTTTTCAATATACAATACCTATAGATTTTCATATGAAACTTTAGCATGAGTTTTATTAGATAATAAGTTTCCATAGTATATACTTATCCAAGTTGCAAAATAAAAAACTTAATTTTCAAAAAATTATATGTTCAAAGGTAATTCCATAGTAGTATAGACATTAGCATGAGTTTTACCATATATTTAAATATTTTATTCAAATAAAATATTTAGCTATGAAGGTTTTTGAAATGCTAAGTTGAAATTTTAAGTTTTACAAAATATTTATTAGTACAAAATTTAGCATATGTTTTATCAAATATTTAAATCTTTTATTCAAATAAAATATTTATCAAAGAAAGTTTTGAAATGCTAAGTTGAAATTTTAAGTTTTATAAAATATTTATTGTACTTGAGGTATTATTTGGTAGTAATATAGAACCAAGGGCAACATGCTTGATGTAAAAAAAAAAAAAAGGTGACAATCTAGGAGTTTTAGCCATTATAGGTAAGATTAACACAAAAAATTGAATATAATACTTAATTCTTTAATATAAAATCAAGAGTGGGCAAGTTTCTAAAATAAAATAAAATTTAGTGGCAACTTAAGCCTTATAGTGTTCTAATGCTAATATAACTCAAATTAAATAGACAATGACAAAATTGGGTTTCATTAAAAGGGAAAAATAACTTATAATATAAGGATAAAAATGTCATTCAATATTTTGAGACTTTTAACTTTTTATTTTTTATAAAATATTTAGTTGTACAAACTTTAGCATAAGTTTTACCATACATATTCAAATAAAAGATTTAGTTAGGAACGTTTTCTGAAATGCTAAGTTGAATATTTAAGTTTTATAAAATATTTATAGTACTTGAGGTATTATTTGATAGTAATATAGAACCAAAGTTGGCATGTTTGATGCAAAAGAAAAAAATAGTAGCAATCTAGTATTCTAATTCTAATATAACTCTAATTAAGTAGACAATGAAAAAATTTGGTTTTATTCAAAGAGTAAAATAACTTGTAATGTAAGGGTAAAAAAGTTATTTTACATTTGAAAACATTCATATTTTTTATAATATAAGATAAGATATAAAGTATATGTAAATTAATAAAGTGTATGTAATTAGTATCAATTTGTTTAACATTTTAAATATTAAACCCTTTTTAAAAATTTTTTGTTATTAAAATAAATAATATTTAATGATGTATTTCATAATTAAAATTTTTTAATAAATTTATAAAAAAATAAGTATGAACAGAATATAAAAAGCACCATATATAAAAGCACAACTTAATGTTAAATATACCATTTTTTATTTGAAATAAAATATATAGTACTATTTTTTTATCCAAGTTAAAAAAAAATTGATAGTCCCTAACATCTAATTTATGCTTCCTTTCATTCTTAACCCATTAATACTATCTTTTAGTTGTAAACTTTTTAAAATATTTCATGTTAGTCACTGATTAGATGAAATCTACTAAGTTAGAGTAAAATTCTTTTAAACTAATTGATAATTTATTTTTAGAAATTTGAATTGGAAAATAATTTTTTTTTACAATTAAGTAAACTCTTGCATTATCAATTTTTTACATATATGAAATAGTTTTTGTGTACGATGTATGCACTTATTATATAACAACTTTTGGCTGGGTACAATGTGTAATATGAAATTTTGATTTTTATAAAATATTTAGTAGTATAAACTTTAGCATGTGTTTTAACATATATTTAAATCTTTTACTCAAATAAAAGATTTAGTTATAAAATTTTTTGACATGCTAAATTGAAATATTAAGTCTTATAAAATATTTATTATATGTGAGATATTATTTGATAGTAATATAGAACCAAAGGAGGCATGCTTGATGCAAAAAGAAGCTTTAGTGGCAATTTAGAAATTTTAGCCATTAAAGGTAATATTAACACAAAGAATGACATACAATACTTGATTCTATATTATAGAATCAAGGATGGCCAAGTTTCTAGCAAAAATTAAAATTTACTAGCAACTTCAAGATTCCTTTTAGTGTTCTAGTCTTAATATAATTCCAATTAAATAGACGCTAACAAAATTGAGTCTCATTAAAGGAACAAAATAACTTATAATATAAGGGTTAAAAAAGTCATTCAACAGTTTGATACATTCAAACTTTTTATAATAAATAGATATGGAAATATATAGATATGACTATATCAAAAACTTAAATCTAAAGAGGAAGAAAAGCAAATCTAGTTTCATCGAGCTTCGACAATTGATGTCGTCACAACATTTACAGAAGAATTATCTACCTTGCTTTTCTGCGAGGTGGGATGTACCAGACTTCTATGCATTAAAAATGCTGGTTGTTTCGGAGATGGCAAACAATAGTGTTCATTGCTAAGCATCAACACAACTTCAGACATGGTTGGCCTCTCAATCGGATGTTGTTGAACACAGAGAAGAGCGACCTGGATGTATCTGGTGAATAGTGAATCAACACTAGCACCCGTCTCTTGAAGATTTGCATTCTTCAATGCCAATATCATTCCCCCTGTCCAAAGGAACCAAGCCTGTAAGGGAAAAAGGAAAACATGAGAAAAGAAGACAAAGACACTACCCTACATAATGTTTATGGGTTTAGCTCATAGATTATTGCCATACTTTCACTAACTGAAGACCCCCTGGAGGGGTTGTGTGCTACGGGTCAACAGAAGAAAATGGATGCAGACCAGCTTTATAAACAACTATCTATGCTATAATTTACAAAATATTCCAAGATATGTATAATATC